>OZ005660.1:102936172-103536172 GCA_963930645.1 Salticus scenicus
TCCACATAGCGAGAAATCGAGACACTACTGTAAATTAAATATGGTAGCATGTTGTGGCCACCAAAAACTTTTTTCGATATCATCGTGATATGGAAAATCATATATTGGTTATTTTGGTACAGTCGATTGTCTTCCTCGTTATGATACAAAAAAATATCTATTTGACGTTGAAAATGTTTATATTCCTTTAATAGCCGTGATATTAAGTAAAAATAAAAGAAATAAGTTCGTTGTGAATAATAATCCAGTTACTCTCGAAAGTATTGATGTTCTATTTCACGAAAACTTTTTGTTAGAACTAAGACATTGTTCATAATAGACACTCAAACAATCATTACTCAATAAAATATGTAGTCCAATCCGAATAACGATTACATGAGGATTCATAACATCAATAGTATAAAGCCATTTTCGTTGATTAGAAACAAACACATGCATATGGGGGAGATGAAAGTTTAGAAGAGAAACAAAACTGGGGTCTTTGCACACCGGAGATCAGGTCAAAAGTGTAGCACACGTTTGGCAAAAATGCCTCAACATAACTCAGACAATCGTCAAAATTTACTTACAAAATAACGCCTATATAGCCTAATAAGCGTACAAAGAATAAAGATACATAGACAAAGATACTCGAATAAAGATACATAGACGTGACATTAATTAATTCACTTTCACCGCAGATCAGAAAATAAATGTAATAATTTTCTTTTAAACAGGGTAGAATAATAATTTAACAAACTAAATGCAATTAAATTTTAAGTAAGAATATGTGATTTTCTCTATCAGAGAAGTATAACACGAAATATCGAAAGTAAGTCACATTTTTTTATCGACATTGGACAAAATGATTATTCAAAGATTAAAAAAAAAAAAAATAAAAATAAAAATAAAAATAAATTTGTTTTAAATTATCACAGATCTGTAGTTCAATCATTCGTTTCATAGGCCTTGGCGAGCTCCTTTATACGATATCCATATTTAAAACTTACTTTCCTCAAGAAGCAAGCGATGTTCCCGCATGTACAAATTTTTTTTCTTTGTTGAATATTACTTTCATAAATCTTTTTTTTTTTTTTTTTTTAACTTTTTTCTATATTTAGTTGAAGAAAGTATTAGATGCGTAAAAATATTCGACTTCGGGTTTTCGATGGATTTACACGTTTCGAGAAGTCTAGTCTAAGATTTGACTATTTTTAGAAAATGTCTGTCTGTGTGTGAGTGTGTGGCAAAATATTGCGGCAACTGTGTCTCAGGAACTACTGCAAAGAATTTCATAAAATTTTATATGTAGTTACACCTTGACATAACTTAGTGTCTATCAACTTTCGGTGAAAATTGTTCAAAAGGTGTCGTTGCTATACTGTTTTTTCTAAATTTTTAACATGACAGTATAGGACAAAATTTTGTATAAATATGCATAAAAAGAATTATTCTTAAATAAGCATTATGAAATTAAAAATAATTATTTGTAATAGTGATAGTCAACTAGGAAAAAAGTTATGTAGATGTAGAAGCATCGCTTCCTACCCCCCCCCCCGCTGGGGGAGTCTTCCCCTGAGGGGGGGGGGTAAGATATCATCATGGATAACACATTTTGAAAGATACCATCATGGGTATCTTTCAAAAGAGCTCATAAATACCTTTAAAATGAATGATATCATCTGTATCCATGAAGGCAGATAATTTTAATAAATAATAATTTTATTAAATTATTTTTACTAGCGGAAAGTCATGTAGTGGCCGCAGTAAACTAGTTTTTAATTTTACATTAAAAAGTTTAAAACAATTCCCAATACGTACATTTATACAAAATTTTGACCTATACCGTCATATTAAAAATTTTGGACAGAAGGGATGACAGTGCTGTTGAGTTGTCAGCATTCCCAAATATTATCAGCACCAATTTAAATCAAAATCCAACAAAATATGAAGTTCAGTCTATTGGTTGGGATACACAAAATCTAAAAAATTTGACATATACACATACAATGCGATAGACAAACAGACAAACATTTTTCTAAATATAGTCAAATTGTCCAAAGGAAATCTCAAACCGTGTAAATAGATCAAAAAGCAGAAGTGTAAAATTTTCACGAATCTAATACTTTAATGATAGAATTTTCTACAGATAAAGATTCCGAAACAACTGTTTTATTAATTTCAAAAACTTTCTTTAGAAAAATTGTTCCATTTTAAAGAATCAAAAGTTTTCTACTTACAAATATAGAAGAATAAATTATTATTAATTTAGTATTTTTTGAAAAACTTGGTTAGAAGTATTTAAATATATTAAACACTCACCATAAAGTTGATGAACATATGCACGAATTGTAATAAAAAGGGACTTACCTACAAAAGAAGAAAAATATATAATTAATTTGTGGTACATCCATATTTTTAAAAAATATACATCTGGGTTATTTAGATTATTTAAACTCAATAAAAAGTATATATATAAAAAATAACGAAGTATATGTATAAAAAATAACTCAATAAAAGTATATATATAAAGGACATATAATATCAATAATAACAATAATAACAGTAATAATAACAACAACATTAATTAACAAAAAATTTAAAGTTTTGGATTTTTAGATCTTCTATTAGTGAAATTTTATTTTTCCGACTGAGTGAAAATAATGCCTGGACCGGGAGTCGAACCCTGGATCTGTGACTTACAAGGTCAAGGCTCTACCAATTGAGCTATCCAGGCCGACAACACGGTCCGCATTACTCACTCAGACAACCTTTTGGCAGAAATATCTGGTCTATCATTTAGATAGCTCGACAGAAATAAGCCGCAGGAAAAATAAAACGGTCGGAAAAATAAAATTTCATTAAATATGATTTTCTTCCAATCAGTTGATTGTGATTTTAATAAAAATTGTACTTCTATTAGTGTTTTTCTTCTTTTATTTATATTTCCATTAGAAAAAAAATATATATATATATATAATAATTATTCGATTATAAGCATTTGACTAGAATTTTATACATCATCTGCGATTTATGAGATAGTACCATGTACTTCTGAGTAATAATAAATTTTTAAGGAAAATATCAGAGGTAATTTTTGAAACGAAAATAACGAATTTGGGGGTGATATATTACACAATGAGCTAGCTAATACCTGCATACATTTATAGGTAATTTGTACAGCTATAAAATAATTATAATAACATAATAATATTTATAATTTGTAAATACCAAATTTTTAGAAATTTCTAAATGGTTTTCTAGAACTATTTATATTCTCTGTATAAATAGTGACTTCGTAAGATTGAAGAGAGTAATTTGTCCTGTCTAAGCTTTGCATTTCGATACTAAATTTATTTAGAAAAATAAAATAATTATTACTTTAACTGTCAATGAATGACTACATAAAAAAATATTTTATGTAAATATTCTTAGTTATTTATGTATTTTAACAACAGCTATCGGTACACATGTACAACTGTAATATAAATATTTAAGTTTCTAAAATAAACTTATTTATGGTAATCATTAAATATACTTTATTTTTCCAAAATTTTCGAGTAATTAAGACATAATATTATAAATATTTTTTTGCTCTTAACAAGAAAGGTACTTTGAGTTCCCAAAATTAATAATAATAATACACAAATAAATAAATAAACTATTTTGAAATTGTCTAATTATCTTTAAAAGAAACTTGGTTAAAAAAAAGTGGGGGGGGGGAGGGGAACATAAGATACTATAAATATATGTTTCCTAATCGTGAAGTGTAATCAGGGGTCGATCCAGGTTTTAATTTTTGGGTCCCTTTTTTGTGAAAAATAAAATATTTTTGTGAAATTTTTATTTATTTTTGTGAAATATAAAATATTTTTGTGAAAAAGTAAAATATTGTGTAAAATCTTCAGTTTTTACAATCCCTTTATGTAATGTTTAATATCAAGTTAATAGAGTTTCGTTGAGTCAAATTAAGGCATTAATTAAAATTAATATTGAAAATATGAAAACATTTAATAAAAGGATCATTTTTATAAAACAAAATCATGTGAATGGACTCATTTTACAAATTTGAATTTTGTGACAGGTTCCTTTTTATGGATTTGAATTTTGTGAAGGGTCCCTTTTCATGAATTTGAATTTTGTGAAGGGTCCCTTTTTACTATGTGGAATTTTGTGAAGGTGCCGCAAAAGGGACCCAAATTTTGCCTGGATCGACCCCTGGTAATTAAATATATTTTAATACATTGATTAGCATCTAATGATCCTGTTTCTAACTTTTTAAAAACAGTTTGTGTTTAGTTACGATTATAAATAATGTTTATCTGAAATCGCCAAAAAAAAAAAAAAAAAAAAATATTTATGTAATTTAGTTAATTAATTACATATTAAAATTTCAGTCAGATACATACACAGATTTTTAAGATAAACGTAATATATATATATTAAATTCACGTTCTTAGATAAAAATAAGAAAATTTATCGTCCTTGGTTGACTTCTAGTTATCAGATTTTCAACTACAGCAATTTTCAACTACGAAATATAACATATGCCATTAAAATTTCGTCAGCAGCAAATTTACTATCTATAATTAACAACCATAAATATTTCAGTTCTTTTAAATAATAATAAAAAAAATGTCATTTTATAGTTAGAACATGTAACGAAGTATATTTCGTGCTACATTTATGATGAGACATTATCATAAATTTTATCGTCGTAAAACTCTTCAAACTGTTGCCATAAATATAAACTTAAATCATGCTGTATAAAACTGATTAAAGTTTAGTTTCGTATAAGGATTAAAGAATAAACTTTTTACGATTTTACACGCATTCTGTAAAAATAAATAAATAAATAAATAATGAGCATGAACTATTTAATAATAAGAAAAAAAAAAAAAAGAAAGAAAAAGAGATATAAAAAAAAGAGGAAAAAAATATCATAGAACGATTCTGATCGCGAATTTTTAAAGACCATTAGAATAAATCTCCACGCATAGAAAAAGAATTTTTAAAAGAACCGTTTAAAATATATGAAAAAAAAAAAAAAAAAATGGCGAAAAAAGATTCATAGATGATGGTGAATCGCTCACGCGGAAATATTTTCATTGTGGGGGAAAAAATGTATATATTTTGTTCCTAAGAAAGACAAATGGATCACTTGAAATTTTCTTTCGCGCCAAATACAGGCTATAGGCAATTTTGCTGGATTTATTTCCCGCCGTTTTTCTCCAACAATCCTTCCTCTTCTTCTTCCGCACAGACCATGGAAGATTTATTTAACAGAAAAATCGTTTGACGTTAACTAATGTTTTTGGCCAATGATATCCTTGTTGTTGTTGCATGTATTTTTTTTTTTTTTTTTTTTTTTTTTTCGGTTTCATCATGAAAGAGTAATTGCAAGTTTCATTTGTTTTTGTCTTCGTTCTCGGGAGCAATTTGCTTCTTTGGAAAGTCTATTTAGATTCCTTTGATTGCAACGATTTATTATTGTGTGCAATGGGAGAGGGAAAAAAAAAAAAAACTATTTTTGTTTTCTAAATAATAGATATACAATTCGGCGCGAAACAGCATTTAATTTAGAATGACAGAGCCTATTTTAATCTATTCTTCTATATAAAGGTAAATATGTTTAATTCCTTAGCATCGGTTACTATATTCATTTCTTAAAATTTCTTTGGTAAAATTTTGGCATAGGATACCCCTGGTGGCTTTAAAATTTTTGTTGTTATTTTAAAGATGAATTAAAGTGTCTGTCGCAATTGCGTAAATAAAGATTTTGGCGAGAAATATCCCAGCTACTTCGGAGCCAATTTTTTAATTTCGCCAATTGGTTGTATTCTGAAGTTGTTCCATTTCTTTAACACATTTTTTTCATTTATTTAATTTAATTTTAATTATTAAAAAAAAAAAAAAAAAAAAAAAAAAAAAAAAAAGTCTGCATGTTAACTTTTTTTTTTTTTTTTTCTTGACATAAAAAGACATATATTAATTTATGGCATCATTATTTTTTTTCTTTTTAATAATTTTAAAGTTAAAAAGGAGTTTTTTTTTTTTTTTTTTTTTTTTTTTTTAATATCCTTTAAACCAAGTATTCGACTGAACTAAAAAATACGTCATTAGTTAGATTTTGTCTTGATTAACAAATGTACCAATTTTTGATAAAATCTAATAATTTGGACAACAATTCCGGACAGATACAATAACAAACTTTCAGTTTTATATAATAAGATAATAACAAAAATGTTTGCAAGTTCATTCAAGGTGATTAAAAAAAAAAAAAAAAAAAAAAAGGTAAAGACACAAAAACAGCCTATTGAAAGAAATAGCACGACCTACCGTACTAAAAATAGAGTAAAGGAGATAATGAGATAATATAGATAGAATTATCATTGATAATAGTAATATTATACATTTTGAAACTTCAAATGAACCAACAAACGTATACGTAGAGAGAGAGAGAGAAAGAAAAAAAAAAAAATCGAAATCTCTCTAATATATAAAATTACAATAAATATATATAAATCGATTCGTGAGAAAAATGAATCACACATGCGAAAATACTTTATTTTTTAAATGCGCATCTAATTTTGAAAGAAATTCGAATCTAATTTTTTATTCGTTTTAATGTTTTTTCCAAAGTTTACGGCAATGATTTATGTATTTTCTTTAGATACAGTACACTAATGCTTTTGGACAATGATTAATTTCAGAACTGTAACTGTATACTTTTTTTTTTTTTTTTTTTTTTTTTTATGAGCAAAACTTAATAGTTTGAAAAAACAAGAACTACTTATTTCTGAAAATTCGATTACTGATTTGATATAAAGAATACATTGACACAAACTTATGTCTTTACTCAGTGATAATTTCATAAATATAAACGCATATTATTTATTTATTCCTTTAAAAAAGAAACTCAAACAATTCTTGATCACAAGTATTATTTCCTACTATAAAGCTCTTTTAAATTTATTCCGTTGCAGATTCAATGCGAAAAAAAAGCAGAAAAATGAAAACAATACCAAGAAAATATTTTTTCGTCGCGAACTTAAGAAAGCATACAGAATATTTTTTTGCATAAGTAAAAACGAATTTGGCAAAGATTGCTAAAAATTCTTGAAACAAATGTTTAAACAAATTCCTAGAGAATGGTGAAATTCCTTATCTGTATCAAGTATTGTACAAATACTGAACAGTAAAAATTGTACACAGACGTTTATTTATTTATTTATTTATTTATTACCACAAAACACACAAAGTAAATTTTTATTTTCCTTTTTATTATTATTATTATTTTCTTTATGAAACAAAGCTCGTAAATTTTAATTTTCTCTATTTATAATACAATTTTTGTTATTTTATTTTAAAATTAGTTGTCTCTAATTATTATTATTATTATTATTTATATATTTATTTATTTATTATTATTATTTTCTTAATTTTAGACAACTACAAGTTTTGCTGCACATATATACATGAATATACATATATATACGCATGCATGTACGCATGTTTGTGTCTTATAAAAGACTATAATGATAAAGACAATAATGTATATTAAAATACACCATGGACAAATAATTTACATATACAGTAATGCATCCAAATTTTTTTGTGAGTCTCTGTGCTCAAAACTGTTTACACAATTCTCAATGAAGAACACGCTATAATGAACCTGATTGCCATATACCTATATTTTCATCCCTTCTAAATAGTATACTTATTTAAATGTGCCCGTCCATAGAGCGATGAACTGAATTAATAAACATTTTTTTTTCAATAATGTTGGAAATTGTTAAAAATGGCTAATGATGATGATTAATACGTTTTATGGAGTGCAGATCTTAAGCTTCGTGTTGCATATTATTTAAATCACATTTTACATCCTGTTGCATTATCATTTAACCCTCTAACTTTTACACAATTGGCTATATTTTATCCTAAAATAAACATTTTCTCAAAACGAGGAAACGAAATACAATTTTATAAATTTTCCTTATCATAGCTCCCTACTATTTGTTAAATTAAATTTTATGTAACATATGGCAACAAAATTTATTTGCGCGACAGTTACGGATTTGGCTTGAAAGCTTTTCCGAGCTAAAACCCATTTTCTCGCTAATAAGGTTTCTGGAATAAAGCCAAATTACCACATGATCTATTTTGACAGAAAAGATTGCTTAGGGGGTCGGAAATTTCACTCCATATTATTTAACTATCTTTCATTTTACGAAGTAATGTAACAGAAAATTTGTAAAGTTGCCGTAAATTTTTCAGAATTTTCCATGTTGTTGGATTATAAATTATCGTTGCTATTATATTTTCTGGAAATGTTTCAGAAGATACGTTTATTATAATCCGATCTATGGTTCTGGAATATGCTAGAATAAATACCATTCGTATGACCATATGTTTTCCAGATTAGAAAGATGCTTTAAATCTGTGTACACTAGTGTGCAAAATAAAAGTATTTAACAACCGGTGGTTTTTTTTTTTTCGCATAATTTAAAAAAAACTAGATACACCCCGCGACAAAAAGGTACAAAAGGTTTTTTCTTTGATTTTTCATAAAATAACACTATCTAAACTGTGCTTATCATTTATTATTATCATAAATTAACACTATTCCCGGACTAATTTTTGTTTTAAGACTAATTTAGAAAAATTTTAAAGACTAAAATTTTTCTAATTTAAGATTACACACCACGACAAAAAGATAGGAACAAAGGTATTTTTTTTTTTTTTTATATGATTATTTTGAATATGATTAAAATTTTTAATATGTTTTTTTAATATGATAATATTTTGTTATGATAATAAATGATCAGCACAATTTAGATAATTATTTTATGAAAAATTAAAAAAAAAACCCTTTGTTCCTATCTTTTTGTCACACCACGACTAAAAGATAGGAACAAAGGTTTTTTTTTTTTTTTTTTTTTTTTTTTTCAATTTTTCAATATGATTATTTTGAATATGAATATTTTGAATATGATTCAAATTTTTAATATGTTTTTAATATGATAATATTTTGTTATGATAATAAATGATCAGCACAATTTAGATAATGCTATTTTATGAAAAATTAAAAAAAAACCCTTTGTTCCTATCTTTTTGTCGCGGAGTGTAGTCTTAAATTAGAAAAATTTTAGTCTTAAAATTTTCTAAATTAGTGTTAAAACAAAAATTAGTCTGGGAATAGTGTAAATTTATGCTAATAATAAATGATAAGCACAATTTAGATAGTGTTACTTCATGAAAAGTCAAAGAAAAAACCCTTTGTACCTATCTTTTTGTCGCAGGGTGTATATGAATAGGGTGACCAGCCGTCCTCGAATCCCGAGGAGAGACCTCGAGAACTACATTCATTTCTAAAAAATTAGAACACGTTTGAGAACGTCGTTTTAAAAGTTATTAATATTTTATTATAACTGCATAATAAATAAACTGAAGTAAGTAATTTCAGGTACTTCATACATAAAAATTACTAAAATTTTACAATTTAAAGTGACTTATTTATTTTGTCCTCGAGATTCGGGGACACCGCCATATTAGTCCTCAAATTTAATTTAAAAAAACTAGTCGCCCTACGTATGAACATAAAATTTAGAATACATACTTCGTTACAAATCATTAATCAAATTTTATGTAACGTTAATGAAGGCAATAATTTTTAAACTGATAAATTATTTTTTTTCAAAAGTAATTTTGGAGTTAAAGAATATATATATATATATATATAATTCTTTTCATAGTAGAAGCAAAGAATGAGAACGAAGAATAGTTAGTGAAACAATTCACCAAAGAGACATACACACGCCAAACAAAGCAACAAAATTTCCTAAATTGATTCAATTATCAAGTTCAACAATAGCACTGACGCCAATCCACTGTACAACAATACCTGTTGAAAATTGAAATAGGACCGTGTAATTAGACTCTGGTGAAAAGAAGGTTGACTCTAGGACAATATTTCAAGGTGTAGGTGTGGAACTCAATAATGAGGCTGATTTAGTGTAACACTATTTATTTTACATTTAAAAGTTACACACTTAACAAACAAACAAAAGGAACTATATACAGGGGAAAGTTAAATGGATTTGATTAAATAGTAAGAAAAAAAGAGTTCCACATCCTACATGATGTGTCATTGTGGTCGTTAGCCATAGCGGCAAACGTCGACCACGAATCACGATGAAACTCAATTAAAATCACATTTTCCTATCGTATTTCGATGGGATCAATTTCTAAAATTCATCGAATTTTGACCATTGGTTACAACTATCCTCAGTGAGACATTTCGGGTAAATTTCCGATGAGATTAATCTTTCTCGATAAGATTCTGATTATTGACCACTCATAAATGCATCGATTTCGATGAAAGGTCATTCAATCTCCGGCTACATTTTGCTGCTAGGATATTGACCTGCGCAATTTCTGGATTTATCCTGCCTAGATTTCTTTTTCAGGGACTACCTGAAACTCTTGGTGCACGAAACATTCTCGATGAATGAAAAGAATCTTGTCGCACATATTAACGTTTCTAATACGGTCATTCCTTGGATGACCCGATATATTAGAAAACTGTCGTGATTTACATGCTGCGCTGATGTTACATTTGTATCCTAGCTGGAAGCCGTAATCGAATACTTAACTATGATTTCTAAATACGCAAATGTAACGACTTTCTGGATAAAATAACATTTATATTTTCACCCTCTCTTTTGTTTCTAGTGTTTGTTTCTTTACATTCTCGTAAGGTGGGTTGCGTCTCTGTCCCTACATTTCTATGTAATTCCCAAAGATTTAGTAACGCACCTCTCTCTGAAGTTAGTCTACAGAATTAAGCCAAGTACAGTGAAACCTCTCAAGTTGGACACCCCTATAAGCTGGACACCCCTCTAAGTTGGACACTTTTTCTCGTAACGGAATGTATCCATTCACATTATGTCTAACCCCTATAAGTTGGACACTTCTCTAAGTTGGACACTTTTTCTTGGAACCGTAGGTGTCCAACTTAGAGAGGTTTTACTGTACCATATTTATTGTGATATTCTATATCAGCTTCACGATACTTCAGGGGTGAAACTTCAAAACTGGGCAAAACCCCTGAAAACTATTACTTGCACGCACGATGAATGATGAAGGAAGACTTATTAATGATATAATATCATACGGTTGTTAAAAGTATTTAATTATAACCTATATTAAATGATGTTTAGAGAGTTCTTAATACATTTATAAGGCAAAAAAAAAAAACAAAAAAAAAAAAAAAAAAAAAAAAAAACATCGAAAATAAAAATTTTCTATAAAAATAAAATAATTTAATAGGAAGTTCAGACACAGTTTCAAAAACCCAGAATTTAGAGGTAGCTCCTATATAAAAGACAGTTTTAAAAAACATTAAATTATTAGGCTTTTTTTTTTTCTTCCTTTAATCTAATTTTAATTAATAGGCTTCTTTATTTATAAAAAATATAAAATTTCGATTAAAAATGGAAGTTTTTTTTTTTTTTCCCTAACACATAAATTGTAAAACATATCAGGGAAAAAGCAAAATTTATGCCTAATTCTTAGTGCGGTCTAATTTCAGTACATTTTCGACTTTTTTACACTTAGACTGTTTTTAACAGCATTCCTCAGATTCTTTAAGTGCTTTGTTTAAAATACAATAGTAAATTCATTTTTATTACCAAAGCAATTTAAATGGCAACTTCAACTGAAAATAACTTAAGCCAAAAGCAAAAATAAAGTAAACTACCAAAGATAAATCAAGGGAAGTTGAACATTTTAAAGTGTTTTCAATCCACTATCATTCCAGTAAAGTTATGGTTATTTATTTCCAAAGCGACGCTTTCGCAATTCTCGTCTGCGTCATTTATTTCTTTCCCCGAGATGACAAATCGTTGCCTTAACTGCAACCGTAACCCGACACAACAAAATGGCGGCACACAGATCGAAAATTCTAAAGACTCCACCAAACAGAGCAAAGGAAAAAGATAACGATAAAATGTGAGTGACATGAAAAAATATATATAATATTCGGACAGAAAAAACATTTCTTTTCATTCTACCTTCTTTTTCCAGAAAGATGAACTTCAGTCCAAACTCTATCAGTTTTTAAGAAAAAGGGGGAGAAATATAAGAGGGGACAACAGGGATTTGGACATATCGTTAATCATAACCGCAGGAGGTGAGAATTTCTGAAAGGGGATAGGGTATATTTTCAAATTCACCCACACTAGTATATAGATATAGAGAGTAATACAGATGCCGTAGTTCCCACTGTGCATAGAGAAATTTGTTTTGGCCTGGGTGCGAGAGTAAGAAAACTTTCTAAAGAATATTGATGAGGGCTTTGAAATATGTGACAAATAGATATGTATTCGTTGAAATTCAGGGTTGTGTAAGAAGAAAAATAAAATATGGAAGGCAAAGAAAGCTTAAAAAAAAAAAAAAAAACTGATTCTTGAGAAATTTAGTAGAAATTGAAGAAAAGAGAAAATGCTTTCATTTTTATAATGACTGTACCAAGAAACTGAGAATGTTCATGAATAAAACAGAAAAGTACTTCTCTTTCTATAGAAATTTAATCATTTCTAAGCATCATATATATATATATATATATGAAGTACTCGCCCCCTGATGAGTTTACTTCTAATTTTAAGCATTTTTATCCAATTATCTCTATGGTTAATTATTTGTTTTCTCTGTTATTATCAAGTTTAATGGTCCTTTTTTATTATCATTCATGTCGGCGTAAGTACTTTAAGTTATTATTGTCTCTTATTGGTTCTTAATCTAAATCGCAAAAATTTTGTCAGTCTTTCCTCTTAGTTAAATTCAGTTCTATATTGTTGTGTGTTGGTATTGTTTTAGATCTATTAATTGCTAAATTTTAAGATTAAATTTTATTATGTTATCTATCGTATATATATATATATATATATATATATAATTTTATATATTGTTTAGAAAATAATTAAAACATCTTTATGTGTGTGTGTGACAAAGAGTGAAATGCATCTTAAAACTGGTTTTGAATGATGAATTAATGTTTTGATTAATGATAAATAAGTTTTGATTTTGAAATAAGAATATTTTAGACAAACAACATAAACTTAAAAACACACGATTTTTTTTTTTTTTTTTTTTTTTTTTAAGAGTCGAAATAATTATTAAACGCGACCCTATATCATGCGGGGAAAAAAAGGTATAGTGTCAGCGAAAAAGCATCAATGCTAGTTCTTAAATGATTATTTTTTATCGTCTTTAGCCATGGTGTATTAAATTGGTTCCATAGACCTATTATAAGAGTGGACGGAGCATTCCATTATTAAGGGAATATAAGAAAAGGTGCAAAGATGAAACCATGTGAATGTTGAAAAAGGTTACCTTTTTCGGCATTTATCGCGTTATTGGCAATTTTTTGTTTTGAATATAAATATATATATTATTATTATTATTAAAAGATACAACAAGCAAAACTAGTGTAAAATATTACAGCTGCTGAAATTTATTCTTTACCTTGTTATTAACATCTAGCAAAGTTAAAAAAATTTTATAACTTTGGTTTGTCTATACTCGTTTTAACTCTCATAAATAATTATGGACATTTTCGAAATAATATAAGATATAATATAGTTAAACTAATTCAATTTAGAGAAATAAATATAGCAATTATAAGCATTTTATAAAAATAATTACTTAAAAAGAACGAAATAATAAAATATTAAAACGAATCTTACCTGTGAAATAAAATCCTTACTTTACATAACTTCTAGAGTTTTTAAAGTACATCTAATTACTATTTCTTGCTATATATATATATATATATATATATATATTTTTTTTAATTCAAAACAATCTATCTTTTAAAGTGAAATAAAATTTTTAAAAATAACTTTCAAAGAAAAAGGGAAAATATCGTCTGCTTAATAAAAAGCAGAGATTACAGCATGGCGAGTAAGTTTCATTATTGACCAGTTTGGCTTCCTGTAGATCAACATTCACATGACCTTTTTATGAGTTATCTTTGCCTCTAAAAAAGGTTGCCATTGTCCCGTCCACTCTTATAATAGGTCTATGATTGGTTCACGATTGCATCATTAATTAATGTTTTATTGATGTTTCAAGTAAAGCTATAAAACATTTTTAATGATGTACATATCTGTACTGATAAGTATAAAGGATTTAAGTCCATATTCTTGATTTTTCAGGAGACGAAAAATAAAGTTAAACTAACTAAAAATAAATCAAAAGAATTGATTAGGAAAAAGGGATTTCGTTGACTTATACTCTTTATACCATTCAGTGATTGTCAACCTTCATTTAATAACGGGAAAAAATTGAATTAAATATTTTATACCATACATGAATGCTAAATTTCTGACTTGAACCTTTTTTTTACCAATGGATTTTCTCAAAGACTAAATGACATAGACTCAAATCCTGTATACCAATCGATTGAGAATATTTTTCTGAGTCTGACTATGTACTTAACTCAAAATCGACATTTTTGGACTTAAATCCTTTATACTTATCAGAACAGATATATTCGCTTAAATTTTACTTTTTTTGCACGGTTTCGGTTTTACAAAGCTAGAAGCTTCATAACAGATACCTTGTATTAAACGATACAGTCGTCGTCCGGTTACACAATACAACTAGCCCTAAAATTTCAATTTCCTTATTTATATCTATAAAAATAGCAATATCGATTTAAAAAAAAAAAAAAAAAAAACGCGCCATATTAAATTTGTAGAAAATTTAAGATAAGTCGTAATTCCTCATTATATCTTTAGGAAAATTTGATATAATATCTAATTTTCTTCGGCTCAATTTGTTTTTATACAAGAGTAAAAGTTGTTTAATCTGTGGTTATCATGTGTGACAGAGGAAGAAAAAAAAAACTTCCACGTTTAGAAATTAAAAATTTTGTCTTCTTTGTTTCTTTTTCCTAATTGACGTCACTATTTTTAACTGACAAAAAAGTGCAATCACTGCTCTTTTGTTATACACTTTACACAATAATCCAGAGATGTCTATAGCCAGCCATCCTATGAATGTCTATAAATGCGTAAAATTTCCTATGAATGGCTCCAAGCCAATATGTACCATCCAGGTAATACTCGCATTGATCCCTTAACTGACCTAGAAGAGTTTTTTTTTTTTTTTTTTTTTTTTTTTTTTTTAAGTCATCCTAAAGAAGAAAATAGATACAACATCGTGACACCCACGGGACATCCTGTAATCATGTATGGGACCATTTCAGGAAGACACAAGTATAAGGTTACAACCAACCCTAACAGCACAGTTAGGCTTAACTTATCCACAGTACATCTTAAGGACGTTTCTGGGATGTCTTTTAATCCAGAAGACATCTTGAAGATATCCTGGGGAAGCGATGTGCTGTCTGGGAACAAGAAGATATATAAGGTTATTCAGAATATAATATCCTTTGGATAATTTCAGGGTGCCATTGTGTTGGCTGCGATATTTTCCAAGATGTAACACGCATTCATTGTACTAAAGTTAAAAAACCTTCTTGAAACATTTTTTCTAGCAACATCTGTAAATTTACAGAATACAATTATTATTATTATTATTATTATTATTTTGTCCTATTAAAACTCATATGTTTCATTAGAAAGTAAATGCATTTTCGGATGAATTTATTTCCAGAAAACTGTTTGGGCACGACGCTTTGTTTTTATTTTCTCTAGATGGTAAGAAATAGCTGGTTTTCATTTTTAAAAAATTAGTTCTTAGAAAGCAAATACTTAAAATAAAAAAAAAATAATGAGACAGCAAAACCTCTCTATATTGGACACATACGGTTCCAAGAAAAAGTGTCCAGCTTAGAGAGGTGTCCAACTTATAGGAGTGCTTACTTTTCTTGATTTATTTAAACTGTATCTATGCATGCTTTTTAACTTTTAATTACATCTACATATAATATAATTAAGTATCCACGACTTATATACAAAAAATAATTAACTTGCCGATTTAAAATTAAAATTATGTTGTGGCCATTATAATACGTTTCTATAATTTTTTATATAATAGCGCTACCTACCAGTTAACATGCAAGAAAATTTAATCAATATAGCTTCTCACAATGAAGATTTTGCACATGCATTTTGGTACAATTTTATCCAATAGATGCTGAGATAGTCATGTGGAAAATCAGAGAATGTGAGTAAAAGTAGCACCACCTGTATGCTGATCTACACCCAAATTAAGCTGATATTCATTTTCATAACGACCATCTTCCATATGAAGTTTGGTGAATTTATTCACTCTAGAAACTGAGATATAGTTTTCCGGTGAATGGGTAAAACTGAAGCATAGCAGCAACACCTGTCAGCTTATATGCATTCAAATTGAATCAGCTTCGTTTTTCACAACAGATCTCTCTCATATTAAGTTTAGTGCAATTATACACTCAAGTTATATACTTGATAAGAAAAATAAAAGGGGTAAATGAAGAGAACTCGACCAACCAAAATGTATTTTCTAATGCCAATTTTTAAACAGTCTAAATCAAAACATGCCTGTAAGCTCTCTGTGGAATATTTTCGAAAAAAAAAAAAAAAAAAAAAATTGCAAGGATAATTTATGCAATTCAATAAAAAGAACGATTTTTGCATTATGCACTAAATTACAGTAATTTGTGAATGTTTCTACTGAAGAAAGGAAGTATTTTTTATAAGATAAGACAGAGGTAAATATATTGTTACAAGAAACATTGTTTCTTTTTTTTTTTTTTTTTTTTTAAAGATATTTACAGTTTTTTCTACAAGGGATAAGTAAAATTTCTAAAATAAGAGTGAGAAAATGGAAGATTTTTTTTTTTTTTTTTTTTTCTATCTCATCGGGTAAAAGTGTCCAACTTAGGACAGTAGTTCACTGTCCAACTTCCAAGTTAAAGGGGTGTCCAACTTATAGAGGTTGGACATAATGTTAATCCTATGGATACATTCCGTTGCGAGAAAAAGTGTCCAACTTAGAGGGGCGTCCAACTTGAGAGGTTTCACTGTAATAATAATTACAGTAGAACCTTGCTTATCCGTGGTAATCCGGACCGACGGTACCTCGGATAATCGAAAACTCGGATAACACAGTCTTTGTCGTAAATTGAGGGGGAAACATTCGGCAAAGTTTTAAATGGATGAAAACGTTGACAATAAAGTGAAATAATACTTAAATTATATAATTAAATGTAGTGAGTTAAAAATGCAATACAATACATACATAGATTATAAATTATAAAATACAGTACCGTATAGTAAAATTTGTCACAGTTATTACGCCATTTGTCAAAGGCCACACTTCCTCCTAGGCGTGGCCTTTTCGGGACTACGTCGGTTAACCCAGAACTCGGGTAACTGCGGCTCTATTGTAGATATATACAGGGTTGCCACAAAAAGAAATATAATAAAAATATTTGCTTTAGTAGCCTAGAAGCATTCAAATAGTTGCCTAAATAGTAGCCTAGCGTCCAAGATAGCCTAGCTTAAATATCACATGCTAACGATCATTAAAGGATAAAACCATACCGAGTTTTCTTACTATTCAATATAAATATACCAATAAAAAAAAACTTCTGAATGTGAAAACTGAATAATAATAAAAAAAAAATTAGTCAATGAGTCATTGTGGAAACAAATTTCCCCATAGAATATCATGGGATTTGATTGTTGAAAAGATTAAGTATTGTCTGCTCTTAAGAGCTTATGTTTCCTTTGTTGTATTCTTCTTTTTCTGATTTACTAAAAGAGTTTTCTTTTATAATTTTGTTATTTTTTTCTTACATGAAATCAGGGTGAGGAAGAACATAACAGGTCACGGGTGTGTACTAGTAGTCATTTGCAATAAGCAGGCCAGCCTAATAGCTACATATGTCATGTCTGGTGCTATTTCTACATTCTCATTGGATGTTCTACCTGTTTCAAGGTCAGCATCAGGGATATACCATACTTTAAGGTGGTAAAAAAAATAAATAAATAAAGAGTGAAAAGGTTAAGATATGGGATTGTTTATAAAATGCATAGAAAATATTTCTTTCTGAAAGATTTTCCTGATATTTCTGGAATAATTTTGCAAAAGGTGAAAAAAAAAAAAAAAAAAAAAGTCTCCCAATAGTTGCCTTTTTGTGAAAATAGTTGCTTTTTCAAGCTTTCTGGGCCAAAAAAGTTGCCATAGTCTCCTCAGGCTGATAATAGTCGCAAATAGTTGCCTTTTAGTAGCCTGTGGCAACCCTGTATATATATATATAATAGACGTTCTCAATCGGTCACATAAAAATAGAAAAAAAAAATGGTTTAACACATTACATGTGTTATTTATATACTTTTATTACATTAAAAAATAAATAAAAGACCTACAAACATTTTATCTATACTAAAACATTTAACATGCAAAATTTACTTTCAATTCATTTCTTATCTAAGCAAGACCTTATCAATTTTTCAAAAATCACTCTACTCAAACCATCCTAATTGCCCGAAATGTAACGAAAAATGTATCCCCGATAAATACTCCAAGGACAAATAAAATATTTCAATAAAAAAGCGGGGACTCTTCAAGAGCACATAAATAAATATATCGGAACCGTACCTTGCAAACCGCGAGTTGCGTAATTTACGAAGTAACTCCTCTATTAAATTATTCGATGCAGCACTTAGAGGTGGTGTAGGCTCGTAAAGTATTCTGTAGTACGTGACAGGGTTGCCATAGAAATAACTACAGATATTGGCGAAGAAACAGGTGGGTAAGAAAGTGTTTCAGGTGCCCTAACAGCACAGTTAGGCTTAACTTATCCACAGTACATCTTAAGGACGTTTCTGGGATGCCTTGTCATCCAGAAGACATCTTGAAGATATCCTGGGGAGGCGATGTGCTGTCTGGGTGCATTTATAGAAAAGAAAAGCGTAGTTTTAGGCGAAATCCCCTTTTTACTTTCTTCTATATGTATATACAGAGAAAGTATTGGATTCGTCAAAATTTTCGAACTCCAGTTTTCGATTGATTTACACGTTTTGGGATGTCCTGAACACGATTTGACTGATTTTAGAAAATGTCTGTCTGTGTGTGTGTGTATCACAAATTTTGTGGACAGTGTAACTCACGAACCAATAAACGAAATTCAACCAAAGTTGGTATTTTGTTGAAAACCTGAGATAAACTGATTGATGCTGATTAGATTTGTGAAACAATTGCTCAACAGGTGGCGCTGCGATCGCATTTTTTTTTTTTTTTCTAAATTTTTAACATGGCAGTATAGGACAAAATTTCGTATAAATGTACATAATGAGAGTTATTTTAAACATACGATTGTAAAATTAATATGAATTATTGATAATTGTATTAGATAATTAGGGTGGAAATGTGCATGTGGGAGCATCGCTTTCCCCCCTGGGGGGGAGTACACTCCCGGTGGGAGTAAATTTTCAATATGGGTGTCTTTCGAAAGATTTCGTCAATACCTTTAAAATGAATGGTTGAACTATAGTTATAGATCTGTGATATTTTAAAACAAAGTTATATATATATATATATATTAATCTTTTAACGAAAAAAGACTGGCATTTATAATGGAAAATAATTTAGTAATTTAATAAATAATTTGTATTCAATGAATTTTGTGTAAAATTATATAGAAGAAAGGTCATGTGGTGGCCACATTATACTAGTTATATTTTCGCTTTCGATTACACAGGCCTGTAACCAAAAAAGTGTTTAAAAACCAATAGCTGATACAGATAGATTTTTGGTTGCTGATTTCAGGAAAAAAAGTCAAAAAATTCCAAGACGTACCATTTTTTCAAAAAGTTTGTAATAAAAGAGAAATTTCCAATTAGGAGCATAGATACCAAGGTTGATGAAATGTCAGTATGATGGCAAAAACTTTGAAGCTCTATTTGCAATAGGAGCCAAATTCTAGAATTTTTGACTGAATTTAACGCAAGATTAGCTAGAATTTTCACCAAATTGCAGCCAAGAGTACAAACGAAAATATTCACTTCAGGAGAGTAAGGTTTATTTAGATAATTGTTTTCAATGATCATCCCTGAATATTTGTGCTTTAAACGGTGTATCACTGTTCCAAAATCAACGAAATTACTACCGTATTTAACGTTGTTTATTTTATTTTATTTATTTATTGATAAGAAAAAGAGTTTTATTGGAATTTTATTTATTTAGAAAACATTAGTTCAATAAAGTTTATTCATGGACTAGAACCTGCCTGTTTCTTTCTTCCCGCAAGGATGTCAACACTTTCGTAAATGTATTTCAAATTAATATTTATCAGAGCATTCTTAAATTAAATAAAAATCGTTACTGTATTTATGAAATATGTTTATTTCTCAATGATGATCCTAGAACGCTTGTTGGTACAGTGACATACTTTTCATGTAGATTTTTATTTAATATATATTCACACGAAATTTTCACAAATTCCATATAGGGTAAGTGCACCAGTGATTCACACTTTTAGAGCAATCACTGGTGTTTTTAATGTTCTAGTCATGAGAAAATACTTTTAGAAATCTTAAGTTAGTACATATGGAAGACATTCAGAACCACATATATGTTAAAATATATACATTTCATAACAATTATTATTATTTTTTTTTTATGAATTTTTATTCGACACCCACACAATGTTCCAGTAATTGACACTGCCAGTTTTTCATTTTATCAGTGACTGGCTCCCTATGTTCCAGTGTTTGACACTGCTAGTTATTCATTTTATTAGTTATTAGAACCTTATACAGCGACATAAAATGTTAAAATTCTTATATATCAAATATATGATTTTATGATTTTTCTTATTTATTAATTAGTTCGCGATATATGTCAATTACTGGAGCATGTCAATCATTGGAGTTCCTACTAGGGGTAGGATTAGGGGGGAAAATGTGCATGTGGGAGCATCGCTTTGCCCCCTGAGGGGAGTACACTCCCGGTGGGAGTAAATTTTCAATATGGGTGTCTTTTGAAATATTTCGTCAATACCTTTAAAATGAATGGTTGAACTATACTATAGATCTGTGATAGTTTAAAATAAAGTTATAGATTTTTTATTTATTTATTTTTTTAATTTTATCTTTTAACGAAAAAAGACTGGCATTTATAATGGAAAATAATTTAGTAATTTAATAAATAATTTGTATTCAATGAATTTTGTGTAAAATTATATAGAAGAAAGTCATGTGGTGGCCACATTATACTAGTTATATTTTCGCTTTCGATTACACAGGCCTGCAACCAAAAAAAATTTTTTTTTTTTTTTTTTTAATGGATAGTCAAATTTTAATTATTTTAGTTAATGTAATATTATAAATAAAAATTCTATGGTTTTAATTTAACAAATACTTTCATATCTCAAAAGACATACAAATAAAAATTGTTACGATTAAAGTACGCTAAAAAAGAAAAGTAACTATAAAAAAAATGTATAGCCCAATCTATTTTTTAAAAATGTATCTTAATTAAATGGAAAAATATAGTTGTTACTTAAAGGTATCTCTAACTTCTTTTTTTCTAAGGAGTTCAAGAACAGCTTTTGTGTTTTAAACTTCTTCGTTTTTGTTAATTTTCCAAGGTAAAAAGAAAATTCTTTTTTAATCATTTAAAAGCTTAAAAAAGGTTAGTTGATTAAAGAAAATATAAAAAGATAAGGAGTAACAATAGCTTTTCAGTAGTTTCTACGTTAAAAAAAAAAAAAAAAAAAAAAAAAACTTAGCTTGATGTGCTTTTAAAACATAATTTTCATTCAATGTATATGCACATTTATGCTAATATTTTCGATTTCTCCGATAATTAATAGTACTAAAAAATTTAAATACCAATATTTTTGATGAGAAACTTTCTAATGATAATATATAATTATGATTAAATAAAGAAAAAATACTTTTCAAAAAAAGAAAAGAAAGAAAAAGAAAAAGTGGCGTTAAACATAATTGAGTACTATCAATGGCCCTGGGAAGTAATAACACTGCTCTGCATGAAAATTGCAAATTCTTATATAAATGACCCCACTAAAAATAATCTTAAATTAATCTTTAAAAAAAATCTACAGAACATCTTAAGTTATTTGGCCCACTTCTTAAGCCTACATATTCTGCAGATTTTCTTCATCTTTCTGAAGAAAATTTACAGAATATAATCTTAAGACTTTTTTCAAAATATATAGGCTTAAAAGTGGGCCAAATAACTTAAGATATTCTGCAGATTATATTTTTAAAGATATTTTTAAGAGGTTTTAGTAAAATCTACAGAAAATCTGCAATTTTTCACATACATGGTAAATAATCACAAGAAATATAAATAAATAAATAATAAAATACAAATTTTAGTTAATTTATTTTTTATTTAACATTCTATCCGCTTATATATTAGTTAAAAAAGCTTTTTAAAAACGGTGCTCGATATTCAGAATAAAATATAATTAAATTGTCATGAATTTTTTCTTTTTTTGAAATTTTTTATTATGAAAAATAACAGACGAATGATTCAGATCTGTTTATACAATAAAAGATAAAATATAAATTGTAAAATTAATTAAAAGTTATCAGTTAATCAAAACGTTTAAAAAGCCGTTAAATAAGTTATACATTCAAAATTTAACTTGTTTTATTTATATATTTTTAAGCTAGATTTAAAATTGAAAAAAAAAAAAAAAAAATCTTAGAAAATCTGATTTTATTTACACTCATAACAAAAAGGAAAAGAATATTTCAAAAACATTAATAGTTATTAGCAAAAATTTAGTTATATAACTACATTAAAAATGCTTAAACAACAAAAAAAAATAGCTTTGTAATAAAAATAAAATCATGAAATTTTTGAAAGTAATTAATAAAAAGTATCACAAACAATTGACATATTCATCATTCTAAATGAGTTTTAATCCCTATATGTTACTATGAGACATGTTCTACAAAATTCAGACTATTTTGTACGTGTGTGTGTCTGTTTAAAAACTTATGCCAATGCTTTTATTTTGATCTTCATAAAAATCACCTTATTATGCATATTTATACATCTATGTGCACAAAAGAAACATGTAATTTACTTAAACAAAACATGCCATGAAAGTGGTTTACTGTATGTTTACAAAAAAAAAAAAAAAAAAAACCTGCTAATTAAAAAAAAATATATATACTAATCAAACTCCAATTTATATCTATTTAATAATGCTACCTGCTATTTTCTTTAAAATGAAGCAAAAAATTTTTTTTAAATGTATCAATTTTTGAATATCAGTTATTAGCTTTCGATCGACACAGTATCTCGAAATGTGAAACCGAATTTGTTAAAAATTTTTATAAAAAGCACCATATTTTGCTTATTTATATTTCAATGCACAAAAGGAACATGAAATTCATCTGAAGTGAAAACATTTTCAAACCTTTTACTGTATATTTACAACAAAACTTACCATTAACTGCTAATTTTTGCGAAGCGCTAAAAGAAATTTTTTTTCACATTTGTTTCACAAAAAACAAAAACGAAAAAAAAAATCATACTGAAAATGCAATCTGTAACTACTTTATACTTTTATCTATTATTTTCTTTAAAATGGAGCCAAAAAAAAAGCTTTCAAATATATAAATTTTTTAATATGAGATATGAGACTTTACGTTAGGACGATATTGTACCGCGAAATACGAAAACTAATTTCTTAAAAATTTCCCTCAAAAACCCCTTATTCTGCATACTTATACTTCAATGCACAAAAGGAACATTATATTCACCTAAATTAACACATTTTAAACTTTTTACATTATATTTACAATAAAAATTACCAATAATTGCTCATTTTTGCGAAGCGCTAAAAGGAAATTGTTTTTCAAAATTGTTTCACAAAAAAAAACAAAAAATTCATAGTCAAAATGCAATTTGTAATTATTTTATACTTTTATCTATTATTTTCTTTAAAATGGAGCCAAAAAAAAAAGCTTTTAAATATATAAATTTTTGAATATGAGATTATATGAGTTTTAACGTCCAGGCGAGATTGTACGGCGAAATCCAAAAACTAATTTCTCATAAATTTCCCTCAAAGGCCCCTTATTCTGCATACTTATACTTCAATGCACAATAGGAACATTATATTCACCTAAAGTAAACACATTTTAAACTTTTTACATTATATTTACAATAAAAATTACCAATAATTGCTCATTTTTGCGAAGCGCTAAAAGGAAATTGTTTTTCACATTTGTTTCACAAAAAAAACAGAAATTCATAGTCAAAATGCAATTTATATTTACTTTATACTTTTATCTATTATTTTCTTTAAAATGGAGCCAAAAAAAAAAGCTTTTAAATATATAAATTTTTGAATATGAGTTTTAACGTCCAGGCGACATTGTACGGCGAAATCCAAAAACTAAATTCTCAAAAATTTCCCTCAAAAACCCCTTATTCTGCATACTTATACTTCAATGCACAAAAGGAACATTATATTCATCTAAAGTAAACACATTTTAAACTTTTTACATTATATTTACAATAAAAATTACCAATAATTGCTCATTTTTGCGAAGCGCTAAAAGGAAATTGTTTTTCACAATTGTTTCACAAAAAAACAAAAAATTCATAGTCAAAATGCAATTTATAATTACTTTATACTTTTATCTATTATTTTCTTTAAAATGGAGCCAAAAAAAAGCTTTTAAATATATAAATTTTTGAATATGAGATTATATGAGTTTTAACGTCCAGGCGACATTGTACGGCGAAATCCAAAAACTAATTTCTCAAAAATTTCCCTCAAAAACCCCTTATTCTGCATACTTATACTTCAATACACAAAAGGAACATTATATTCACCTAAAGTAAACACATTTTAAACTTTTTACATTATATTTACAATAAAAATTACCAATAATTGCTCATTTTTGCGAAGCGATAAAAGGAAATTGTTTTTCACAATTGTTTCACAAAAAAACAAAAAATTCATACTCAAAATGCAATTTATAATTGCTTTATACTTTTATCTATTATTTTCTTTAAAATGGAGCCAAAAAAAAAAGCTTTTAAATATATAAATTTTTGAATATGAGATTATATGAGTTTTAACGTCCAGGCGACATTGTACGGCGAAATCCAAAAACTAATTTCTCATAAATTTCCCTCAAAAGCCCCTTATTCAGCATACTTATACTTCAATGCACAATAGGAACATTATATTCACCTAAAGTAAACACATTTTAAACTTTTTACATTATATTTACAATAAAAATTACCAATAATTGCTCATTTTTGTGAAGCGCTAAAAGGAAATTGTTTTTCACATTTGTTTCACAAAAAAACAGAAATTCATAGTCAAAATGCAATCTATATTTACTTTATACTTTTATCTATTATTTTCTTTAAAATGGAGCCAAAAAAAAAGCTTTTAAATATATAAATTTTTGAATATGAGATTATATGAGTTTTAACGTCCATGCGACATTGTACGGCGAAATCCGAAAACTAATTTCTCAAAAATTTCCCTCAAAAACCCCTTATTCTGCATACTTATACTTCAATGCACGTAAGGAACATTATATTCACCTAAAGTAAACACATTTTAAACTTTTTACATTATATTTACAATAAAAATTACCAATAATTGCTCATTTTTGCGAAGCGATAAAAGGAAATTGTTTTTCACAATTGTTTCACAAAAAAAACAAAAAATTCATAGTCAAAATGCAATTTATAATTGCTTTATACTTTTATCTATTATTTTCTTTAAAATGGAGCCAAAAAAAAAAGCTTTTAAATATATAAATTTTTGAATATGAGATTATATGAGTTTTAACGTCCAGGCGACATTGTACGGCGAAATCCAAAAACTAATTTCTCATAAATTTCCCTCAAAGGCCCCTTATTCTGCATACTTATACTTCAATGCACAATAGGAACATTATATTCACCTAAAGTAAACACATTTTAAACTTTTTACATTATATTTACAATAAAAATTACCAATAATTGCTCATTTTTGCGAAGCGCTAAAAGGAAACTGTTTTTCCCATTTGTTTCACAAAAAAACAGAAATTCATAGTCAAAATGCAATTTATATTTACTTTATACTTTTATCTATTATTTTCTTTAAAATGGAGCCAAAAAAAAAGCTTTTAAATATATAAATTTTTGAATATGAGTTTTAACGTCCAGGCGACATTGTACGGCGAAATCCAAAAACTAAATTCTCAAAAATTTCCCTCAAAAACCCCTTATTCTGCATACTTATACTTCAATGCACAAAAGGAACATTATATTCATCTAAAGTAAACACATTTTAAACTTTTTACATTATATTTACAATAAAAATTACGAATAATTGCTCATTTTTGCGAAGCGCTAAAAGGAAATTGTTTTTCACAATTGTTTCACAAAAAAACAAAAAATTCATAGTCAAAATGCAATTTATAATTACTTTATACTTTTATCTCTTATTTTCTTTAAAATGGAGCCAAAAAAAAGCTTTTAAATATATAAATTTTTGAATATGAGATTATATGAGTTTTAACGTCCAGGCGACATTGTACGGCGAAATCCAAAAACTAATTTCTCAAAAATTTCCCTCAAAAACCCCTTATTCTGCATACTTGTACTTCAATACACAAAAGGAACATTATATTCACCTAAAGTAAACACATTTTAAACTTTTTACATTATATTTACAATAAAAATTACCAATAATTGCTCATTTTTGCAAAGCGCTAAAAGGAAATTGTTTTTCACATTTGTTTCACAAAAAAAAAAAAAAAAAAATTCATAGTCAAAATGCAATTTATAATTACTTTATACTTTTATCTATTATTTTCTTTAAAATGGAGCCAAAAAAAAGCTTTTAAATATATAAATTTTTGAATATGAGATTATATGAGTTTTAACGTCCAGGCGACATTGTACGGCGAAATCCAAAAACTAATTTCTCATAAATTTCCCTCAAAAGCCCCTTATTCTGCATTCTTATACTTCAATACACAAAAGGAACATTATATTCACCTAAAGTAAACACATTTTAAACTTTTTACATTATATTTACAATAAAAATTACCAATAATTGCTCATTTTTGCGAAGCGCTAAAAGGAAATTGTTTTTCACAATTGTTTCACAAAAAAACAAAAAATTCATAGTCAAAATGCAATTTATAATTACTTTATACTTTTATCTATTATTTTCTTTAAAATGGAGGCAAAAAAAAGCTTTTAAATATATAAATTTTTGAATATGAGATTATATGAGTTTTAAAGTCCAGGCGACATTGTACGGCGAAATCCAAAAACTAATTTCTCATAAATTTCCCTCAAAAGCCCCTTATTCTGCATTCTTATACTTCAATGCACAAAAGGAACATTATATTCACCTAAAGTAAACACATTTTAAACTTTTTACATTATATTTACAATAAAAATTACCAATAATTGCTCATTTTTGCGAAGCGATAAAAGGAAATTGTTTTTCACAATTGTTTCACAAAAAAACAAAAAATTCATACTCAAAATGCAATTTATAATTGCTTTATACTTTTATCTATTATTTTCTTTAAAATGGAGCCAAAAAAAAAAGCTTTTAAATATATAAATTTTTGAATATGAGATTATATGAGTTTTAACGTCCAGGCGACATTGTACGGCGAAATCCAAAAACTAATTTCTCATAAATTTCCCTCAAAAGCCCCTTATTCAGCATACTTATACTTCAATGCACAATAGGAACATTATATTCACCTAAAGTAAACACATTTTAAACTTTTTACATTATATTTACAATAAAAATTACCAATAATTGCTCATTTTTGTGAAGCGCTAAAAGGAAATTGTTTTTCACATTTGTTTCACAAAAAAACAGAAATTCATAGTCAAAATGCAATCTATATTTACTTTATACTTTTATCTATTATTTTCTTTAAAATGGAGCCAAAAAAAAAGCTTTTAAATATATAAATTTTTGAATATGAGATTATATGAGTTTTAACGTCCATGCGACATTGTACGGCGAAATCCGAAAACTAATTTCTCAAAAATTTCCCTCAAAAACCCCTTATTCTGCATACTTATACTTCAATGCACGTAAGGAACATTATATTCACCTAAAGTAAACACATTTTAAACTTTTTACATTATATTTACAATAAAAATTACCAATAATTGCTCATTTTTGCGAAGCGATAAAAGGAAATTGTTTTTCACAATTGTTTCACAAAAAAAACAAAAAATTCATAGTCAAAATGCAATTTATAATTGCTTTATACTTTTATCTATTATTTTCTTTAAAATGGAGCCAAAAAAAAAAGCTTTTAAATATATAAATTTTTGAATATGAGATTATATGAGTTTTAACGTCCAGGCGACATTGTACGGCGAAATCCAAAAACTAATTTCTCATAAATTTCCCTCAAAGGCCCCTTATTCTGCATACTTATACTTCAATGCACAATAGGAACATTATATTCACCTAAAGTAAACACATTTTAAACTTTTTACATTATATTTACAATAAAAATTACCAATAATTGCTCATTTTTGCGAAGCGCTAAAAGGAAACTGTTTTTCCCATTTGTTTCACAAAAAAACAGAAATTCATAGTCAAAATGCAATTTATATTTACTTTATACTTTTATCTATTATTTTCTTTAAAATGGAGCCAAAAAAAAAGCTTTTAAATATATAAATTTTTGAATATGAGTTTTAACGTCCAGGCGACATTGTACGGCGAAATCCAAAAACTAAATTCTCAAAAATTTCCCTCAAAAACCCCTTATTCTGCATACTTATACTTCAATGCACAAAAGGAACATTATATTCATCTAAAGTAAACACATTTTAAACTTTTTACATTATATTTACAATAAAAATTACGAATAATTGCTCATTTTTGCGAAGCGCTAAAAGGAAATTGTTTTTCACAATTGTTTCACAAAAAAACAAAAAATTCATAGTCAAAATGCAATTTATAATTACTTTATACTTTTATCTATTATTTTCTTTAAAATGGAGCCAAAAAAAAGCTTTTAAATATATAAATTTTTGAATATGAGATTATATGAGTTTTAACGTCCAGGCGACATTGTACGGCGAAATCCAAAAACTAATTTCTCAAAAATTTCCCTCAAAAACCCCTTATTCTGCATACTTGTACTTCAATACACAAAAGGAACATTATATTCACCTAAAGTAAACACATTTTAAACTTTTTACATTATATTTACAATAAAAATTACCAATAATTGCTCATTTTTGCAAAGCGCTAAAAGGAAATTGTTTTTCACATTTGTTTCACAAAAAAAAAAAAAAAAAAAAATTCATAGTCAAAATGCAATTTATAATTACTTTATACTTTTATCTATTATTTTCTTTAAAATGGAGCCAAAAAAAAGCTTTTAAATATATAAATTTTTGAATATGAGATTATATGAGTTTTAACGTCCAGGCGACATTGTACGGCGAAATCCAAAAACTAATTTCTCATAAATTTCCCTCAAAAGCCCCTTATTCTGCATTCTTATACTTCAATACACAAAAGGAACATTATATTCACCTAAAGTAAACACATTTTAAACTTTTTACATTATATTTACAATAAAAATTACCAATAATTGCTCATTTTTGCGAAGCGCTAAAAGGAAACTGTTTTTCACATTTGTTTCACAAAAAAACAGAAATTCATAGTCAAAATGCAATTTATATTTACTTTATACTTTTATCTATTATTTTCTTTAAAATGGAGCCAAAAAAAAAGCTTTTAAATATATAAATTTTTGAATATGAGTTTTAACGTCCAGGCGACATTGTACGGCGAAATCCAAAAACTAAATTCTCAAAAATTTCCCTCAAAAACCCCTTATTCTGCATACTTATACTTCAATGCACAAAAGGAACATTATATTCATCTAAAGTAAACACATTTTAAACTTTTTACATTATATTTACAATAAAAATTACGAATAATTGCTCATTTTTGCGAAGCGCTAAAAGGAAATTGTTTTTCACAATTGTTTCACAAAAAAACAAAAAATTCATAGTCAAAATGCAATTTATAATTACTTTATACTTTTATCTATTATTTTCTTTAAAATGGAGCCAAAAAAAAGCTTTTAAATATATAAATTTTTGAATATGAGATTATATGAGTTTTAACGTCCAGGCGACATTGTACGGCGAAATCCAAAAACTAATTTCTCATAAATTTCCCTCAAAAGCCCCTTATTCTGCATTCTTATACTTCAATACACAAAAGGAACATTATATTCACCTAAAGTAAACACATTTTAAACTTTTTACATTATATTTACAATAAAAATTACCAATAATTGCTCATTTTTGCGAAGCGCTAAAAGGAAATTGTTTTTCACAATTGTTTCACAAAAAAACAAAAAATTCATAGTCAAAATGCAATTTATAATTACTTTATACTTTTATCTATTATTTTCTTTAAAATGGAGGCAAAAAAAAGCTTTTAAATATATAAATTTTTGAATATGAGATTATATGAGTTTTAAAGTCCAGGCGACATTGTACGGCGAAATCCAAAAACTAATTTCTCATAAATTTCCCTCAAAAGCCCCTTATTCTGCATTCTTATACTTCAATGCACAAAAGGAACATTATATTCACCTAAAGTAAACACATTTTAAACTTTTTACATTATATTTACAATAAAAATTACCAATAATTGCTCATTTTTGCGAAGCGATAAAAGGAAATTGTTTTTCACAATTGTTTCACAAAAAAACAAAAAATTCATACTCAAAATGCAATTTATAATTGCTTTATACTTTTATCTATTATTTTCTTTAAAATGGAGCCAAAAAAAAAAGCTTTTAAATATATAAATTTTTGAATATGAGATTATATGAGTTTTAACGTCCAGGCGACATTGTACGGCGAAATCCAAAAACTAATTTCTCATAAATTTCCCTCAAAAGCCCCTTATTCAGCATACTTATACTTCAATGCACAATAGGAACATTATATTCACCTAAAGTAAACACATTTTAAACTTTTTACATTATATTTACAATAAAAATTACCAATAATTGCTCATTTTTGTGAAGCGCTAAAAGGAAATTGTTTTTCACATTTGTTTCACAAAAAAACAGAAATTCATAGTCAAAATGCAATCTATATTTACTTTATACTTTTATCTATTATTTTCTTTAAAATGGAGCCAAAAAAAAAGCTTTTAAATATATAAATTTTTGAATATGAGATTATATGAGTTTTAACGTCCATGCGACATTGTACGGCGAAATCCGAAAACTAATTTCTCAAAAATTTCCCTCAAAAACCCCTTATTCTGCATACTTATACTTCAATGCACGTAAGGAACATTATATTCACCTAAAGTAAACACATTTTAAACTTTTTACATTATATTTACAATAAAAATTACCAATAATTGCTCATTTTTGCGAAGCGATAAAAGGAAATTGTTTTTCACAATTGTTTCACAAAAAAAAACAAAAAATTCATAGTCAAAATGCAATTTATAATTGCTTTATACTTTTATCTATTATTTTCTTTAAAATGGAGCCAAAAAAAAAAGCTTTTAAATATATAAATTTTTGAATATGAGATTATATGAGTTTTAACGTCCAGGCGACATTGTACGGCGAAATCCAAAAACTAATTTCTCATAAATTTCCCTCAAAGGCCCCTTATTCTGCATACTTATACTTCAATGCACAATAGGAACATTATATTCACCTAAAGTAAACACATTTTAAACTTTTTACATTATATTTACAATAAAAATTACCAATAATTGCTCATTTTTGCGAAGCGCTAAAAGGAAACTGTTTTTCCCATTTGTTTCACAAAAAAACAGAAATTCATAGTCAAAATGCAATTTATATTTACTTTATACTTTTATCTATTATTTTCTTTAAAATGGAGCCAAAAAAAAAGCTTTTAAATATATAAATTTTTGAATATGAGTTTTAACGTCCAGGCGACATTGTACGGCGAAATCCAAAAACTAAATTCTCAAAAATTTCCCTCAAAAACCCCTTATTCTGCATACTTATACTTCAATGCACAAAAGGAACATTATATTCATCTAAAGTAAACACATTTTAAACTTTTTACATTATATTTACAATAAAAATTACGAATAATTGCTCATTTTTGCGAAGCGCTAAAAGGAAATTGTTTTTCACAATTGTTTCACAAAAAAACAAAAAATTCATAGTCAAAATGCAATTTATAATTACTTTATACTTTTATCTATTATTTTCTTTAAAATGGAGCCAAAAAAAAGCTTTTAAATATATAAATTTTTGAATATGAGATTATATGAGTTTTAACGTCCAGGCGACATTGTACGGCGAAATCCAAAAACTAATTTCTCAAAAATTTCCCTCAAAAACCCCTTATTCTGCATACTTGTACTTCAATACACAAAAGGAACATTATATTCACCTAAAGTAAACACATTTTAAACTTTTTACATTATATTTACAATAAAAATTACCAATAATTGCTCATTTTTGCAAAGCGCTAAAAGGAAATTGTTTTTCACATTTGTTTCACAAAAAAAAAAAAAAAAAAAAATTCATAGTCAAAATGCAATTTATAATTACTTTATACTTTTATCTATTATTTTCTTTAAAATGGAGCCAAAAAAAAGCTTTTAAATATATAAATTTTTGAATATGAGATTATATGAGTTTTAACGTCCAGGCGACATTGTACGGCGAAATCCAAAAACTAATTTCTCATAAATTTCCCTCAAAAGCCCCTTATTCTGCATTCTTATACTTCAATACACAAAAGGAACATTATATTCACCTAAAGTAAACACATTTTAAACTTTTTACATTATATTTACAATAAAAATTACCAATAATTGCTCATTTTTGCGAAGCGCTAAAAGGAAACTGTTTTTCACATTTGTTTCACAAAAAAACAGAAATTCATAGTCAAAATGCAATTTATATTTACTTTATACTTTTATCTATTATTTTCTTTAAAATGGAGCCAAAAAAAAAGCTTTTAAATATATAAATTTTTGAATATGAGTTTTAACGTCCAGGCGACATTGTACGGCGAAATCCAAAAACTAAATTCTCAAAAATTTCCCTCAAAAACCCCTTATTCTGCATACTTATACTTCAATGCACAAAAGGAACATTATATTCATCTAAAGTAAACACATTTTAAACTTTTTACATTATATTTACAATAAAAATTACGAATAATTGCTCATTTTTGCGAAGCGCTAAAAGGAAATTGTTTTTCACAATTGTTTCACAAAAAAACAAAAAATTCATAGTCAAAATGCAATTTATAATTACTTTATACTTTTATCTATTATTTTCTTTAAAATGGAGCCAAAAAAAAGCTTTTAAATATATAAATTTTTGAATATGAGATTATATGAGTTTTAACGTCCAGGCGACATTGTACGGCGAAATCCAAAAACTAATTTCTCAAAAATTTCCCTCAAAAACCCCTTATTCTGCATACTTATACTTCAATACACAAAAGGAACATTATATTCACCTAAAGTAAACACATTTTAAACTTTTTACATTATATTTACAATAAAAATTACCAATAATTGCTCATTTTTGCGAAGCGCTAAAAGGAAATTGTTTTTCACATTTGTTTCACAAAAAAAAAAAAAAAAAAAAAAAAAAAAAAAATTCATAGTCAAAATGCAATTTATAATTAGTTTATACTTTTATCTATTATTTTCTTTAAAATGGAGCCAAAAAAAAGCTTTTAAATATATAAATTTTTGAATATGAGATTATATGAGTTTTAACGTCCAGGCGACATTGTACGGCGAAATCCAAAAACTAATTTCTCATAAATTTCCCTCAAAAGCCCCTTATTCTGCATTCTTATACTTCAATACACAAAAGGAACATTATATTCACCTAAAGTAAACACATTTTAAACTTTTTACATTATATTTACAATAAAAATTACCAATAATTGCTCATTTTTGCGAAGCGCTAAAAGGAAATTGTTTTTCACAATTGTTTCACAAAAAAACAAAAAATTCATAGTCAAAATGCAATTTATAATTACTTTATACTTTTATCTATTATTTTCTTTAAAATGGAGGCAAAAAAAAGCTTTTAAATATATAAATTTTTGAATATGAGATTATATGAGTTTTAAAGTCCAGGCGACATTGTACGGCGAAATCCAAAAACTAATTTCTCATAAATTTCCCTCAAAAGCCCCTTATTCTGCATTCTTATACTTCAATGCACAAAAGGAACATTATATTCACCTAAAGTAAACACATTTTAAACTTTTTACATTATATTTACAATAAAAATTACCAATAATTGCTCATTTTTGCGAAGCTCTAAAAGGAAATTGTTTTTCACATTTGTATCACAAAAAAACAAAAAATTCATAGTCAAAATGCAAATTATATTTACTTTATACTTTTATCTATTATTTTCTTTAAAATGGAGCAAAAAAAAAAAAAAGCTTTTAAATATATAAATCTTTGAATATGAGATTACATGAGTTTTCACTTCCTGGCGAGATTCTACGGCGAAACCCGAAAACTAATTTCTCAAAAATTTCCTTCAAAAGCCCCTTATTCTGCATTCTTATACTTCAATGCACAAAAGGAGCATTATATTCACCTAAGTAAACACATTTTAAACTTTTTACATTATATTTACAATAAAAATTACCAATAATTGCTCATTTTTGCGAAGCGCTAAAAGAAATTTGTTCAACATTCAAAATTGTGCAAAACATAGTAAAATATCTGTTCACTTTTATTTCACAAAAAACTGAATTTAAATTGTTTATAAAATTTGTACATGTATTTCAAAAGTGAATAACAAAATCCATTTTTAACTAAAAGATTTCTTACTAATGGCTTAATTCCCATGAAAATACCTGTATTATTCTATATTTCATCTGAATAAGGTTGGTTGGTTGTTGGATTTAAGGCCGATTGACTCCTGATGTGTCCTAGGCCTAGAGGGGGAATGCCCTCCGTGGGGGTCTTTCTAAGGGGTCCTAGCCCGTATTTACGCAAGTTTCGGAGGAAACCACGGAAAACTCCGAACGGCTAGGTCGATGAGCGCGACCTGGGATCGAACCCGGCACCTCCCATCTACCAGCTTTGAGCGCAGAACCGCTCGGCCGCTGGTGGGCTCATCTGAATAAGGCAAAATAATCATGAATTGCACTTCAAATATGCCTATATGAACATTTTTACCATATGTTAACAAATAATTTGCTCAACATTACAAATTTTTACAAACATAAAATTTTGAAAGTGTTTTGTTTACATTTTTTGAAAATATACTGAAAATTCATGAATAAAACTAAATTTTAGACCTTCAAAATACAGTTATGTACTATTTATTTCAACATTAAGCATTAGCATTCATCTTTATCAAAAAAAAATTCTCACTTATGGTTAAAAATCCATATTTTCAAACTACGGAATGTTGGCGATGAAAACCAAGTATTATATTTTAGAAGTTTCCACGGAAATACCTGTGTGTATTATTGCATATTTCACCTTAATAAGGTAAAACAAGCATGATTCATACTTCAATTAAACCTATAATGAATATTGTAGATAAATTTTTGCAAGAAATTTGCTCAACATTAAAAATTATGCAAGACATAAATATTGTAAAATATCTGTTTACTTTTTTTCACATAAAACTGAAAATTCATGAATAATACTGAATTTTAATAGTTTATACAACATATTAAATACTAAATCTTATGAATGCAAATGTAATAAACATTTACACAACACATGAAACACAAAATATTTTTAATAAAATACAATCGAGCAACTACGCTAATCGCCATTTTTCCCTAACGCCATCGCCAGCACGCTTGCTGTTAGTAAACAAACATTTTTTATTTTTACCTGATCACATCTTCGAGTTGAGTTGTAATTCTCTAAACTTGAATGTATTCCATCGCAGGAAGCAAAACATATGGTCATTGTTTTTTATTTATCTAAATTTTAATAAAAGCAAAGAAATGGATTATCATAATTCACACACGCACCACACACCGCACAAACACGTACGTACTAAAGCTGTTTATGTTTCAAAATGCCCACAAAAGTTCTACAGTTATTTTTCAGATTTAATTTTAACTTTTTGCTCATACCTAAAATAATAAAAGTGTTCGTGTTAAAACTTCAAAAAATCTGAAGTTATTTTAATTATGAAACAAAATCTTTATAATGCCTATAAAACGTCGTAAAAAAATCTGTGGTTATTTTGGTGATAAATCTAAATCTGCAAAATTTATTTAGATATTTTTAATATTTCTGTAGAAAGTTGAAATTTTTTAAGATTATCTCAAGATAATTTTTAGTGGGGGACCTCCTGAATCCAAGTATGACACCCATTTTGCTCTATCACCCACAGTTTTTTAGGACGGCTTCCTATTTTTTTTCCACTTTTCGGTAATTTTATGGCTATAAATTTGTTTTTTAGGGGGGGGGGGAATTATTTTAACTGTTAAATATCTTCTGAGGGGCTAAAGAGTTGGAAAATTCTGAAACATGAACAATTGCGGCAAGGGGGAAATTTAGGGGAGGGAGAGGGAGTAACCACTGAAATTATGTATTGCACTTCTTATATTTTTTAATCTATTATTAATGTTATTTATTAAACATTATATATTTTTTGTTTTAAAGTGTTAAATTAATTCTTTTTCATTCTCCAAATCAAATTCATGGCCATAAAATAACCGAACAGTGATAAAAATTGCGGGAGGGGGTGGTATCTCGAAAAAACGGTGGGTGACTGGGAAAAATGGGAGTCACATTTGGATTCAGGAGGTAATTTTACATACGAATCAGCAAGAATGATATCAGGGCGCGAATTTTTTTTTTTTTTTTTTTTTTTTTTTGCAGTGCAGTGCAGTGCAGTGTAATATTGGCAGGGCATATATATAGAGATAGATATTATGCCATGAATTAAAATTTTTTGCTCCAATGCTTCGATTGAAATTTATATATCTATAAATTACGATTTCAGTGATTATACATAAAATCGAACATTCGAGGTCGGTTTTATTCATCTTTGTTTGTCAAAAGGAAAAAGAAAAAGCTCTCAGGATTATCCTTTATAAAGCTATGCAATCATTATTAAAATCCATTTATCTATTAAAAATTCGACGTTAAATTTCCTTTAAAATTAAAGCTATTAAGAAGCATAATACTCCAACTATTACATTAAATGTTTAGGCTTAGTGTATTGCATTCTATGAGATAAATATTCTGTAAATAAATCCTTTTAAATAGTAAAGAGTGGAGTTCTAAAATAAAAGGTCTCAGGTGCTAAGAAGAGATTTTTTTTCTTTTTTTTCCGTAAACATTTTCTGAACGAATCCCTTGAAAATAATACAGTTCCCGCCGCTTATTAAAATCACATTCGTTCTGAGCCAAAGTGATTTTTATAAAGCAGCTTATTTTTATATCCGGCGAACGTTCCTGCCCTTAAGGAAAAGGTATTACTTCCCTGAATTTCGAAAGAAACTTCAAAAGGTAACGAATAATATAATTAGTAAACAATATTAATTAATTTTTGTTAGATAATTAACTAGTTGTTTCTTAGATATAAGTAAATTAAACGCATTGTAAGTTCTCGTGCACTTTCGTTAGAGGAAAATCATCATTACTTTACCAAAAGTTCACGCTTTTCTTATAAATTTAAAATCTTCCCATTAAACCTCATGAATTATAGTAATTTCAAAATAAGAACTAGAAATTGCCTTCTAATAATTAGAATCAAATTTGTATTTTATTACTGCGCTTTGAAAAATACGTTCCTTGAAATTGTTACGGAGATAAGTTTCGGGGCGTGCTTAATTTGTAACATAGTAATTTCAAAATAAGAACTAGAAATTGCCTTCTAATAATTAGAATCAAATTTGTATTTTATTACTGCGCTTTGAAAAATACGTTCCTTGAAATTGTTACGGAGATAAGTTGCGGGGCGTGCTTAATTTGTAACATAGTAATTTCAAAATAAGAACTAGAAATTGCCTTCTAATAATTAGAATCAAATTTGTATTTTATTACTGCGCTTTGAAAAATACGTTCCTTGAAATTGTTACGGAGATAAGTTGCGGGGCGTGCTTAATTTGTAACTGTGCTGCAAGTGTAAAATCTTCAACAATGAGCGATAACGAAGGGTTTGTTGTGCTTTAATTTCTTTTTCTATTAAAAGAAAAAAAAATCCCAATGTAAATAAAAAAAATTTTATTGTGCATAAATGATATTTTTGGTTGCAGAGAAGATATTCTTGAGTTTATTAACCGGCGATGCTGATTTTATTAAGCGGCGACTTTAAAAGTAGTTTGTATTGATTTGATTCCGGTCCTGTCTATTTGATCAGATTAAGCGGCTGATTTTATTAACCAGTGATTTTATTAAGCGGCGGTTACTGTAGTTTAAAATTTCATACCATTTTCACAATATTATTATTATTATAATTATTATTGAAACATGATATAATTATTTGAATTGACATTAAATTTCCTTAAAGAAAGCTAAAACGTAGAGAAACTAAACGTAATTGTTTAACTATAATACCATTAGTTAAATATTGTGTATTCATATACATGCGACAAATATTCTGTAAACGCTTTTAATGAGTAAAAATCGTCTGCTAAAGTGGAAATTTCGAGATAGTTCCAGTTGATTTTTTCGTAGCCTTTTGAGGCAGAATTATTTAAAAATAATAATTTAATAATAATAGATTTAAAAAATATTATTATTTTATTTTTATTGGCTATAAATTGAATAAATTTATAGTTGTATTATTTTCACTTAAAATCAACTTTCTTCCGTTATTATATTTTTATTAACAAAATTCATCTTAGTATTTAATCTACAATTGTAGATAACATAGAAAATTCGAATACAAATTATGATTCTTTCGTAAATTCATTTTTACAATCAGAATTCAACAGGAAGTTTGGTAATTTAACACTTTATGGTGAATAACAATAAATGAAATATGCTGAATTTGGATTAAATCAGCTTTTGAAACTCTTTTATACTATACATGTTAACTAGAAAAGATACGTTAATTTGCTTCTTAAAAGGAAACATTATACTACTTCATTAAAACATCATAAGAGAAAGTTCATAAAATAAAAACAATAATAGCAAGCTTCATAAAGAAATTATATTAAAAACAATATATATTTTGCACCTTTAATTATTATAATATAAAACAGCTATTCTTTTTTGCTATTATCCTGCATATTGTCTTTTTCTTTTGTTGCAAAAACCATGCATAAATTTATTTTATACACCATGATTACGATCATATGTTTTGTACTAAATTACAATTATTTCTATTATTACTGTTATTGTTGTTGTTAACACTTTTATTATCTACATTCTTACAATAATAGTAAATATTATTATTATTGTCACTGTTATTATTATTGCTGCTTTTGTTACAGTTGTTGTTGCTATTGATACTTTTATTATTATTATTATTATTATTATTATTATTATTATTATTATTATTATTATTATTATTATTAACAATTTTCAATATTTAAAGCCAAAAAATTAATAATAATAATAATTTTGGTACTAAAAGAGCTATAGAAAAATAAATCTTTAAACTTACTAAAAATTTCGATCTAGTAAATGGAATTAAAATAACATTACTGTAGAATTTAAAAATATAAAATATTTCCAATAACTGCGATAAAAATTATTTTATCTAACACATTTTATCTATCTATTAAACAGTTATGCTTCGTAGTTTTTAATCTAACCTCTATATTCTACAAACAATATTTTCAAAGATCCCTCATGAAACCCTTTTTTACTGTTCTCCAGCCTCCCCTCGCTCTCTCTGTATATATAACCACTGCATATAAACGATATTCGATTAAGAAAAATTTAATGATTATTTTAAATATTATAAAGTACTCTGATTAAATTCTAAGATTTCCCTATGGAAGAATTTTTTTTTCCTTTTTGATAAAATGAAGTTTAAAAAGTTTATATTGGATTAGACAAACTTAATTATACTTTAGAGAAAATTAAACTTTTATTTTTTGTTTTTTTTTTCCCCTTCAAAATATGATTAAACTTAAGCAAACTTCCTTTAATTAAATGAGAAAATTTAACTATCAAACATTTTAAGATTTTAATCGACTTTTTTTTCAGTAGAATCTTTCAGGTGATATTTTTCTATTTTTCATCTATGCAACCAGATAAAAAAAAAAAAAAAAAAAAAAATTGACATTTAAAAGGAAAAAAAAAAGTGAATTTATTTACAATAGCTGTATATAATAAAAGGAAATTAAATAAATAAAGAGAATAAATATGGTAAAAGAAGCGTATCAAAATGACTAGCTTTTATTTTCTTCTTTTCGATTTTTGTTTTAAAAAGAAAAAAGAAAAGAAATGCAAATAGAAAAGAAAAATAAAATAAAATAAAAGCTTGACACAATTTTAAATATTTTTCTATCAAGAGTTATAAAATAATATTAACAACAGTTTCACATAAATTCTTTTTTAAATTTGAAAAATGGTAAACTAATACTGAAATTTGAGAAAAATAAATTAATAATATTGAAAAAATAAATAAATAAAAAAAATGAAGAGGAAGAAAATGAAAATTACTAATTATGCATTAAGTTACAGATAGTTTTTTATTTTTTTTATTTTTATGAATTATTGATTTTTATTTTTTTAAATTGTAATTTAATTATTTATAATTTTTTTCCATTATTATTTATCCGATAAACTGATATTTATCCCACTTTAAATAATCTTTGTTTTTTAATTTTTAGTGTTTCTAGGCTCTCTACGGTCCACTTACTGTTCACATATGAAAGTAATGGATTCGTAAAAATTTTCGACTCCCGATTTTCGATGAATTTACACAATTTCGGATAACCTGAACACGATTGGGTCATTTTTCCAAAATGTTCTTCTGTCTGTTTCTCTGTGTGTGTGATGGAATCCTGAACGGGTCTGATTTTACCCAACCCAAACCCGACAGATAAATTTTAAATCAATCCTTTAAATCAATCTGAAGCCTGACACGAATTCTATAAAAAAAAAAAAAAAATGTCAGCGATCAGAAAACCGACCCGAACCCGCAGTAGAGAGTTTCGAAGATCCGAGCCCGATTTCTTTTACCCAACCCAACCAGAAATCCGAAAACTGATTGAAAATTAATAATTCATCTAAAATGGTGAAAACTGTTTTTAAGTTATAAAATAAAGTAAATTTTCACTGTCACACAGTTCGTAAATCATTTTTAAAAGAATTAAAGAAGTAATTAATAATACACTAAGTTAAAAACTTAAAAATCTGAAAAATGAATCAATAATAATTTTAACCATTTAAGTATTGTATACGTCAAGTCTACAAAAATGGGCTTCACGTTTAGTGATGCTTATATTCATTGAATATATATATACAGTCGGTAACAAAAGTGTCCGAACACTAGTAAAAAATTCCTATGAACAAAAAGTACACTTCATACAGCTTTGTTAAATAAATCCTTGTCGAATCCCGTTCTTAGTCAGTGTAAGAACATGATTCGATAAGGTTTTATTTAGCAAAACCGTATGAAGTGCACTTTTTTTACATAGAAATTTTTGTTAGTGTTCGGACACTTTTGTTACCGACTGTATATATATATATATATATATATATATAAATTACCCGACCCGATGCAGGACTCTCGCGCGTAACCAAATATTTTTGGCAACTCTATATCATGAATTATTTCACATAATTCCGTGGTAATTTATAACTGCTACTTGTCATAATTGGTGTCTATCAGTATTTAATATATACTGGCCAACAGGCGGCACTGCTATACTACGATTTTCCCAATTTGTGGGGGGCAGCGGTAGCCCACTCGGTAGAGCGTCGGCCTCGTAATTGGAAAATTGCGGGTTCGGTACTCGAGCCGGCCAAAGACCGTCGTGTACACTAATGATGGCTGGTGCACATAAAATCTGTCGTGGCCGCAATGTCCTCCATGTCCCCATCAAAAATTATACCTCTGAGGGCCACCGAATCGGGACAGCCATCCCTTCGGTGGAGGATCAAAATTGTGATGGCATGTCTCCGGACCACCTCTAGGGGTGTGTCCCAGACCGCCGCTAATTGCCCATCTGCGCAGCACTAGTGCGACGTAAAATCCAACCATCCAAATTTATGGGAAAGCTGCATCTCAGCTTCTGTAGTATATAAATCCACAACTACTGATACGTTAAAAACCCACTGTAAAATAATATGTTAATTGAATCGGGGTGCATATCGACCGAAAGTTTCAAGTGCCTTCATATGCTAGAAGGCTTTACGTCAGCTCCTATAATGTAATGACCGTATCGAAACTTGCTATATGATATAATGCTTATGAAAAAGAATACCGAGTTCATTTGGATGTATACTGGCTGACAAGTGGAGCTGCTATCAGTCGCCTATTAAACGATAATAATATGCAGTAACGCCGCTTAATAAATTCGCTGGTTAATAAGATCAGCCGCTAATTCTGATCAAATCGCTAAGACCGGATCAAATAAATACGAACTACTTTTAAAACTGCGCATAATAATATGAATATTGCCGTTTAATAAACAAATAAAAAACTTCTTCCGCAACAAAAGTTTCATTTATGCACGCTAAACATATTTCTAATTTTCACTATGATTTTTTATTTTTGAAATAAAAAAGAAAATAAAGCACAGCCTACCGTTATCTCTCTTTGTCGAAAATTTTACACTTGCAACATAATTACAAATTAAACACGCCCCATCACGTGTCTTAGTAACAGAGTCAAGAAACGTATATTCTTCAAATCGATGTAATAAGCTACTAATTTGATTTGAGTCGCAAATGATAAATAGTTTGAATTTTTGAATTATTAAAAGACAATTTCTAGTTCTTATTTTGAAATAACTAGGGTAAGTTCACCAGTGATTGACACTTTTAGAGCAATATCTGATGTTTTTAATGTTCTAGTCATCAGAAAATGTTTTTAGAAATCTGGTACATATGGTATGAAAGACATTCAGAACCACATATATGTTAAAATATATACATTTGATAACAATTATTATTTTTTTTTTTTTATGAATTTTTATTTGACACCCACTCAATGCTACAGTAATTGACACTGACAGTTTTTTATTTTATCAGTAATTGGCACCCTATGTTCCAGTGTTTGACACTGCTAGTTATTCATTTTACCAGTTATTAGCACCCTATGCTCCAGTGTTTCACATAAAACGTTAAAATTCTTATATGTAAAATATATGATTTTATTATTTTTCTTATTTATTAATTATTTCGGGATAGATGTCAATTACTGGAGCATGCCAATCACTGAAACACCTACCCTAAAAAGAAAGATGTTTAAACTGTAAAGTTTTAAATTTTGAAGAAAAGCGTGAATTTTTGCAAAGTAATGATGATTTTCCTCAAAAGGAAGCCCATCAGAACTTGGGGTTTTGAAGGAACAATTAATTTTTTGTCAAGAATTAATATTGTTTATTAATTCCATTATTGGTTACATTTTTAAATTTCAAAATTCAGGAAATTAATACATTTTTCTTGGGTGCAATCAACGTTTGCCGAATACAAAAATCAGCCGCTTAATATAATCACTATGACTCAGAACAAATGTGATTTTAATAAGAAGCGGGTACTGTATTACGTTAATGAAATTATTAAATTTTCTTTTCAGAATACCTTCTAAAAATGGTGATTTATTATTTTTGTAATGAAAAATAAGTCCTTCACATTTCCTTATAATAATTGATAGATACAGGAATATTAATCCATATTCATATATTAAAAGTAATAAAGAATTTCTTTTCTTACCACCCTTCTTTATCAGAAGTTTTTAATTTACTTTAATTTTTAATAATTTTAAAATATTCTTCAACACAATAAAGAAATACATTACAGAATGAATTTATTTTGTTGTAATTAGTAATTAACAACAAAAGGAACTTTATATATACCAGAAACAAAATACTCTTTTAAAAGAAAATATTTTAATTTCACATATTAATTCTGACTTTTTTAGTCCGGCAATATTTCTTCGGTTGAATTAAAATTTATTATTCTAGAATAAACAAACATTTGTTACTTTTTCCCTCGAGAGAGGAAAAAGAATAAATCTTGTTAATTTGAACACAAATAGTTTATCTTACTCCCTTTTTTCTTTTTCTTCCGTTTTTGGTGAATGCGCACTGCTGTTCACAAATATTTATCATTTTCTTTCTTATTTTGTTTAATTACTTTTTAATTTCTATTTATATATATTCTATTTTATACGGTTAAAAAATTTCTATGTAAAAATGACAAGTAAAGTATATAATCATATATCATATGTATATATATATTACATTAAAGTATCTTAGAGGAATAATGGAAAAATAAATGCGCGCTATTAACTTTTCTCCATGTTAAAACTCTCTACATCTTTTGAATTAAATTTCCCAGGTAGCACGATAATATCCACAAATGTCCTACCAATATTGGCCGATATTTTGAATGTCACTGAATGTCAAACGTCAAACTTACGATATTTATGGATATTGACAGACATAATTTACAATCCATATTATAAAAAAGCATTTAAAAGAATTATTTATATTAATTACAAAATTCATGATCCGAATATAATATTTTGAAAATTAATTTTTATTAATTAATATATTTTTAAGAAATATAATTTTCTAATGCTTTATTTTTAACGTTTGTTAATATTAGCCAATGTCGTAAAAATGATATTATTTTAACAACATTCTTCGATATCTGTCGACATTCGACAAGTAATATCATTTTTTGGATATTTTGAGACATCTACCTACATTGTGAAAAGAATCAATGTGACATTTGAGCATGCGTAGCGCCTGAAATGTCAAAAAAGCGCTATTTATTGATGTCAGGAAATATTCTCAATATCACCAGATATCAGAAAAAAATATCTATAAATATTTTTCAGAGAGGGTTCATTTTATATTCCCCAATGTCATATTTTTATATTGGCCAATATCTTTGTGCTACCTGGGTTTAACTGTAAACCGTCATAAGTTTATATTTACTATATTTACACGTTCTATGGAATTACCTAGTTTTGGTAAAGTTGGTATCTCAAAAACGGCTCTAACGATTTTCTTGAAAATTGTTACAGAAATCCATTTTAGATATACTTTCTCATGTATTACGTGGTTATTACAGAAAACTTAACGGCCATCCTGCTTAGGTAGGTTACTTGGAGATTGGTGTTTCAAAAAATAACTCTACCATTTTTTTCCCTTATTTTTTAACTTACCATGTAAACTTTATTTTATATGTCTTTACTCGTGTATTAAGTTTCTCATACCGGAAAATTTTTAGGTTTCTACTTCGTTATGTCAATTTTATGTCTTCTAATTATATTATCTCAAAAAAAAAAAAAAAATACATATAATACGTGTAATAGTGGGTAATGAAAGTCGTGCGGTTGTTTCACACCAGATTTTTTTTTTTGGTACATTTTACTGCATCAAATTGCTTAAAAGAAAAAAAAAAAAGTAAAAATAAGTGGTGATTTTAATGAATTATTTTCTTAGAAATATGTTTCAAAATCTTAATTTATGAGATATATGTTTAAAACATTTTTGTATATACATCAATATTCGTGTTAAAATCAGTTATTGTAAAACTTTTTGGTAAGTATATATATATATATATGTATGTGTGTGGGGGGAGGTATTTCTCTTACCATTATTATGCATTATAAAATATTCATATACTCGTAATTCTTGTAGTAGGATTTTCTTTCTTTTTTTTTTTTTTTTGAGAATTTCATAGTATATTCTCACATTTCTTTTCATAGTGGTATCATACTAATATCTAGTTTAGGTATTACCTTGTGATTGTTTTTGTATTTTTATTTATTTATTTATTTTTAATTTTACATATAATTTAGTGCAGAATACTGGTAAATATTAACACCAAAAACAGCAATAATAATGATGATAATAATAATTATAATGTTACTGTAGTAATTATGGTAATTATTATTTATATGGCAATTTTTACAAACCAATTTTGTTAAACTGTGCAATAAAATTATGATTTATGTGATGTATGTGATAAAAGTTTTTTTCATATTTATATATTTATATGTACTGTGAGCCGATATTTTACAAATGGGTTAAAAAGTGGGCATATAAACCTTCTTTCTTTCTTTCTTTATTCTTCTTCTTCTTTTTCATTTTCTTTTTCACCACGTGTGTGTGTTATATAATTTCTTACAATAAGTAAAACAGGATCAGATTTCTGCACTAAAATTTTTCATTTAGTAACATAAAATTAATACTTAATTGTCATAGGTTAAAAAGATGGCTAGATTTTTGAAAGAAAACATAGATAAAAATTATGTAAGTATATATCACATTAAAAACTTGAAAATAGTTGAAATATCAGTATACATTTAGACTCTTCTCTTCATTTTTTAGTTTATTTGGTTTTAGACAAACTTTAATATGTGTTAGCAATAGTGCTGCACCGAGTAGCACTTTGGCCGAGTAGCCGAATACCGAGTACTCGGCCTTCTACTACTCGGCCGAGTACCGAGTAGCCGAGTACCGAGTAGTTGTAAGAAAGAATAATTGATGCATATATGAAGAAATGTGCACATCATGAAATAAAAAACAAAAAAGGCTTTTGAACATAAAATTTAGTTAAATGGTAAACAGCAAGCTTTCATGCAGAATTTTTGTAGTGTATATACATAATTAGGTTCATTGCTATATTTTGATACTTTCAGCATAGTGGATTACTAAAACCATAACTGATATCTTTATTCTTAACATCTCTTTTAGATACAAAATTATCATCCTCAGATAATTCTTAGAGAATATAAAAGTTACTATGCACTAAGACTTAATTTAAGATACATGAAATTTACATATGAAAGGGGAACATTAAAATATTTTATAATTTCAAACATGATATGCTTCATTAATCTTCAGATCGTAGAAATGTAAAATGACAGGTGGCTTTGGGCCATAATTGGCAAAACAACAGATTTGATTATGAAAATACGTTTTAAATAGCGTTTTAGTGTATTTACTTTTTATATATATAACGTAAAATGCCATAAAAGCCTTTACTCAGTTAAATGCCCCCTCCTCTTTTCACATTTTTTTTTTTTTTTTTTTTTTTTTTTTTTTTGTTAAAATACTAAATAAACGCACCTCTTGCTCAACAGTAGACTGTATCCGAATAGGTGATAGTTTTTTACGTTATTTTATAGTATAAAATTCAAAATCAATCTTTTCTTACCGATTTGAAAGTGTCTTACTTTTATTTGCACAAATGTATAACGAAAATTTTGTGTATATATTACATAGAGGTTCTTTATTTTCCCTAAAATATTTTAGTTTTGTCTGATTTATAGATTCAATTTTATGTACTAAGTTTTTATAAAATAATGAACATTCATATTACATTCATACAAGATAGTTATAATTAAAAGCTCATATCATGAATCATCTCTATACTAAGTTTGGTAACAGTTTGTTTTAACTGCAGAAAACTGTTATAGCAAAAATTTTAATTGTAATGACTCTGTATTTATATTTTCATACTTTTTTAGTTATAAAATAAATATCTCTTATTAACACATTTCTTTCAATAATGCATAAAAATAGTGAAATTCCCACAACTACTCGGTATTGGCCGAATACATAGCCTAAATTTGGCCGAGTAACGAGTACTCGGCAAATAGGCCGAGTAAGCCGAGTGCCGAGTATATACCGAGTACTCGGTACAGCTCTAGTTAGCAAGTGGTCTGTTTCAGCCCTTTTTACTTTTTTTTTTTTTCCTAATATTGTTCAACCATTTCCTTGTAAATTCTTAATAAATGATTGACTTGTTTTTCCCCAAATAATTCATATAATACACCAATATTATATATTCCATTAACAATACGTTCTGCAAGTACTGAGTTAACGAGAGTTAAAAAAACTTCGTTGAAATTTTCAATGATAAAGTAAGTTAAATATTACTATCAGCTCTGTATCTATTCACAAATATACTCAATATTACAAAAATTCCTAAAGAAAAAAATATTAACTTTTATTCCAAAATTTATTAGAGTCGAAACCTGTCAACATGAACACGCTTCACATGAATTACTCTTAACATGAACTGTTTCCACATTCCTCGTCAAAATGAAGAATAGTTTCTGAGTTACTAATAATATGAACTACTGATTACATGAACAAATATTTTATTCCCCTTATGAGTATATATATAAAATAAAAAATTTTATACTTATGACAAAGAAGTACAAAAGAAAAAAAGAATTAAACACACAAGAACATAAATAAAAATTTAATTTATTTAACCAAATAGATCCTTTCTCAGGTTATTTTTAAAGTTATCATAAACTCTGATCATGGCATTAAATCAGTTTTCAAAGAATATCAAAATTACTTTTTCTCTGCTGCCTTTTGATCTTATTCTAATGAAATAACGCTACAAAAACTTCGAATGAGATCAGGCAAATTTAATTATACCTTAGAGAAAAGGAATCTTCTTCCATTCTACAGTTTAATCCAATCTTCGAAAATTTATTTTAATTAAATGCAGAAGTACAATTGTTACCTGTTAGAGATATACCGAGTTTTTAATAGATATTCAGAGATAGTAAGCTTTCTCAAGAGATAAATGCGCCTTTTTTTTTTTTTTTTTTTTTTTATTGTGATAAGAAGTTCGTTTTAATCTTTATAAAATCTGAAAAGAAATAGCTTAAAAGAGAGAAGATCATGACGTGAGATAATCCGAAAAAAAGTTTTTTCTTTACTTTTCTATCTCTCTCGCTTTTTTTTAAAGACTTTTTTTCTTTTAATGGTTTAACACATCCATGCATATAAGAATATTTTAGAAAATTTTGCAGCTTAGCTAATGTATTTGATTTTTTATTTATGCATATATATGCTCTCATATCTAAAATTAAAATCATAATCTGTTTTATTGTTCCCTTCTTTTGCTCATAAATTTTAAACACATGGACTTATGAAAATGACACGTTCTTCATCAAATTATTAAGAGGGGACAATACCTAATCCCGCGGACAACCGTGGCCAATGTTATTCTATGGGAAAATTTGTTGCGACAATTACACCATTAAATAATGTATATTTTTTAATTTTGTTTTCACAGTCAGAAAATTCATAACCGTTAAATGAGTACTCATTTTTGAGAAATTCATTTTTTTAAATTTTTACATTTTAATTTTGAGGTCAAACATGCGATTTTTCACAAAATGCATTTTTCTTATTTTCTTGTCGCAAAATGAAATACTAAAATTTTAAAAAATCAATTTTTTGAAAACAAGAACTAATTTAATGCTTATTAATTTTCCAAATGTGAAAACAGAATTGAAAAATATTCATTGGGTAATGAGTAATTATGTAAACAAATTTTCCCATAGAATAACATTGACAAAGGCTGCCGGCGAGATTAGGTATTGTCCGCTCTTAATCGAATTTATAGAACTTTAACAAAAGCAATAATTTTTAAAGTATTATTAATTCAAATCACCCTTCCAAATCAAATGTATGGACATAAAATTACGGAACAGTGATAAAAATTGGGGGAGGAAATAGCGTCCCGAGAAAACGATGGGTGATTGGCCAAAATTAGGGTTATATTCGGATTCAGAAAGTCATTTTGCATAATCATCTGAAAAAATCGAATGAAGGCTCGGAAAGAAAAAAAAAACTTTTTTTTGGCAACGCAGGGTAATATAACTATTAATTTCCTAACTATAGACGAAGCCAGAATAATAAAAAAGTCAATAAATTAATTTATGAAGAATATCTTATCTATTTTTATATCTGTTTGTATATTTAAAAAAAAAAAAAAATAGTTTTTTGTAAAACAAGAAGAAAAAGGTAAAAAAAAAAAAAAAACTTTTTTTTTTTTTTTTTCGCGGCGCAGTGTATTATAGCTATTAGTTTCTTACTATGAGCGCCGCCAAAATAATAAAAAAAAGTCAATAAATAATTTTATGAAGAATATCTTATCTATTTTTTAATATTTGTTTGTATATATAAAAAAAAAAAGATTTTTGGAAAACAAGAAGAAAAAGGCAAAAATAATAAAAAATAATAAAAAATAATAATAATAATAATAATAATAATTTGGCAGCGCAGTGTATTATAACTATTAGTTTCTTAACTATGAACGCCGCCAAAATAATAAAAAAAGTGAATAAATAATTTTATGAAGAATATCTTATCTATGTTTTATATTTGTTTGTATATTTAAAAAAAAAATAGTTTATTGTAAAACAAGAAGAAAAAGGGGAAAAAAAAAACTTTTTTTTTTTTTTTTTTTTTTTTTTTTTTTGGCAGCGCAGTGTATTATAACTATTAGTTTCTTAACTAAAAACGCCGCCAAAATAATAGAAAAAAGTCAATAAATAATTTATGAAGAATATCTTATCTATTTTTTATATTTGTTTGTATATTATTAAAAAAAAAATAGTTTTTTGTAAAACAAGAAGAAAAAGGAAAAAAATAATTAAAAAAAAAAAAAACACTTTTTTTTTGGCAGAGTAGTGTATCATAACTATTAGTTTCTTAACTATGAACGCCGCCAAAATAATAAAAAAAGTCAATAAATAATTTTATGAAGAATATCTTTTCTATTTTTTCTATTTGTTTGTATATTTTTAAAAAAAAAAGAGTTTTTTCTAAAAAAGGGGGGAAAAAAGGGAAAAAAAAAGAATACAGGCTGAAAAATCCGATTTTAACTTAACATTTGGAGGCATGAGTATCTTCACACCTATCTGTCAGGCAACCTTAACACCGTTTCTTATTTCGTTTTCTTTACTAAAACTGTTTAAATTTGCCATTTCTTGGAAAGTTTACTTTTGAGAAAAAAATTAAGTATTATCATTTTAAAAATTATTACTTTTGTTAAAGTTCTATAAAATTCGATTAATGGTTTGATAAAGAACATGCCATCGAAGTTTTATGTTCATACGTTCATTTATTTAAAAATTATGTGCAAAAGGAGGAAACGAGAAAACCGGTTGTGACTTTAATTTTGCACATGAATGTATCTAATACATGTAATTTATCTATCCACTTCAGTTAGTATTTAAAAAGTCAAACACGATGATAAATAATGCGTGCACTAAAAGATATACAAAGTGATAATAATTAAACTTCCTCTGTCAAGCACGATATTAATTCATGCGCTCTCCAGAACATATATAAAGTGATAATAATTAAGCTTCCTATGTGAAACACTGTAGTAATGCATGCTACAAAGCATATACAAAGTTGTAATTAAACTTCAACTATCAAACCCGATAGTAATTAACACATGTTCTAGAACACGTACAAAGTGGTTACAGTTAAATTTCCACTGTAAATAGCTTCTTGTAGTTAACATAAATGAGCTGATCACCACCAAATTTTGTGTGTGGATAATACAGTCGGTAACAAAAGTCTCCGAACACTAGCAAAAATTCCTATGTAAAAAAAGTATACTTAATACAGTTTTGTTAAATAAATCCTTGTCGAAACCTGTTCTTAGTCAGTCTAAAAACAGAATTCGACAAGGATTTATTTAACAAAACTGTATTAAGTGTACTTTTTTTATATAGGAATTTTTGCTAGTGTTCGGAGACTTTTGTTACCGACTGTACCTTATGTTCCGCTCAAAGAAATGGTAAAAAAAAAAAAAAGGTTATTGAAATCTATTTACTATCTAGTTTTTTGCATTAAAAAAAGGGATGGTTGGTTGGATGGTTGGGTTTCACGTCGCACTAGTGCTGCGCAGATGGGCAATTGGCGACGGTCTGGGACACACCCCTAGAGGTGGTCCGCAGACATGCCATCACAATTTTGATCCTCCACAGAAGGGATGGCTCTCCGCTTCGGTGACCCCCAGAGGTATAATTTTTGATGGGAACATAGAGGACATTGCGGCCACGACAGATTTTACGTGCACCAGCCACCATTAGTGTACACGACGGCCATTGGCCGGCTCCAGTTCCGAACCCGCAATCTTCCAATTACGAGGCCGGCGCTCTACCGACTGTTAAAAAAAAAAAAAAAAAAAAAGGGAAAATAAGACAAATAAAAAGACTTAAACCGAATGCATAAGGAGTTTGAACATCTAGATCCATGTGGGTCATTCCACTTGCTAAATTTTGCATTTTTCCATGCAAAACGCCATATCGAGGCCATTTTCTCCATTCCATTAGCGCATTTCATGAATCCTCCACCTAACAAATTTAGCAGCAATCTGCTCGCCATATTTGCTGCGGAATGCTGTTGATAGTGTAATTTTCTAACCACTCTGTATGTTGGGAGCCACTAGTATTTTTCATCAGAAATGACATTTTACTAAAAATAATGTGAAGGTGATAAAAGACATCATTTTAAAATATAGAAATATTAATTAAAGTATTATGTTTGAATTCTGCATCCATCTATAGACGGAGTTCTTTTAACTTTTTAAAAACTATACATATATATATATATATATATATATATATATATATATATATGTATATAATTCTTTGCTTATACTATCAAAAAGATTATATATATAAATGATAGTTATCGTAATAAAATTTAACCTTAATATTTAGCAATTAATAGATACAAAATAATACCAACACAATAAAAATAGAACTGACTGTAACATATAGGTAAGACTGACACAAAAATGTTTGATACAGATTAAGAACCAATAAAAGACAAAAACAATTTAAATTACTTACGTCGACATGAATAATAATAATAAAAAAAAAAAACATTAAACTTAACGACGGAGAAAGTAAATGAAGGACCACAGAAAGAATAATTGGATAAAAATGCTTAAAAATTGAAGTATAAAATTTTCAGGGGGCATGTACTTCATAAAGCTGTGAGAGCTGCATCGATTTCGTAAAACAATATAGCTAATTATAGCAATTTATATTGTTTCAGCCCCGATCGAGGCAGCAAAATAATTTTCAATGAGAAATTAAATAATTTATTAAATCAAATCATCAAGGAATCCAGAGAGAAAACTAGAAAAAAGCCGAGTAGCCACATGTAAAACTTTTACACAAACTGGAGAATAGGAAGATGCCAACAAGTTAATGAAATGAAAGCATTGTATATATATATATCATAATAATTGATTTATGTACAAAAACATATATATTCATGTCATTAGTATTTATTTATTTATTTTTGAGACGTTCACTAAAAGTAATGTTTTTTTTTTTTTTTTTTACTATTTCATAAAATTTATTCAGAAATAATTGCATATGCATACCAAAGTACTAAATATGTCTGAATATAATTTTTTAATAAGCTTAAACGTTAAAAATTAATTCCTGTTATACTCATGCATTCAACTGTAATGTTGTATATCTATACATATAACTTACTTTAAAAGCTTAGATGGTAATAGTGATTGCATGCTTAACAACATAATATATTTGCACTGCCAGTACGTTTTATAATAAAGGATATCTTATTCAATATAATGCTAAAAAACAATATATCCCTTTTAAAAAATTTCATTCATAAACATTTTTAATTAATCTCAAACATGTATGATTTCCTCATGAACATAACGTAATCTACTCATGACTAAATACGTAACATATCGTATATGGGAAAAAAAAAAAAAAAAAAAGTGACATAAATCAAAAATTTTGAATTTTTCATTCAAAAATGGATATGAAGTTCCTAAATGTATTTAAAAAGCGTCACATCTCTATCTCGAATATTATCCACCTGCGAGGCAGGTGTATCAGTTTATGTAAATGCTTTATCGTTATCTTTAAGTTGATTTTTTTTTTTTTTCTAGTGCTTCATTTTTTGAGTTGTGCCTATTTTCTTGCCGGGGTGCGATATGTCATGCATATATATATATATATATAGGTAGCATATACTCCTGTTTTTATTTTATTTTATGTTCATAGAAGAATATCAATAAGAAAGCACCACAGAACTGGCGTTGTAAATTATTACTTACAAAACTTTGAATAAACAAGCGAGTTTATTGCATTTTATGGTGTTTATTCCAGGTTTTGTAAGTAATCATAGAAGAATATGTTCCCTAAGATATTTTTATAAAAAACTATGTTCGGTTAAATATGTTCATAGTATCGTTTAAATTATATTAATAGATTTTGTAGGGGAAAATCTCACGTAAGTACTCATAAAAGGTCTCTTTCACACTTTTATAAATATAAGCCACGCATTCTCATTCGCTGATGCAGTGATAATCCCAATTAGATAACAATTTAATATTACTTATCATCCACTAGAAAGAAATTTATATATATATATATATATACGACAGGGCTGTTTCTTTCAATCTGGCATTTTCCGTCGTAAACAATTTATAGTGTTCCATTTCGAAAATGCCTGCCAATATCCATTTTTACCATTTAATTTCTTACTCTATCTTAAAATATTTTGTGAAATCCGTAAAAACTTTCATATATATTTTTTCTCACTTCCCATCGGTTGAGGATCGAACTCACAACCTTCGGGTTCGTAGTTGTGCACTCTGACCACAGAGTCAAAAGGTCTTGGCTAAATATTTCCTGACTATTTAGACTAGTGTTTTCCGATTTTTTTTTTTTTTTTTTTTTTTTTTTTTTGAAAGGGTGTTAAAATACAAATATAAGTAGTCTTGTCGTACTAAATTAAATTCTTTCATAGACAGAATTTCACTATGTGACAGATTTTCAATTGTCAATATTGAAAAATTTCAATATTGACAGAGACAATATTGACAGATTTTCAAATGTCACTATATGACAGTTTTTCGTTCTATGACAGATTTTCAATTCTGCCATAGACAAAATTTCATCCATAGTTTTTTTATTTATTTATTTATTATTTATTATTTATTTTATTTATTTATTTATTTTTTTAAATTATGAAACATATCTGTAACAATAACTAAAAAAAAAAAAAAAAAAAAATGTAGAAATTGTACTTAAACCACAGTATTAGACAGAAAATATCATTGAAATAAAATTCCTTCACACCTTAAAAAGGCAACAGTTTGTCACAATGAAAACAATCGAAAAAATTCATAAATAGAAAATTCATAGTTCAGTTGACTTAATGGACGTACGCAAAACCGAAAGCGTTCAAACTCTTGAATGATTCATGATTGTGGCATTATATAAAATTTTTTAAAACGCCTCTTTTTTTTTTTTTTTTTTTTTTTTAACATAAAAAAAACAAAATATACTAAATGATCTTTCTGACGCTAATATATTATATTACGCTTTCGGTTTTACGTACATCCACTAAGTCAACTGAACTATAATTTTTCTATTTATGAATAAATTTTGGAAATTAAAGTTTAAATATTTTTTAGATTAGAGACAAAAGTGCTCTAGCAAAGAATCGAATACTGAACTAACGATTTAACGGCCACTGAGCTCTACCGGCGAATTCCAGACCAAAATAATTCTTGACAATATGTTTCATAATTACATTTAGGTTAAACCGCAAATCCCAGGTTCGTTTCCTGGCTAGGGCGTTTTTCGCCCTGAATAAATTATTCAATTTAGAACTTCAAAAAATGTTAACTTGTTAATTTGAAGAGAAAAATTTAATTCTTACTAATACAGTCGAGCCGCGTTAACGTGGACACGCTTAACGTGAATTACTTTTAACATGAACTGTTTACATGATCCCTGTTAAAAGAAGATTAGTTTCTGAATTACTGATACCATGAAGAATTTTTTATTCTCCTTGAGATTCACGTTAACGAGGTTCGACTGATTTAATTTTTGTTTAGTTATTTTCTTCATAATTTATTTTTATTTATTTATTATTATACGTAACTTCATCTCTACACACGCAAACCCAAAATGATAATAATTGCAATAATAACAATAATACAGTGATAATAACACTTGGATATTTTAAATCGTTATAGTCATTATTTACGACGACTATTGTTGTTAGCGTCAGAGAGGCCAATATTATTATTATTTTGTGTTTCTGTGTGGGGAGATGACGTTTAATATAATAATAATAATAATAATAATAATAAAAGCTACAATGTCGCCAGTAACAACAGTCATCTTAAATAATGACTATAACGATTTAAAATATTCAAGTGATAACAGGCAAAACATATTCATGAGATAACATATAGAGGAGAGGAGGGCATTATGGAATAGTCGGGAAACATAGAATACCGAGGTTTCGGCTTTGATTGGTGCTGCTATCTCTTCAAAATACTATGAATTACTCAAGAAGGATTCCCATGAAGCAATACAGTAAGAAGCAACCGTTGCTGTCGTACCATTCTCTATAGAACAAAGTATGTTTTGTGATTTTTAAAAGTTTTTGCAGGTAAGTTTTCAAACATTTAAACGTGCTAGTACACATGTGATTTGAACATTGATGTTAAGCATAATGTATGCTCAAAGAATTGTATTTTTTTATACATTGGTCGTTTTTTAGCTAAAAATATTTTGTCCATCAATTTAAAAGTTCATTTTTAAAGATGGCGTGTCGGGTATTATAGAATACTAGGTATCATCTGAAATTGACATCATGTTTTCAACTAAAGAAATACAAAATAAAGATGCCGAATGTATCTTCTGTCACAGAAAACTCTCCGAAGATGATTTTATGAAGTCTAATTAGTTTTTCTATGGTTTAAACAGATTAAACCAACTATTCCATATTAACCGACTATTTCATATTAACCTCCATTTGTAACTTTTTTTAAGGTAAACTTTTTATAACAACAAAAAAATGTTCTTGAAATTTTTTTTTTTCATTGACAGTTCATTACAAATAATTACACTATGTACTCATCATGATTTTGGGATTTTTTATTAAAAACAAGTAAATTTATTTTAAGAAATGTAAATGGTATTCCATAATACCATCCTCTCATATAATATATAATACAACGTATAACATTAAAAAAACATATGACGAGTAATAAATTATATAATATAAATAAAACATACGACGCGTAATAAATTATATAATATAAATAAAACATACGACGCGTAACAAATTATATAATATAAATAAAACATATGCGTAATAAATTATGTAATATAAATAAAAAATGTAACACATAATAAAACACGTACCATTAATAAAACATATAATACAACAAAACATATAACACAACAAAACGTATATAACACATAATAATTCATTTATATAATTTAATAAAACACACAGTAGTTCAGTATCTTGGTAACTGTTCAACATGTGATACATTTTTTCTCGAATATTGTTTTCTCTTTCTTAATAAAACAATTGTTTTGTTTTTCTATCTTTGTTTCCATTTTATAATGAAAAAAAGAAAAGAAAATTACCAGAAGTTTGAAAGAGATCAGATAAATTAAGTTATACTTTAGAGAAAAGTAACTTTCCCCTTCCTTTGTTTTTATCATGTAACGTGATCTACAAAAATTTATTTTAATTAAATACGAAAATACAATTGTTACGCGGAGCAGACATCTGGAATTTGTAACAAAAATTCTGTGATACTGAGATAAATTTTCTTACTTTTCCATCTTCTTTTCTGCTACTCAGAAGTTCCTTTGTATCATTTTAATTTGAAGAAGAACTACCTCGAATGAAGAAAGATAATGAATTTGATAAAACTGCATTATTTTCTTCTTTTTTCTTTTTACTTTTTTAACTTTTGATGTAAATTCTTTTTTTTTTTTTTAACTAAAAGACTATTTTCTTTTACATTGAAACGAAAAAGTTTATACAGAACAAGATGTTTTTAACTGCATTATTACGCAAATACTCAGTTTACCTTTTTTTCTAAAAATGGTTATTATCAGTATAATTGTTATTTGTTTAACTCAGCAAAATGTTTATAAAATAATATAAATTGAGAAAGTTATTATATGGCTTTTGCTAATATGATTATTATTAGTCAGTATATTTATTTTAATAAACAGACATTTATGAAATCTTTTTTCTTCAAATAAAAACATAATTATCTTGAATGAAGAAAACAATAAATTTGATAAAACTGAATAATTTTCTTTTCATCATTTATTTTTACTTTTGACGTGAATTCTGGTTTGAGAAAATACTGTACAATTTTACAATTGAAATGAAAAAGTTTAAAAGAATAAGCTGTTTCATTACGTATTATTGTGCAAAAATATCGTCTGCCTTTTTCTGAAAATGATTATATAGAACATAGATATAGTAATAATATATAGATTGATCTTTGGGGGGGGGGGGGGGGAAGTGATTCCTTTCACTTGTGAAAAGACGGCGATTTTACCAAAATATGGCCGTCTTTCCCCGAGTTAATACACACGGCAATACACACGAATATTTTAGCAAATAAAATTTATGAATAATTTATTTACTAAAGGCGAATGAAAAACTTCAGATACAGTTTCAAATTCATTTTTCTTTCTTTTTTTTCTTTTTTTCAATACCACTTAATGGCTGATTCCAAAGCTTTTCTTTCGGCATCAAAAACCTTTGCACGATAACATGGGGATGATAGATCTATATATATTACTATATCTATGATCTAAAATACATTTCTTTAACCAAACTATTAAGATATTATCTCCGTTTCGTTAAAATGATTATTATTAGTCTATATATTTTAATAAACAAAAATAAATAAATATTTTTTTTCAAATTAAAAATAGTTATTTCGATTGAAGAAAATAATGAATTGAATAAAACTGCATTTTTTTTTTTTTTTTTTTTTTCTTTTCTTTATTTATTTTATCTACTTTATTTCATTTTATGCGATTTCTTGTTTATAAAAATACTGTTCCATTTTATATGGAAACGAAAAGATTTATTTATATAAATAAAGAGAAGTGTCTGTGTGTCGTTTTGTTCTCCGGTGCTCGCACTACTGATCGCAGAGCTACAAAACTTGGCAGATGGGTTGGCTGGCGCATTTTATAAAACAGTTAAAAATAATTTTCAAAACGATTTATTTGTTAAAAAATTCTGTGCACGGGTTGTACTGTCCTGCTCAAACCCCCATATGAATATTGAAGTTACATTTATAAAATATTTAAGGATGATAGTGTATTTTAAAACTCTCTGAAACTTACTGGAGTAATTTTGAGTAGATCTGTATATTATTGGTAAAAATATTTACGAAATAATACACTTAAACTTAACGCAGCGCAAAATAATAAATAAATAAATAAACATTATGACACAACTTAAAGTGCATTTCGAGCAATTTCAAAACCAATTTTGTCAGATTGGGGATTTTGTCCCCATTTTGAGGATTTTTCGGGCTTATGGGAACAATTTTGGGGAGCAATTCTTTGTGGGGAATTTCGAGGGGATTTTTGAAATTTTTGGGGAGAAATCTGGAGATTTTTTTAACATTTTACTGTTTACAGCATCGCCAACAATAGGGATTTGTCCCTAGGCCAGGGACTTTTAACAGTTTTTTTTTTAGCATGTAGGGGCTTTTGAAGGTCCCCTTTCTCCCCAAGACATCCTCAGGATATCCTGAGGATGAAAGTACATCTTGCGCAAATTTAAAATTTTCCGATAACTAGTGTGTATATAAAAGTTATTTTTGTTTTTGGGGATTTTTTTTTTTTTTTTCCCAAACATTAGCGTCATTTGGGGAAAAATTTGGGCTTAAATCTGTTAAATATTTAATTTTTTATTTAGTGTATTTATTTAGTGTATTTATTTTAATAGTGTAAATATAACAAAATCTCAATTTCGAAAAATTTTGACATCAGAACAATACTTTCTTTAGCATAATAATAATAACAGTATTTTTAAGAACGTTCATGAAATATTTTTTATGCTTGGGTATATTTGATTTTCAAACTTTACAAACATTTAAATGATCTGGAAAAATAATTCATGTAAAAATTCATATCCCATCGAGGACGTGACATCCCTAGCATATACTGAGGATATCTTGAGAAGAAACTGTGTTACATGGGTAAATGTATTCTTTATATATATATATATATATATATATATATACCAATGGCGCTGCACTTTTTTTGCGACTTAGCATATGCCAGATCGAAATTTTAAAATTTCCCACATTTCGCTAGAAATTTTACCTTTTTGGGATAAAATTTCCCTCAATTGCTCAATATGCAACGCTTTGAAACTATTCAGGGTAAAATAACTTGCACTGAATATGGTATTGTGCAAGGGTATGGTAAATTATCTGGTGACCTTATAATTAAATATCACTCTTTTTTAATCGTAAACTTCATATTATTCAATCGGAAAAAAAAAAAAAAAAAAAATGATAGCAAGAGATTACTAAAGTTCTATATTAAAAATGCATGTTATTCAATTAAAAGATGACTAAAAGCCCTGTGCGTAGGATTTAGGCCTGGATAAAATGCCATTCATAAGTATCTTTTTAAGGAATCCTAGCGTATTCGCGTGTATTCCTGAGAAAATCAGGGAATGCTTTGAATGACTAGGCTGAATAAAACCAAATCAATAATTTCTTTTCAGAATATTTTAGAATATTATTACAAAGGAGGAAAAATTTACACTGATTAGCTTTCAAGATCTCAGCATATAGAGAAATTTGTTCGGATATTTCAAGTTCGAGGAAAAAAATCTAACAAAAAATGCTTTAAAAACGGACAAAGTAAAATTTCCCTTTTTGTGAAGAAATTTCCCTTTTTCCCTCAATATCTAAAATCGCATAAAATTTTCTCACTTTGAGGGAAATTTTCCTCAATCTGGCAGCACTGAGCATAGGCCGGGGGATCGCAGAAATTGATGACCATTTATAAAGGAGCACCCAATGGGCAGTCATCGCTACCCCTAACAGGTACAACCCCTAACAGCACATCTTATCCAAATGACATCCTCATGATGTCTTACGGATGAAAAGGACATCTATGGACATCCAATGGGTATTTTCAGGATGTATTGTGGACAAGTGTGTTGTTAGGGACACAATCATGCCTTCTCTGGGATTCGAACCTAGGTCCAACTGTGTACGTGTAGAAGTCAGGGTCGTTAACGCCTACACCGTCTGGGTGGCAGTTAACGTATTCTAGATTCTATAATTTATTAGACTTTTGTAAATGCAAATAAATTTGTTTTTTAAAAATTATATATAATATTCCAAAGGTACGAAATAATTCTTTAGGCATCCTTACTTGTACTTCTGTTAGAAACTTTGATAGATAAATAAAGATATAGTTTAATGATTGATATTAAAATTGCGGGGATAAAATAACATTTTATTAAATAAATTTTCACTTCCACAGTCCCATACACTTACTTAATGAAAAAAGAATTCTTTTACGCTTTTATAAAACAAAAATAACCCTTAAAGATATTGGCTATAAAACTTTTTTTTTAATCTGTACTTTTAAAAGATCCGATAATAAAAAAAGAAAAATGAACAGAGAAACAAAAAAATTAAAAATCTATAAAATAACAGAGTACTAGTTAAACAACAAGCTTAAAAAATTAATCGTATGTTTCAGCAATTGAAGTTCATGATAGAAAAATAAAGCTTAACTTTTTTTTACTTATTTAAGATTACATCACATTTTTAAATAGAATGAACTGTACAAAAAAAAAAAAAAAAAAAAAAAAAAAAAAACCTTCTTCAAAGCTTTTATAACATAATACAAACTGTCAAAGTTATCGTCTGCCATTCTTTAAAATGATTTATGGTACTATAAGTTTGATGAAGCATAAAAATAAAAATAAAAAAATAGATGCGAAAAAAATTAGTTTTTACCCCTCTATTTTTGAGCATTTTATGCATGTTCTTTCGGCCATTAAAAAAAAAAAAAAAAAAAAAAAAAAAAATGGTTTCCGCTGCCATGTTATATATTTTCTTTTCACGTCTGGAATAATCTAATAGCTCAAACTTACTTCCAAAATTCTATTTAATATGTTTTTAAATATGATAATAAAAAAACGAGGAATTTGAGACTGCTAGCGCCGTAATTACATAAAATGTTAGCCATTTTAAAATTAGTCCGTTGTATTCAAAAGTTATTCTTTCGAAAATGGCTATTGATTTCGGAAATGGAAAAATAATGTTGCCACTCATATGTAAATATATATATATATATATATATATATATATATATATATATATTAATGCCACATGTTTTAAAACTTTATTATTCTTTTTAAACTTTATTTCTCATTCTTAATATTCCATTGTTAATATTTGTTGAAAACAATTTATTTTCTGAGAAAATGATGTAATGTTGTGTTATTATCTTCATTGAATAAATTATTTAATTAATCTTTTATATATACAGTACCCGCCGCTTTATAAAATCACTGGTTAATAAAATCACCCGCCTAATCTGATCAAATTACTGGGTCCGGAATGAAATCAATACAAACAGCCGCTTAATAAAATCAGCATCGCCGGTTAATAAACTCAAAAGAAAATCTCTTTAACAGTAAAAATGATCATGTATGTAAGCTAAACAACGAATTATATTTTCTCACCGTATTTCTGAAAAGAAGAAAAGAAACAAAACCCAGCAAGCCATCACAACATTACTCTTTGTCGAAAATTTTACGCCTCGATAAAAAAAAAAAAAAAAAAAAGAATTAAAAAAAAAAAAAAAAAAAAAACACGCCTCACCATGTGTTGTAGTTATGAATTCAAGGAAGGAATTCTTCAAATGATTGGCCAATGAGTATTTTTTTTCTGTCTTAAAATATTCAAATAGAGTTTCTAATCTTATTTTGAAGCAACTTTGCTGCAAGATATGCAAGCGGATAGTTTTTATTTTGAAGGTAAAGCGTAAAATTTTGGTAAAATGTGATGGTTCTCTTCAAATGTATAGTCAAAGGAAGGCAACATCGAAGCTTGAAATTTCTCGATTTGCTTCATGTAAACATAAGAATAAAGATTATATAAGTGCCTAAATTGTACCAAACAGAAGAGTCAACAGTAAACAAAAATGAATAGGGAAAGCAGAAGTCATCAACGCAGCACTTCTTAGATAGGTACAAGAATGCCCGTTCCGAGAAAGTTTCAAACTTTTACGTAATTTTATCTTCAAAAGATGAAAATTTTTCATGAATGTTAAACAGAAAAAACACCATTCCTAACGGATGGCTAGTTTATAGATGGAAGGGCGGAGAATTCCTTTCCATATTTAGGTAATTAATCTTATAGAATTCGGAAATGCTCGCCGGATATAAAAATCAGCCATTTAATAAAATCATTTTGATGAAAACAAACGTGATTTTATAAAGCGGCGGCTACTGTATATATACCACATATTATTTTATGAAAAATCTTTTTTTCAATTTCAAAAGAAGTTTCGAACTAAAATTGTTCTAGCAATATTTAATTAAAGTCTATTTTTTCCGATAAAATTAAATTATTTTTAAAACAATATTAATAATCATCATAGATCTAGTTTGTCATTTTATAAATAAATTATTTCTAATATGATTTATTGGTTTTATCTATCTTCTTGTATACTTGCTTATATATCAGTGTCTATCATTCATACCTTGTTCCATAAACTTTTTTTCGTATACGAAATTAATGATTCAAAATCTGGAAATTTTGGATTTGCAAAAGTTCGATTTCCGTATTTCGATTGGAAACTAACTCTTAATAAATAAAATTATACTTTTAAAAAATTAAAGAACACGCTTTTATTGAAATGTCAACTAAAGCCCAAAATATCTGTCTTTATAGTATTACAATGCAGGGTAAGAAAAAATTGTGTCAGTGACACACCATAATATTTACATCTTTAATAAAAACAAGTAATATAAATAATTTAGAATTGAGCAAAAACCATTTTAAAAAAATCTCCCCTGACTGGGCTCGAACGTTAGACCTTTATGTTCGTAGCCCGGAGCTTTACCTCACAGCCACAGCGTTCAAGTAGGGAAAGCCTTTTTTTTTTTTTACAATATAGAAATTTTTGCTTGCTCCCAGAGCGATTACAAACATACATACAAACATACATACGGGTGAAGCTAATAAAAGCGAGTTAAAAAAAAAAAAAAGCTAAGAATAGATTGGTTTTACCATCTAGATAGTTTTATCAATGACCTTTTTTACCAAACATAGTTTTCAAATTGAATCAATGAATTTTAATTTAATTTTAGTTTTACGACACCACTAAAAATGTAATAAATTGTATTACAAACTATCTTCAGTCTCATTAAAAACCAGATAATTTTGTACGAAAGAAAAATCACACATAGAATCCAATCAGAACACAAACCAATTTGGATTCCTCGAGCAATTACGTACCTCCAAAGAACCTAAGATTCTTTGCGAATCAAAGTTTGATGCCAATAAATTCCTGTTTTACCAATATTGATTATCAATAAAAGTAATTTAACTCTAATGGGAGTGAAACTTCTTAGAAACTGCGAAACCTAATTAAAGTTTCGCTCTATTTGTTTCACCAGGGATACTTCACAACAAACATCAACTACTTCTTAATCAATCTAAATTATTTAAATGGTTTATTTCACGGCTTCCTTCAAAATGGCTGTGGCAGTGGTGGCTCGTGGCTTTTTAATCCGGGAGTTTACAAACATAAACTTTAAAAATATACGCGTAGAAAGAAATACAAGTTAATGAATATATTTTATTTATTTATTTATTTATTTATTAGAAGTTAAATTGGAGCAATAAAATTGCACAAAATAATAATAGCTAATTTCTTATATTTGTATTAGAAGCATATTATTAAAAAAAAAAAAAAAAAAAAAAATAACCCTAGATATAGCGACATATTTGCCAACTATCATTGTGAACCGTACAATTTTTAATACCCGCCTTTTTTAGAGTAGTTTTATCCTTATTTAATCGTAACAACATTTGAAGAGAATTATTCTAAAAATAAAGTGGTGTTTAAAAAGGGGCGTTTTTTCAAGGGTGTTAACAATTGTACGATTATTAATGAGATGGTTGGCAAAGTATGTAGCGATGATTTCCTTAAAAAAAAAGACTGAGTTTTACAATATCTAAGAATAGCTACTGAAATATCAAAAGAATGTGCACATTGCAACTGTACGAACTGTAAATTGTGAAAAAAACCTTTCTTACTTATTGCGTCGTAGCTTTCCTCCTCATGAACTTGTTTGGAATTGAAAACACTGCTCGGCATGAAAATTGTCCCCCCCCCCTCCCCAACACCATTTTTGCAAATTCTTATGTAAAATGGCCTCCTGAATCCGAATATGACGACCATTTTTGCCCAATCCTCCACCTTTTTTGGGTACGCCCCCCTATTTTTACCACTTTTCGGTAATTTTATGGCTATAAATTTGATTTATAACGGAGAAAAGAAATATTTTAGCTGTTAAATATCTTCTGAGGGCCTAAAGAGATGAAAAATTCCATAACATGAACATTTGCCGCAAGGGAAAGATTTAGGGGGATTTGCCACTGAAATTATAAGTTACATTTATTATATTTTATTAATCAATTATTAATATCACTTATTATACATTATATATATATATTTTTTTATTTTTAAGAGTTAAAATAATTATTTCCCATTCTCCAAATCAAATCCATGGCTATGAAATTACCGAAGAGTGATAAAAATTGAGGGAGGAGGTGACGTGTCATAAAAAAAAAAAAAAAAAAAAAAAAAAGAAAGAAAAAAACAGTGGGTGATGGGGTAAAATGGGAGTCATATTCGGATTCAGGGGGTCATTTTACGTAAGAATCAGCAAGAATAGTATCAAAGCTCGAAATTTTTTTTTTTTTTTTTTTTCAGCGTAGTATAATTTTTTGCTCATTCGTGTGACGCAAAAATTACAAGACGTACGCTATGCTGATATATTTTGATTTTTAAATTTTTATGAAGCTTCTGTAATATTTTACTATAAGAATATTTAAAAGGGGGGGGGGATATAATCTTCTTAGAAACCCCTTACAACAGATTTTAAAGATTAACCTAAATTTTGATTAAAGTAAAAAATAAATACAATTTTGGCAAAGACCTGAGCTGTTCAGGTTTAAGTGATTTCAAAATTGGCTTTTCCACCCCCGTTGAATGCTTTCCGTATTGCAAACAGATCTTTTTTTTTTTTTTTTTTTCATTGAATCAACATGAGTTTATTGATAAATTATAAACATTTCGAACTGCTCACTCTTTCCTCCTCAAAAAAAAAAAAAAAAAAAAAAAAAAAAACTTTTTCGATACTATCCGTTTCTATACTGGTTATTATTAATTATCTTTTCTTTTTCTTTGAAAAAAAAAAAAAAAAAAAGATTTTAATGACCTTCTGGCAAAAGCAGAATTTATTTTACCATAATTTAGTGTATATAACCCGCACTGGTAGATAAGCCGTAGTTTATTAAAATATTACGAAAAAAAAAACTATACTCTTACATAAACCGCACCAGAAGGTAAGCCGCGGCCTTATACAAGCATTGTTAAGATGATGTAGCAGATAAATAAGAAAACACGACTACAGTCTTCTGGCATCCACGTAAGTTAATAAAAATAATAAATTATTAATGAAAATAATAAATTATTAAAAAAAAATAAAAAGTAATTCTGTATAAAGAAAAAAAAATCAAACTATAAATTAAAACAAAGCCAGTATGCAAATATAGTGCAAAAAATCTAAAACAAGGGAACAGGATGGGGAACTCCAGACGTATATGCAAATTAAAATAAGAGATTATTAGTTATAAATAAAAATAATAAAGTATTTAAAAAATAATTCTGTATAAAGAAAAAAAGAATATACCAGTATGTAAATGCGGGAGAAAAATGAGGATATTTGCGAAACTACGAATATTAAACTTCTGTTTTCAGGGGAGATCGGCTGTTTCAAGAAATATGGCCGACGGAATTTGACATTATCGTTAGATAGCCCGCACAGGTAGATAAGCCGCAGTCCCTAAAAATCGATGCTTTTATTAAAGATAGTCCGCGGTTTATATTCACTAAAGTACGGAGGACTATTAGTTTTTATTATTATTATTATTATTATTATTATAACATCGCTTTCAAATTATTCAATTATATTTAATAAATTATAATGAATTTTCGATTTCAATAAATGCCCAACTATCGTAAAACTGTATCGTAAAAATCCGTAGATTGAGACTTATAGTCCTCCGTACTAAAAAAAAAAAAAAAAAAGGATAATATTGCTTTAATTGATTTTTTGCTTCATTTTTTCGTGTTTCTTTGGAAGTTCATGTGTTGACGCGCATTAATCGAGGAGCCACTGGGTGTAAGCATGAAAGATGTCATTTCTTTTTACTCCATATTCATACAACAGTTTTAATCGATAACTATACTAAATCGATATTTTTAGGTTATAAATTTCAGGAGGCAAAACATAATTCAATAGACCAGGGTTTAAACTGCCATTAGTTTTTTTAGCATTTTGCTAAAAGGTATCATATTTTGCTAAAACATGTCGGTCAGAATTTCGCTAAAAAGCTAAAACTGGATAACTGTATAAAATATCTCTATATAATAAGTAACTCAGATTTTTTTTTTTTTTTTTTTTGTAATATTTGCAGGCAAAAACTACGAAAGGACAAATTTTTGGGAATTATTATTTACATAGTAATTTGGATTTATTTTTAATTTTCAATGATTGAATTTAAATGCAAAAATATTTAAAAGTATGTCAGAATTCAGAATTTGCTTCATAGAAACATAGTTTCCCTGATTCATATTTTTAAAGTCACAAATATGGATGCTTGGTTAAAATCATCAATGAACAAAAGGAACAGAAAACATAACTGAGGATAACAAAGCTAAGTAAAAGAAATCAATGGTATCCAAAAAATTAATTAACTTTTGAAAAAGCTAAAATAATGCTTGCCTATTTTCGCTAAAATGCTAAAGTAATTTTTTTGCCAGGTTAAGCCCTGCAATAGACTTTTTACCAACACAAAACAAAATTTGGAGATTATTAAAGCAGCAGTAAAAAATACCATCGTCTTTTTAATTTTTAAAATGCCTTGTGATGTAGGAAATGATTTTGATAACAACGTAGTTAACCAGTTTTGTAATAAATAAAAATTGATGAAGAATTCCACTTTTATTAAAGACCAACATATGAAAAATGTTTAACAGTAGACTTAATCTATGACTATGACTTCTGTGTGATGTCACATGGAGGCTGTTCAAGAAGAAATGATCTTAATTCGAATCACTTTGTGACTATGTGAAAATTTAGTACTATTATAGTATTGTCGTTGTGAATTCACTATTTTATCATTTACGAAGATGCTTACATTGTCAAATTATTTAATCACAATACTCGATTAAAATTTAGTCAGTTTAAGTGAAAATTAAGATAACCAGAGAAAGATTTCTTATAAAAGTTCCGTATTTAAGAAGTACTTTTCATCAAATTAAAAATATTTCCACAATTATGAAAGCTGATATAATCCTGACACTATTGGTTCTAAAACGGTTTTTCAGACAAAAAATGTAGTTAAAATTTTTATTAAAGGATTTCAGAGATTCTTACAAATAGTTTATTTTTTGAATATTTAATTTTTTTTTTTTTTTTTTTGCACATAGTTTTATGCAGAGCTGCCAACCTAATCCGGAGGATTGTTAGTACCGCCCCCTTTTTTCACACCAGTTTTTTTAGAGTATTTTTCTTCTTGATTAATCGTATATATATTTGAAGAGAATTACTTTAAAAATTAAGTGGTGTAGGAAAAGGGGCGTTACTAACAATTGGCCGGATTAGGTTGGAAGCTCTGTTTATGTTAACTGTTTATGTTTCCTGTAAAATATTTTAATTGTGTACTATAACTGAACGACCTTTACTACCTCGTGTGTACGTGTTTTTTTTTTTTTTTTTTTTTTTTGTTGTTGTTGTTCTAGATAAATCCTTATTTTATTTTATTTTATTTTATTTTCGTTTTTCTCGATATATATTCAGTCTGTCACAATTGGATTTTTAATTAAATGTTTGTTATATAACAATTTTTGTGTTACATCTGAGCATTCAGTAAGAATTTTCAGGTTTTTACTGCTCATTGAGTCCAAACATCACACCTTTTTGTAAACATCAACTTTGTATAAGAAATAATTATAATTACCCAATTCATTTGTTGCCTTTAATTTTAATTTAGTAAAAGTATTTTCATAATTATCATTATTTCTGATGATACTGGCATTTTCTTTGTTGCTTTAGTTATTTTATTAGTCATATTTCATGCGTTCTGTTTTATTCTTAGATAATTCATTTAGACTTCTAATAGAACATTCACCTATTATATAATATATTATCTTTAAAGTTTCCATTCAAAAAACTACTTCTGTGTGGTTGTTATAATCTCTCACACTAGCAGGGATGGAACACGGGCGCGGAATTCATACCGGAATGTGTTTAAGAAATTTCTCTACCTATAATATCGCCGATTTAAGAGGTAGAAAATTTTCTTACATTGATAGTGGTATGAATTCTGCGCCCGTGTTCCATCCCTGCACTAGTTTACATCATCTAAACATTTTTTAATTTAACAAATTTTCCAGATGTAGTCCTTCATTCTTTAAATAAAAAATGTTTTCTTAAAATAACATTTTTTTTTTTTTTTTTTTTTAACTAAGCATTATGAGGATATATTTCATTTTTATTGTTATTTATGATTCGATGAGATAAGTTAAAGTGTTACTTATTTTAATTTTCACCTCAGCTTTCATAAACAAATTACATTTTTATTAAATTTAGATCTCAAATAAATAGATAATAAGAAAACTAAGAAAGTCTACTCCGATCTATATTTGAAAAATGTTAAATATTAAGAGTAATATAGTACAGTGCTTTGACCCCACACAGTTCTTTATCACAAAAACTAAGGAAACATGAATCTTAATAGTAATAACAAAGTCACGGTTGCAGCAAAACATAATCCGGTCATTACACTTATTCTACGTATCCACGTCAATGTCATAGTTTATATTCCTTTTTGCATATCTTTCCACTATTTGATCGAAAAATCTCTTTTTCTCCTACCACCCCATCCTACATAGTGTTGCTTATTTATTGTTCCCAGCTGTGTTAGTTCAAAGTTTCGTTCGATTTTGTTTTTCTTTGGTTACGTTTGGCGTCGAGAGTATTTTGCCAATAACGATTTTGTCCCCAAAAACGGCAGACGATTTTATCTGAATATGAAAATAGTAACGATAAAGCTGGTTTAACGTTTGATTTATGGTTTGATGTTCATAATAGCACTTTGAAAGTTTTTCAGATACATATATTTTTTTACTGAAATCTTTTTTGTTGTTGTTGTTGTTTGTTTGTTTCTTCTAGATTAATGTGTTTGCGTAAATATTTCTTTTCAGCTAAAAGACTGCAAATTTTTGAATGAAAGAGATTTAGGATGGGGACAATTTCTTCTTCTTCTTCTTAAAAAAAAAATGATTTAGAGTAAAAAATTGCCAGATTTGTCTATGAATTTTTATTATCCATGTTGTTAATCGTTAAAAAAAATTATTACTGTTTATTTAAAATACAGTTGCAATAGTCAAACGGTAATAATGGGCTGATAATTAAATTCTAAAATTCAAAAAAAGTTCAAATTTATAGAACATGAGTTTATTTTTTAGATTTTCAAGCAGGCTTAAGATAGGAAAGAAAGAGCAAAAGAAAAAAAAAAGCATTTAGATAAAGAAAAAAAAAACTGCCAGCCATGTGGAATTGTTGTGTATACAGAGCTGCCAACCTAATCCGGCAAATTGTTAGTACCGCCCCTTTTTCTACACCAATAAAAGTTTAGAGTAATTCTCTTCAAATGTAATCACGATGAATTAAGAAAAAAAAATACTCTAAAAATTAAGTGGTGTACAAAAAGGGGCGGTACTAACAATTTTCCGGATTAGGTTGGCAGCTCTGTGTATATTTTAAAATATAACTAATCAGGGATTGCAGTGCACCTACTTTTTTACGATCATTTTATTTTATTGTCACCACAATCTTCAAAAAGAAAATTTACTTGGAGGTTTTAGTACTGTTATAGCATTGAAATCTTCACGAAAATTTTCGTTTTGAAAATTGTGGTGGCATAAAATAAAACGATTATAAAAAAAGTGAGAACGCTGCGACTCTTTAATGTTATTATTATCATGCTACGCCCGCTTCGCTGGTCACCAAACCATATTAAAATGAATTTTTAAAAGAATTGAATCATTATTTATTTTTTATATCACGTTATAAATAAAAACTAAAAACGAATTCAAATAAAAAAAGGTAACTCATATATATATTTTTCTTTTTTATTATTATATGCATATTTAGTGATAACTTTTAAAATTAATAAATATTTATTTATTTTAAAATGCTAATTTTTAATGCAGCATAATTTAGATTTTATTAAAATTCAGAAATAGTAATTGCGTTATTTTGTCTCTCCAATAACGATTTTGACACGAAGCCAGCAGATGATTTAATCTGAGCAAAAAAAATATAACGATTGAAACTGCTTTAACGTTTATTTTATGATTAAATGCGTTCAATAGTGCATTAAAAGTTTTTCAGGAGCTTACAGTTTTTACTAATACTACTTTTTTGTTTGTTTTCTCCAAAATAATGTGCGTAAATATTTGTTTTTATTTTGATGATAGTGAAAGTTTTTGAATAAAAGTACAGTAATTTTAGAGTGTAAATTTATCAGATTTGACTACGAATTTTTATTTCTTATTTCTTTCCATTTAGAAATGATTAAAATTATTTTTTGTTCTATTAGAAATTATTGTGGTTTGTTACAAAAATACGGTTTTAATAATTGAGCAGCATATAGGCTGACAATTCTGAAATTCATAAAGGTTCGAATTTAAGAACAAATAAATTTTCCAAACAGGTACGAGATAGGAAAGGATAAGTAAAAGTAAAAAAGAAAAATGAGCTTACATTAAAAGAGAGAGAGAGAGAAATGTCTGTCATGTATTTAGAAGTTTTGTGAACAGCATTGTTCATTATATTGTAATTATTATTATTATTATTATTACTGTTATTTTCTGCATTAGAAAATATCTTTATCCAGAGAGAAAAAAATGTTTTTGATTTTTTGAACCATGTGGTATTTATTAAAAGAATTTAAAGGATATAGCACATAAGACTTTTTTTCTTAACATATCCTAATTATTCATAATCTTTAAACTTTTCTAATTATTTATTTATTTGAAAAGACATATTTTTACTGTACCGTAATTTAAATTCTATTGTGTTTATTCAACCTTTTCTCCTTTTAAGCAGTTACTTTCGCGCGGATATAGAATTTAATACCAACATAGAATATAGAATATATAGAATAGATATAGAATAGATATAGAATATAGAATATAGAATAGATAGAATAGATATCGAAACAATATAGAATTTTTTATATTTACTTGGGTATATCGTAATACTTGACAAACTAAAAATATTTCAATATGATACAGTATGGAAACAAAAGAAACTGACGTCAGTAAAATTACGAAGAAACTAGGGATAAGGTAATGATATAGAAAAGTGGAAAATATAATCAGTGGGTGAGACATTTCAATCGACGAATAGGGTTTGTTGTGTATGAAGACTTTTTACTTTTTATTTAAACCCATAACACCGTTTTCTCGAGTGCCTTAATACAAGGTGTCCGAAATTAAACGACCTTATTTTAAAGTTGTCTACAGACGAAACTATTGCTGCGAAAGTTAAGAAATTTTGTGTAGGATATAATAAAGGTACGGAAAATTGTTTAAACGAAGGAGAAAATAAAAGGTCAAATTTTCTTCACCAGGGAGCGTTTTACTAAATTATATATTTAGCATACATTTATGATAGATTACAAATTTTATTACAACAAGACATGTTCCACATGACGGCTATCACTGTCAGATACCCTCTGGAATCGTAAGGTAGCATGTTCCACAGCTGACCGGAGTGTACTCGGGGAAATGTCACGAAAATGTATTGAAATGCTATCTTTAAGATCAGATTAAGTTCTTGGAATATCACGATTTACCAGACATTTTAAACGCCTCCAAAACCAAAAGTCGCATATAGATTGAGATCTACTTACCAGGGAGGTCACGGATCAGGAAATCTGTGACTCACTAAAAGACACCCCTGGTGGCGAAATTTTCAACTAATTTTTTTATTCGCTAAAAAAAATTCCCATACCTATGTAGAACACAAAATTTTATAACTTTTTCAAAAATAGTTTCGTCTGTAGACAACTTTAAAATAGGGTCGTTTAATTTCGGATACCCTGTATTTCAGAATTCCAGCAAATTTCACGCGTTTGCAGAAATAAAAAAGAAATATTTAATAAAATCTGCGTAATTAGACGTTTTGAAAATCAGCATTAACAATATCATTTTATTCTTTTCCATTATCATTATTTTTATATAAAAGTTTCTTTTACATAATTAATTTGAACTAAAAATTCTTAAACATCCATTTCAGCAAAAAACATTCTTTTGGAAAAACAAAATATCAAATTTGGTGTTTCTGAGTCTTCTAAATCGAGAATAAACAAAACGTCTCTTACAAAAGAGCCTTTTCTAAATCCACCTCTAAAAATCAATGCAGCAAAAGAACAACAAAACTCTACCAAAATTTCGTTCATGAAAATGCCGTCTTATAGCTCGAATTTTGAAGAGGATGCGCATGTACTTTTACCACCCTCTTCGCATATCCCTCCTTCTCGTTGTTTCACCTAAAACTACAATCGATAGAACATTTTCCCGAAAAATTTTCTTACCAGTTTCGCTTTTGATACCTAAAATATTTTCTCGGGATAGAATTCGTGAAATGATGTTTACGATACGGCTTTATTAAAGTTTTATCAGTTTGAAATTTTCCGCATGGAGAAAAGTTCAATAATAAATATTTTGATAAAAAGATATGAAGATAAAAGATACGTTATAAAAATTGTTATAAATTACACTAGTATTTATTAGAAAAATAATAACAATAATAATAATAATAATAATAATTATAAAATTATACAAAAAAGAGAAAAGAAAGGGGGGGGGTAAATGTTCCTTATGATAAAAAATGCCTTACTTTTACTTAAAGTACTATTTTTATGCAAAAATGTCAAAGTTCAATGATAACTATTTTGATAAAAGGACGTGAAGAGATAAAAGGTATATGTCATAAAAATAGTTACAAATTATAGTACTTATTTATTAAAATAATAAATAAGTTTATAATTTTGTAGAAAAAGAAAAAAAGCAAGAGAAAAAAAAATTCTGATTTTTTTTTTTTTTTTTATGTAAAAGCTAGAATATTGTTTTAACAATTTTCTCTTCTAATCTAACAATGCAATAGCAACAATATATTGATTGTTGTAATTACTATTTTATTTACTATTTATTCTAACAATCACACACATTGTTAAAATAAAAATGAATTCTAAATTTGTATTAAAAATAAATAAATAAATAAATAAAAGAAGATTTTTTAAAGTCATTGTTAAAAAAATAACATGTATCAAAAGTTTTCTCTCTCTCTCTCTTTTTTTTTTTTTTTTTTTTTTCTTTTTAATTTTATGTAATTAAGCGATTATTAGATTTGGTTTGACGCTCTACGTTTCTTTTTTGCAGAATTGTGTAAATTAACAAGGGCCCTACAGCTCAAAATGGATTGTGAATCTGTACAAACATCTATGCATGAGCCCATAGTGAACCCTCAACTTACAAACTGAACACCAATGCTCTAATCATTCAGCAAAGAGATTCTCAGTATAATTGGTACATTTGTAAACTGATGCAAAAAGTTGTTTTAATTCTTCTTTTAAACACATAATATAAATGTTTTGCATAGGTTATAAATTTTGTTCATGAATATACGTGAAATTTTGGAAAAGATGCCCATGTTACGACTCCTCCTCACATAACCCTTCATCTCATTGTTTCACTTAAATAAATGCAATCGATAGAATATTTTACTAAAAAATATTCTACGCAATTCTGCTTTTGATAGCTTTCTTGGGACAGGAATGACAAAATGATGTTTGCGATACGGCTTTATTAAAGTTTCATCAGTTTAAAATTTTCCACATGGAAAAAAATTCAATGCTAAATATTTTGATAAAAGGGTACAAAGATAGAAGATATGTTATAAATCTCACTACTATTTATTAAATTAATGGATAAGTTTATAAATTTTTACACAAAAAATGTTTTTATATGCTATAAAAATTTTAACTATTATATAAAATTACCCTTATTCATATACAATGCTATTTATTCTATCGTGTTATTAGAGTATGATTGAGAAATTGTTAGAACAAATAATTCGTTTCTAAATTTGTACAAAAAAAGTTTTTTTTTTTTTTTTTCAAGATATTGATAGATTGATTAAAATTTTAAAAATTTCTTTCAGTCACATAATATTTATATTACATAAAAAAGTTATTCTAATTATATACAAGAAAGTAGTTTTATTTTGTATGTGAAGCAATTCTTTATTTTTATATAATAAAATTTTACAATAATTAATAAGTTATCAAATTTAAAAAAAAAATGTTTTTATTGTTATTACTTTTATTTCCACGAATTATTCCCACTTGCGCGATTTCCATTTGCGCGACGGGGTGAAAAATTCCCATTTGCGAGACCAGAAATTGCAAGACCGGGCATGCAGGTAATTTCTTCCTTTTTGACTTGATAATCTCATAACTCCCGTAACTCGGTTCCGCTGCAATCACTACCACGGACTTTAAAAAAAAGAAAAAAAAAAAAAATCACTGGACACCCCTACCTCGCTGTGCATGAATCTGAGAGTGCCCGTAACTTGGTTCCGCGGCAATCACTACCACGCACGTAAAAAAAAAAAAAAAAAAAAAAAAAAGAAAATCACTGGACGTCCCTTGCTTTGCGGGCATGAATCTGAAAACGCCCGTAACTCGGTTCCGCGGCAATCACTACCACGTACGTAAAAAAAAAAAAAAAAAGAAATCATTACTGGACACCCCTACCTCGCTGTGTATAAATCTGAAAACGCTGGTAACTCGTTTTCGCAGCAATCAGTATCACGCATGTATATACGCTTCGTGCGCATGAAAAAAAAAAAAAAATCACTGGACACCTCTACCACGCTGTGTATGAATCTGAGAACGCATGTAACTCGTACTATTCTTGTATTTTTACTTTGTTCGCGCAAATAAGAAATTTTCACGACTTTGCGCAAATGGGAATCGCGTATATGGAAAGACACCATTTTCGCCTATAATGCAAAAGTTCGTTTTTATATAAATATTGATGACTAGAAAAATTATTAAGTTTATAAATTAGAACAAAACGTTTTCTTTTATTGACTATGTAAATGTTTATTTATTTATATATTGACTTTTCCACTAATTGTTAGAATAATAAATAGGTTTCTAAATTTATATGAAATAAAGTTTATTATTATATAGTAATGTCACCATTTGAATAATTAGTAAGCTTCAGAATTTCTCCGACAGAAAAGTGCTTTATTTTGTATTTTATATATAAGTTTAGTATTATATAGTAAATTTATTTTAGAATAACTAAGCATCTAAATTTTGTTAGTGAAAACGACATCTCAAAGCTTGAAATTAGAAGGGAATTTTTTTAAAGAAATACCTTAACCATCCTCTTCCCATAAACCCTGCTCTTCGTTGTTTCACCTAAAACTACAATCGATTGAACATTTTCCCGAAATTTTTCTTTCCGGTTTCGTTTTTGATACCTGAAATGTTTGCTCGGGATAGGACTCGCCGAATGATGTGAATGATATACGGCTTTATTAAGGTTTATCAGTTTGTAGTTTTCCACGTGGATAAAAATTCAATGATATATATTTTGATAAAAGTGTATGACGATATAAATACGTCATAAGAATAGTTTTAAATTATATTATTTATCGGAATATTAGATAATATAAATTTGTATAAAAAGGCTTTCTTATGTGTTATAAAAAAAATGTACATTTATGAAAAAGTGCTATTCTAACAATTTACCCCTTTGATAGAATATTTTTAATTCATATTCATGTCTAATACACTTCAATACAATATACACCAATACAATACAATATACTTTCATACAATGCTGTAAATGCCCTAATACATGTATGTATGTTTGCTATATTGTTAGAATATGTACCATAAATGTACACTCTAACAATCACAATATTGTAGTGATTGAGATAGTCTCTTAACCCTTTGCGGCGCAGGGTAATTCGGGTCATTTAAATTACTCCGGAATTTACGAACAACATTAAAATAAAAGAAATTTTAAATTTTCAGGTTAGAAAAAGAGGCCTTTTCTGCTATGTTATAAATGTAAATTTTTGCTAAAAAGTTTCCGGGATGAGTTTTTGCCCTTGAGAATTAAAAATTGTTGTTCCATCAGCGGGAACACTGCGACTTAAATTGTTAATAAAGAATTATGATCAAGATTAATTTCTAAATTTGGAGAGGGGAAAAGATTCCTTCAGATATTTTTATAATAATTAGTTATTTCAGAAATAAATTAATAAATAAATCTCTCACACAAACTGTAGATTTATATTTTGAATTTTTAATCAGATTTTAAATACTAAAAAAAAATTTACTTCGTGTATTAAACGAAACTTTATTATTACATAATATACTGATTATTAAAATAATTAGTTAATTTCAAAATTTGTAAAGAAAAAAAAAAAGCTAATATTCTACATACCATAAAAGAAGTTTGCATTTATATCGATACTGATTACCAGAAAAATTATTTAATTTATAAATTAGTACAAAAATTTAATTTCTGTACCCCGAAGATAAGAACAACATGCCCATTTCGTGCGGGAAAATAAGCACCATGTCTTTTATGTGAATTTTTAGATTTATACAGAGACATAAGCATTAATGCCCAGTTATTGTAAAGCAGATAAAATAGTCTTATTTTTATGTAGAAGTACTAGTTTTATATAAAAGCTAGAATAATATTTTAACAATTTGCTATTTTCATCTAACAATGCAATAGCAACAATACAGTTATTGTTGTAATTACTATTTTACTTCTTATTTTTTCTAACAATCACACACATTGTTAGAATAAAAATGAGTTATAAATTTGTAAACTATCTACCAATAAGTATTTGGACACTGTGGAATTTACACATTTTGTTAAATATCTAGAAAAAGTTCTTCAGGAATCATCTTGAAACTTTGGTAGTGTAATGAACATGTTATACTTGATATATTTCAGCAAACATTCTGTCCTGAAGAGGAAAAGGGGACCAGTAAAATATTAAACAAAAGTGAAAATGATTTGGAACACCCTGTAAAAAGTAATGTTTTAAATGCGTTTTGACTGTAGCATGTGATTAAGAGAATTTTTCTCATTATCTGTATAAAAAATATTTTATGAAGCTACCACATACAGTCGGTAACAAAAGTGTCCGAACACTAGAAAATATTCCTATGTAAAAGAAATTCACTTCATACGGTTTTGTTAAATAAATCCTTGTCGAATCCTGTTCTTAGTCAGTGTAAGAACATGATTCGATAAAGATTTATTTAACAAAACCGTATGAAGTGTACTTTTTTTACATAGAAATTTTTACTAGTATTCGATACTTTTGTTACCGACTGTACATTCGTAAAGATATAACTTTTTTTTTTTTTTTTTTAAATTGAAAAAAAAAAAAAAAAAAAAAAAAAAATCCACTTTTTAAATTATAACGTTTAGGGGATTAGACCGAGTGCGAAGGCATTTTTAGAAAAATTGACATATTACATTAGACACAGCATGCTGCAAAAAAAATGCAAAAATATTAAGCATCTTAAAAAAATATGAGCATTTTCACTAAATAATTTTCAACTATATAAATATCCTTTCAGCTTTATAAAACTTTCATTGGCATAATATAATAGCCAAAAGTATTGATCAACTTATGTGAAAACCCCAAACATATTTTGTGTAAATTCAAAAAGTTATGATAGATAGAAGGAACAAAGACCATTTTCTTTGTTGAAGACAAATGTATTTCATTGCAGCCCATCAAAGGCATGTTGGCTTTTACTACCAGAGTACAGATTTATTTTGTGTATTACGTAAAAATTTACAATTATATTGAATTTTATTCTGATTGTTATACATAACCCTTTTCTCATAACGTTATTTCTCACTGTTTATATATATAATCCTTTTGATAGTAGAAGCAAAGAATGAGAACAAAGTATAGTTAGTCAAACAATTCACCAAAGAGACATACACACGCCAAAGAAAGCAACAAGATTTCCCAAATTGATTCAATTATCAAGTTCAACAATAGCACTGACGCCAATCCACTGTACAAAAATACCTGTTGAAAATTGAAATAGGACCTTGTAATTAGACTCTGATGAAAAGAAGTTGACTCTAGAACAATATTTCAAGGTGAAAAAAGAGAACCCTGTAATGAACAATAATGACCCATTAAGCGCAGTAGAAGCCAAGTAACAGACACAAGATCACCAAAACAAAAAGACCAAAAATAATGAACAAATTCTCTATGTAGAAGAAGCTCAGAAAGGTAAAAAAAAAATCATCAGGGGATGAAATACACATATTTAAAGAAACCAAATTTAATTTTTAACAGCCAGCAAAACAAACGATACAACAAACCAACTCAACAAAATCCCAACAGAAAAACTCAAACCAAATCGAAATCCAGGGAAAAAAACAAGCCAAGAAAGACAGGAAGGAGGCAAACGGCAAGACTTATATATATAATATGGAACATTTTACTAAAAAATGCTTTCCCACTTTCACTTTTGACATGCGAAATATTTTTCCGGGCTAGAATTCGTGAATTAATGTTTACGATAGAACTTTATTAAAGCTTTAACATTTTAAATTTTTATACAAAGATAAAATAATTTCTTTTATATATAATACAAAAGTCACTTTTATGCCATAAAGTGAATGTTACATTAATTACGAAGTTTCTAAATTTCGTTTAGGAAAATGTCATCTTATAGCTCGAGTTTTGAAGAGAATTTATGAGAAGACGACTTTAACCACACTCTACGTACAACCCTACATCTCATTATTCTACATAATAAAACAACGGATAGGACATTTCAGCGGAAAATTGCCTTCCCTCTTTCACTTTTCATACCTAAAATATTTTTTCGGGATAGAATTCGTGAATTAATGTTTATGACACATCTTTATTAAAACTTTAACGGATTAAATTTTTATGCATGCAGAAAAATACAAAATATTCTAATAATAAATAATATTATAGTTTTAAAAAATTAAAGAACACGCTTTTATAGAAATGTGAACTAAAAAGTACAAAATATCTATCTTAGTATTAAAATGCAGGGTAAGAGAAAATCGTGTGAGTGACACACCATAATATTTACATACATTTAAATCTTTAATTAAAATAACTTAGAATTAAACAAAAACCATTTAAAAATCTCCCCTGACGGGGACCAAACGCTAGACCTTTAGGGTTGCAGCGCGGAGCTTTACCTCAACGCCATAGGGTTCACGTAGGGAAAGTATTTTTTTACAATATAGATTTTTTGTTTGCTCCCAGAGTGGTTACAAATGTACATTCATACAAACATTCATACAAACATACATACAGGTGAAGCTAATAAAAGCGTGTTAAAAAGACATGAAGAGAAATGTTATATTATGAAAATTCATATAAATTTTATTTATTTGAATCTTATTTATCAGATTATTTATCAGATTCTCATTTATTTAAATCTTATTTATTAGAAAATTGAGTAAGCTAATAAAACTGTGCACAACAAATGCTATCAAAAGGTTTACTTTCATAACTATTATTCTAACAACTCACTACTTATTCTTGTATTCACAAAAAATTAGTGATATTTGTACATAGTTCATACAGTCCTTAAAATTTTCTTAATTTTCTGCACCATTATTATTTTTTAGCAATTTGGGATATTAAAAAAGCCTTAAAGCTTAAAAGGAAATATATCGTATAAAAATACTGGTGGGAGAGTCCTTGATAAAAGGCTTGTAGCAGTACGAACCTTGTTATAATTACTATCTTTCTTATTATTTATTCTACAGGGATGAGAGTGGGAAAAGGATAAAAAGACTGAAAATATGCGTAAAACTTAAAAATACTTTAATTTTTGCAATAAAAAAGAAAACAAATACCATAAATCATACTTTCCATAAACAAATATGAAAATGTATGAAAATAATAAATTATACAACAATATGTCAAAAAAAAAAAGAAGAAGAAGAAGAAAAGAAGAATAGGGTACGTGCATCAACGATTGACACTTTTAGAGCAATCTCTGATGTTTTTAATGTTCTAGTCATCAGAAAATATTTTTAGAAATCTTAAGTTAGTACATATGGCATGAAAGACATTCAGAACCACATATATGTTAAAATATATACATTTCATGACAATTATTATTATTATTATTATTATTATTATTATTATTTGATGAATTTTTATTTGATACCAACTCAATGTTCCAGTAATTTACACTGCCTGTTTTTCATTTTATCAGTAATTGGCCCCCTATGTTCCAGTGTTTGACAATGCTAGTAATTCATTCTACCAGTTATTAACACCCTATGCTCCAGTGTTTGACATAAAATGTTACAATTCTTATATGCAAAATATATGATTTTATTATTTTTCTTATTTATTAATTATTTCGGAATAGATGTCAATTACAGGAGCATGCACTGGAGCACCTACCCTATTTTGAAATAAAAAGATCTGAAAATTGCTTTTTAAAATTTAAGAAAAGTTTGAAATTCTTACAAAAGTTTAAGGAACCGCATTCCTGATTCTAACAATTACGCAAACTATTAAAAAAAGATTTTTTTTTTTTTTTTAAATTGCATACATTAAATTCTTAACTCATTGTTAGAAAAAAATTCACAACTTTTTTTTTTCCCCCTTACAACCGCTTCTGTTTATTAGCACGCAACCTGAGTATTCCGAATCACTATGAACATTCATGCTTGCACCGAGATCAGATAACAAACACATCCCCTTGTAGGATGCATTCGATCAGAAACACAAACCTAGTAACTATAGGGTGCCTAGAATGGACACACTTCAGACGCACCCTATGTAACTAAATACAAAAGCAAAAATCATTCAGCAGAATTAAGAATAAAATAACTTAGTAAGATTTTAAATTGGTCCAAAAGAAAATTGTTTCCTTAACACCCTGTATAAAAATTTACTATTACTAAATTTCTAAGTTTTATTCATGAATATATAATTTTTAAAAGAATGCGCATCTACTTTTACTACCCTCCTTGGATAATCCTAAATCTCATAACTTCACTTAAAAAAACTAAAATCGGAGAACATTTTGCGAAAAAATTTCTTGCTTGTTTCGTTTTTGATACATAAATTATTTTAGCGCTATAGAACTGAGAATTGATGTTTACGATAAGGCTTTATTAAAGTTTTATCTGTTTAAATATTCCTGCATTGAGAAAAATTCAGAAATAAATATTCTGATAAAAGGAGGCGAGAATAAAATATGTATGTTATAAAAGTGAAAATAAATTTCACTTACTTTTAGTTTTACAGTAACATTTATGGTATTCGGAAACTTTTATACAAAATAATGTGTAGACAGATAATATTTGGATAATTTTTTTTTATCAATTTAAATATTTTTTAATGAAAAACTTTTTTTTTAATTAATTTGGTGAAATAGTTTCTAATGAAAAGCATGTAAATTACCTTTTTGAAGAAATTCTTGACCTTGAGGACTAGTTAATATTTTAATAAAATTATTTGTAACTTTAAATATTTTCCAAGAAAAAACTATTTTTAATTTTTCTTTTCTTTTTTTTTTCTTTTTTACATAAAGGTGTTAAAAAATATGTAAAATGTATTTAAAAAAATTTTTTAATGTATAAATGTATAAAATGTTAAAATTTTCATATTTATGCATTGAAATATAACAATATTGAATATACTAAAATTACTTTACAACTATTTTAATATAAAAAATATTTTAATATTTTATTTTTTGAAAAATATATATATATATATTAAATTAAAAAATTGCTCTATTCTAACTCATTTTTAATTTTTTCTTCGATTTCTTTTTTATTTATTTATTTATTTTATTTTATTTTATTTTTAAATGTATATTATGAATATATTTGTGAATTACTTTGTGAATGTATTGACAATTTAATTTTTATGAAACAATTTTATGTTTGAATTCTGAAAATTCAGGTACATTTCAGATTTTTAAGAATTTGAAATTATGTTTTAAAGTGTAAATTACGGCCGAAAATATTAATGGACAAAAAATAATCGTTAAAATTTTCATTGATAGATGGCACTGTGTGTAAGAGAATCACACATTTTTATGAAAAGCTATATTTATTTGTATGCAAATGTTTACAATTATATAATTCTTATTATATGCGTACGCTATCACTACAACTTACAGATATTGCGGCTATTGTTCACTTTCTGCGATTTTTTTGGATTGTTTTTAGATCAAAATAATACATATCTCAACATCTATTGGTTAAAGTCACACTACACTGGATATGTAAAATCTTCATTGTAATAAGCTATGTTGAATATTTTTTTCTGCTTGTTAACCGTTAAGTCATGCTGCCACAGAAAATCCTGTGATTTCTACAACATATTAACTTCATTTTGAAGCTATAAAGTACAAAAAATTAATTAAATGCACTTTTCTTTTCTAGAGTTTCAAAATGATATATTATAAGTTTAAAGAACAATAGAAGTTATTCTCGATTTTCAGAAATCACTTACTAAAAAATAAAAAAAAAAGATGCATTATTTACATACCAACAGGTAGTCATATGAATCGCAGGAAAATGAAAAAAAAACTGAAATTCATACCTATAAAGGAAAAAGAGAAAATAATATTGTAAACAGATTCACCAATACATTAAACGTACAACAATAAAAACATAATACAGATACGTTCGATTTTAAATACGTTGTTTAGGAAATTCTCTTTTGTACCAAACATTTTCTACATTTTACTTCTATTTTTTATTTAAATTTCTAGTTTTAGTTTCAGTTTTAGTTTTTCTTACTTTTCTTTTCTTTTCTATTTTAATATCATACAATTTACTTACTTTCATTTATATTTTTTAAATGTTATTTCTATGAAGTGAATAATAAAAATTCAGGTATGTATTAGGACTGAGAACTATTAGTCTTAATCTGGGATTTTTGCCGTGTCATATATCGATAGCTGAACATTTATCGAAATATATAATTGAGTAATTTGAAAACAATGTTATAATTAGAAAAAAAAAAAAAAAAAAAAAAAAAAAAAAAACTAATAGTCCTCCGTCCTAAACTAAATTCTGCTTTTGCCAGAATTTCATCTTTTTTTTTTTTTTTTTTTTTTTTTTTTTGGAAAGAAAAAGAAAAGAAAAGAAAATTAATAATAATCATTATCGAAACAAACGCTATCGAAAAAAGTTTTTTTTTTTTTTTTATAATTTTGAATTAGGAAATAAAAAGTGCGCGTGCAAAATGAAATAAAAATAAGTAAAAAAAAAAAAAAATGAATTTAATGATTTAAATTTTATATAAGACATGATCGCGTGCTATCTTAAAAAGTAGATGTAAAATTTAAAGTTTATGTGGTGCGTGTGGGTCTATAAAAATTGTTTTAAGAAATAGAATAGAATAAAGAAAGCAACGATGTTGGTTGCATTTTGTTATATAGTTTGAATTTTTTAATTTTATAGAAGTAATATCTACTGTAGGAATAATTTCTTATGTTAAAACTATAGGGAATTGTTATGTGAACTAGAGGTCTGCACGGGCCAGAATTTCGAGGCCCGGACCCGGCCCGGCCCGTACGAAAACTTTGCTTACCCGGCCCAGCCCGTTATGAAGTCGAAAAATGCGGCCCGAGCCCGGCCCGGCCCGTTTATTTTTTAACAATTTATGGCCCGGCCCGGCCCGGACAAAAAACGATAAAATCAGGCCCGACCCGGCCCGGCCCGATTCAAGAATATGTAAAGTAAAAAAAAAAAAAATGCCTTTTTATGAAAAAGATTTTTAGTATGTGTTTTGCAGAGGTTTTATATAACCAAACAATAGTACGTTTTTTAACAAAACTGCTGAAATTTTACAAGACAATTATATATAAACAGAAATTCATTATTATAGACAAGGCACAAAGACAAACAGAAAGTCAAATCGAAAATATTAGCATTCATCAAAGAATATAGGAAGGTATTTTAAATGGGTTAATACTACTGAAAATGCACTTTCAACCATTTCCACTTATATACCATAATGTATTCGAATCTTTCATGTTACCGGTAAAAAAAAAAAAAAAAACTTTAATGTTAATCCAGCCATATTCAATAGAAAAGTTGCTTTGCCCATGATAAAAATGATGTTACTTTCGTCCACTGGAGAAATAGAAAAGGAGCCTTAGAGAAAAAGTTACAGCGGAAAGATTTTTATAGCCTTTATACCATCTAAACTCAACAGATCATAAGAAGCAAACCCTTATACACAGTACTGTATCTAATTTCTTTTGTTATGTACATGTACGCAAACTGGTAGTGACATGCATACTATTTGAATAGGAAACCATCTAATATTACTTTAAATAAAATATATTCATTTCGAGGCATGCTAAAAATATTTGCGAAAAATTAGATTTCGGACAGACAGACTGATAGACAATTAAATTGACGTTACAGACACTTTTTTAACAAAATAGAACTTTATGTGACATACAAGCCTGTAAAATTACGTAAAATAAATGACTGAAGAAATATTTTATGATTTTCCTTTTTCGTTGATTAACGAAGAAACCAGAAAAAGATTCGGGCCGACACGGCCCGGATATACACAAAAAAAACTGAGCCCGAGCCCGGCCCGGCCCGAGCCTGAAAAAAATTTTTAAGCCCGAGCCCGGCCCGGCCCGAGAGCGAATTCAAAAATTCGGCCCGTGCAGACCTCTAATGTGAACACAAGCGATGCTACTTTTTTTTTTTTTTTTTTTTTTTTAATCTCATTCATTTGTTTATTGAGGAGTTGTTATATAACAACAATGCATAATTTTAACTTTTTAATTGGCAGAAAATCCAAACATCCTAAATGCTTGAACAATTATCGATTATTATTACTCTAACAAACCAGTATTCTTAAGATTTTACAAAAAACAAGTAGGTGTGTATATTTTATTTTTATCGTGCTTTGCAGATCAACTTGGTCAGTGCAATTTTAAAGCAGCTGACCTAAAAGCATTTTGATTGACTCATCTTATAAAGACGAAAACGAAATTGATATATTAACGTGTCTTTTAAAAATACAATATATTTCGAAACACACAGTTATCCGATTAACAATAATTAAAACACATTCGTAGACATGAAATTTAATTAAAAAATTTATGATAACAAATAATATCTAAAAGATTTTTTTTTTCACCTTTTCATTTCCAATAGTAATATTTTTATTTCCTTCTATTTGTGCATTTTACATTTCATTCATATATAACAAGCATTGAATTAAAGAAAAATCAATAATTAAATATTTTATTTCAATGCACAAATACTTTAAGGTTTTAATTAATAAATGAAATATATATATATTAAAATCAGTTCTTAATACGAGATTGATTTCTTTGAAGTCATATAAAAACATCGCAAATGTTATGTCGATTTTCACATATTCTAGAAAAATATATTTTCATTTATAAATAATAATAATAATAATAAATAAAATAAAAATAAAAATAAAATATGTAACGAACACATTTTTATAACCTCTAAATTGCAATTTAAATTCACATACAGTATGTTCTTTAAATTTTTACATTCTCCCTCTTCCCACATACGTATCTTTTGCTTATTGCAACTCCATCGAAACCTTTGATCATATATCATTTGTTCTTTAACGTTAATGCAGATCTACAATAGCTTGTTTTCCTAATTCGGTTTCTTTTCATCTTACAAATAAATGCAGTTTTGTCGCCATAAGTGAATTCCTGGTCTCATAACACGGTACGTTAATTTTTGCTTAAAAGTTCCGGTTCTCATGGCGTGTTTTGGCGTTTAGTGAGGACCGTTTGAACTATAATCATGTGGTAACCTTTTCAAAAATTGCATGTATTTATACATAACATAATTACAACCATTTTTTCTCTACTTTTTGAATTTGGCGTCGACTAGAGCCCTGGCGAAATTAATCAAGAAATCGAAGCGTCACTTCATCACAAAAATGTAAGCTATCAAGACGTCGTTGTTGGGGCTCCTGGCTCCCCCTCCACTCCGTACTTTGTAACAACTTTAAAAATTTATTAAATTTTATTTTCACGTATATGGTCACCACAGATATTTAATATATATTTTTTTAATTTTAAATAAAATAAGTCTGCAGATTGAATAATGTCTATTTTCTGAAGATTTCCTGAGTTGTTGCATTACTTCGCATGTACTCTCTCAAGTTCTGTTTTTCAATCTGTCTTCAGTTAATACGTCAATATGTGCGGCCATCAAAAACTATTTCACAGCAAATGTTTCAAAAGTTACCAGAACTATATAACAAATGTGTTTTATAAAAACAATTTTCAGAAAAAAATAACTTAAAATCGAAGTATAAAATTTATTTTATCTACTTAATGATATTAATAATAATAACAGACTGACTAAGAACATGATTCGACAAGGATTTATTTAACAAAACAGTATTAATTCTACTTTTTTTATATAGGAATTTTTGCTAGTGTTCGGATACTTTTGTTACCGACTGTATATTCTAAATAAGTCTTATAAAATTAAACTTTCGGCAATAAATAACTTAAAATCAAAATATAAAATTTATTTTATCTGTTAAAAAAATAAATAAATAAATAAAAGAAAGAAAGAAAGTAAAGATATAACATTCCACATGAAGTCAGTTAAATATTTTTTAATTTACAAATGAAAAGTATAATTACAAAATCAGTAATAATTTCCTAATACGAAATTAATTTCTCTAAAGTCATTTAGAAACATCGTAAATCATTTAAATGCTGGCAGAAGCCTATTCTAAATAAGTCTTATAAAATTAATTTTAGGCAATAAATAACTTAAAATCAAGGTATAAAATGTATTTTATCTGTAAAAAAAAAGAAAGAAAGAAAGAAAGGGAAAGAAAAGGAAAGAAAGAAAAAAGAAATGATATAACATTCTGCATAAAGTCAGTTAAATAATTTTTAATTAATAAATGAAAAGTATATATCAAAATCAGTAATAATTTCCTAATAGAGATTCTTTTTTCTAAAATCTTATAAAAATTTTAAATGATGGCAGAAGTATACTTTAAATAAGTCTTATAAAAATAATTTTCGGAAATAAATAAATTATAATAAAAGTATATAGTTTATTTTGTCTGTTAAAAAAAAATATATATATATATATATATATAACATTCTGCATGAAGTCAGTTAAATATTTTTAAATTAATAAATGAAAAGTATATATCAAAGCAGCAATAATTTCCTAATGCGAGATTAATTTCTCTAAAATCCTATAAAAACATGCAAATATTTTAAATGATGGCAGAAGTATATTTTAAATAAGCCTTATAAAAATAATTTTCGGAGATAAATAACTTAAAATAAAAGTATAAAATTTATTTTATCTGTTAAAAAAAAAAAAAAAAAAAAGGTATAACAATGACTGAATGAAGTCAGTTAAATATTTTCACTTTCTTCTATATGTAATATAGAGAAAGTATTGGATTCGTGAAAATTTTCGACCTTCGTTTTTTTATGAATTTACACGTTTTTGGGATGTCCTGAACATGAATTGTAGGTTTTTAGAAAATGTCTGTCTGTCTGTGTGTCTTGTGTGTATCACGATTTTTGTGGACACTGTATCTCACGAACCAATAAATGAAATTTAACTAAACTTGGTATTTAGTTGCACCCTGACAAAAACTGGTGCTGATTAGATTTGGGGATTAATCGCTCAACAGGTGGCGTTGTGATCGCATTTTATGCAAACTTTTAACACGGCAGTATAGGACAATATTTCGTATAAATGTGCATAATGAGAGTTATTTTAAACTTGTGATTGTAAAATTAATCTGAATTATTGATAATAGTAGTAGCTAACTAGGAAAAAAACTGTGCATGTGGGGGCATCGGTTCCCCCCTGGGGGGGGGGGTAAATTTTCAAGATGGGTATCTTTCGAAAGGTCTCGTCAATACGTTTAAAACGAATGGTTGAACTATAAATCTGTGATAATTTAAAACAAAGTTATCAATTTTTTTCACTTTTAACAAAAAAAAACTTAGAAAAAAATCGTTTTTTTTTTTTTTTTTTTTTTTTTTTGTTACTGAGTGAATTTGTATAGGAAAATATAGAAGAAAGTCTTGTGGTAGCCACAACATACTAGTTTATATAATAAATGAAAAGTCAAAATATTTTTTAATGCATGATTAACTTCTCTGTAATCATATAGAAACATCGTAAATGTTTCAAATGCCAGCAGAAGTATATAATAAAAGAGTTTTATAAAAGTAATTTTTGGAAATATATAACTCAAAATCGAAGTTTAAAATTTATTTTATCTGTTTAAAGAAGGAAAAAAAAAAAAACAGATAAAACATCCTGCATGCAGTCAAAAATATCCATTTCACTCCAATAATTCGATATTAAATCGGCAGACGAAATTTTAGATTTCTTTAAATAATGTGTCTTAAGTAAAGCTAGCTAAGAAGTTCTCTTTGCAAGCTGAATAAATATTCTAATTCAACAGTTCACTGAATCAATATGTGACGTTTGTATCCTTATATAATCGAAGAAGTTTTAGATCAAGAATTATCGAACTGCAAAACTATGCACAGGGCAGAAACTGTTGTTCAAATAAAAAATAATAAATAAATAAATAAAGTGATTGGTGTTGGTGTTGGTGTTAGGGATTAAGGCCGATTGACAACACTGGGGTCCTAGGCCTGAGGGGGAGTGCCTTCCGTGGAGGTCTTTCTAAGGGGTCTTAGCCCGTATTTACGCAAGTTTCGGAGGAAACCACGGAAAACTCCGAACGGCTAGGCCGACGAGCGCGACCGGGGATCGAACCCGGCACTTCACAATAAAGTGATTGGTAGAATAATCGGTAAAATTCTAAATTTGTCAAAAGAAAAAAAAAATTATTATTATTATTATTATTATTATTATTTTCGCTAGAATAGTTAGTAAATTTGTCTAATCAAGCTAATAAATTTCTTGTACTAGTATCCATCGCCCAGTGGTCGAAACTCGACCAAATTTTAAAGTAAGCTTTAAAAATTAAACATAAAAATTCACAATTTCTGTGCAAACAAAACTCTATCTTTATAATAATAATAATAATAATAATAATAATCTTTAGCATTTTTATTTATAAGATGTTGAATATCCCTTTTAACTATTGCATCTATCTGCCTCTCAATCCAACTGATCAAAGTTCTTCTGGGCATTTCAATAGTAAAAACATTATATATTTCGAAAAAAAAAAAGTGTTAATACTTAAAAAAGAAAAATAAATTAAAATAAATTATACTCACTTCTATTGCCAGACAAATGAAATTTAATACTCATATAATATACTAACTTCTTCTGTGAAAAGGCAAATGATCAAAGGAAGTTAAAATAAAGCAAAAAATGATTATCTCACGTGGCGTTATATTTGAAGTTTTAAAAAATAAGTTTAGAAAATAAACTAAACGATGAAGTTTTAAGAATTTTAAATACAAAAGGTTACGTGTATGAAATGAAAAACTGGATAAAAATATAACTGTTTTTTGTATGCCTTCTTGACATCGTATGATTAACATTATGATTTTTCACATTCAGAAAATTCACAACCATTAAAATAGTACTCGTTTTTTAGAATTTAAGTTGTTTTCTTTCTTTATTTTTCATATATATTATTTTTGAGTTAAAAAATGTTTAACTGCATTTTTTGCATAGCTAGAAAATAAAATATAAGACATGTGAGAAATGTTTTTTTCGAAAACGAGTACTAAATTAACGATTGTAAGTTTTCTGAATGTGAAAACCGAATTAAAATAAATAAATAAAATACATTAGGTAATGAATAATAGTGGAAACAAATTTCCCCATAGTATTACATAGGTTTTGGCTGTCGGCCAGATTAAGTATTAACCGTTTTTCAGATAGTAACTTGACTTTACTTCGGAATTTTTTATTATATTTGGAATGTAAATAAACTCTAAAAGAATTTTTTTGAATTGAACCTACCTCACGCAGATATACAGGGTGATTATAATTATGATATGATATGTAGTTACGATTATATGATATGTAGTTACGATTTCAAAACGCTATAATTTAAAAACTACCCCTCAGAGCGATTTGATATTTTACCAGAGCAATCGTGAGGCAATGAAATTGTGTTTGGGGGAGGAAACAAGTAGTTCCAACATGTTCCTATAGATGGCGCTGTCAGGGTAATGTCACTTGAACTGTTGCCAAGTTTCCGAGGCACGCGACAGGCATCTAGTTTAGGAGGCTATGGTAAATTATGCCCTTAAGAATCCAAAATTCCATTTCTTTCATTTGTTGCTCGACAATGTTAAACTCAAAGAAAACTGGTATAATGTGAAGACGAATAATTTTCCCATAGAATTGTAAACGTTAAATATTAATACTGATGTAATTACAATTAAACTCATGTTATGGATATATATTTTTTTATTATTATTGTAATGGAGGAAAAGAAACGTCCTTCAATATCTGTATTCAAAAAGGTTAAATTTATAAAATTAGCATACAAAATTTTTTCGAAGAAAAAGGTTTTGCGAGTCAAATATTAATGCAAACCTGATCCACGAAAAGGGTAACATGCAGGTAGCTGACCGAACAGAAAGCTCTATAGACTGCACATACAGATTTGTTCGAATATGATAAATCTTTGATTATCATGGATTTTGAGTGTTCCAGGTGTATTTTTCTTATTGATTTTTTTTTTTCTCCCTGATCGCACTTTGCATTCATGTTCCCTAATGATTGTTTAAACAGCTTCAGGGATCTTTGACATCAATATTTTTTGTCTTGTTGATTTTATATAGGATAAATCTTCGATTCTCTTATATTGGGTTTGAATGTAATAAAACTTTACTATATTTTCAACAGTTCTAAACAATTTTGATCTTTTTTTTTTTAAACATAGAAGGTAATAGAACATTTTATATCAAAAATTTCAGAACATTTCAAACACCATTAAGTATTTTTAAAATACTTGGTGAATAATTATTAGTTTTTGATCCTGTGTGGGTCATTTTATTTATTAAATTTGCCGTTTTTCCATGCAAAGTGATATTATTAAATTAATTTTGTTTTGTTTTATTTTTTCTTAATTCATCGAGCGTATGCCATGAATCCACGTCATACCAAATTTGATGGCAATTTTTTCTCAACAAAATGCTGTTTATATAGGGGAAATACAATAACTGTCATTTAGTTAAAACCATTTATTTTTCTTATTATTTCCCAAAAAGGCCAAAAAAAAAAAAAACTTCTTTTAAGAATTTTTGGCAGTCTTAACTTCAAACACGCATACGCCTTGCTGAAACACGTCTTGGTAATATTTTCATATATTTATAGAAATTAATTCCTGTCTATTAACATTATTACAGTTTAAAATAGTTCAAAAATTGCATTTATTTCTAAATTCATTAGAAATTGGATAAAGCGTTGCGCTTACATTAGATTTTCTAATCAATCATTCTTATATAATTAGTCTTTTGTAAAATAATCAATCTAGAAATCCATTTTGTAAAATATTTCAATACTTAAGAAACCAAATACAAAAATATAAAACATACAAAATGTTGTTTTTAGAAATGTTTTTAAAAATCCCTTTTATGCTCAGAAGTAAAAAGAAGAAAGAAAAAAAAAAATGTTATATGCAAACATTAATTTTGAAAAGTTTATATACATAATAACAATCTGTTCAATTGGAGAATAATTTACAGAATTAAACAAATGTTGACTATAAAAATAAAGTTAGCGCTGAAATGTTTTTTTTTAAATTAAGCGTTTTAATATTTTCGTTGAAAAGAAACTGCAAAATTAACTTTTAATAGCGCGTGCACTTCAAGTAGAAGCGGGGGAAAAAAAAAAAAAAAAAACTAAAATCTATCGCGAAGGATTAAGATTAATTTAATTTGTCGAAATTAAACCAGAGAACAATCCGCTTTTGTAATTATCGATAGATGGCGCTTTTTCAGCTTTTGTTGTTAGTAAATATAATAGCCACGTGTATTTATTTTTGTTCTATTTTTCTTACTACTTAATATTCGTGCTATAATTTTTCCGCCATTTCATCATGGAAAATTGATTACTTTTGGAAAAAATATTTCAGTTTATTCAAAGTTCGATCGGAAGTAGATTTTTAACCGAAGCTGAACAAATATTAGTTTCAAATCATCTGATAAATTCTTTACTTCCATTAGCCGAAACTACTGAAATTTTAAATTTGTCATTTGGAAATAAATGGAAGCTTAATTCTGGATTTCTTGAGTTTTGGAGTTACACTGTGGCACACAACAGTAAAGTGTTATCTTTTTTACCGGATTTATTCATTTTTATTCAATAAATATATGTGAAACTAAGCATCGGCAAGCAATGGCGTCTCAATGAAAGCCGAATTAAAGCATGGTTATTGTAATTTCACCTTAGCCCACCAGAGGGAGAGCATTTTATTACAATCGCGGATAGTGTAAAAAAAAAAAAAAAATCTATCGAGGAAAGACTTAATAAAAATATTCATTTCACTTCATTTCCCTTTAAATATATACGCATTTTTCTTTTGAGGAAAGAAATCGAGAAGAATAAAAATAATTGTAACATCTGAAAGGTTTATAATAGATAATCAAGTAAGAAAATAAATTAAACCTTTTTAGGAGATAATAAATTAGTTTTCAACATATTAAATAAGTAAATAAATAAATAAAATAGAACAGCAACAATTTTATACAAATATTCGCAACGAAAACTCTCGAATTGTTTAATGAGAAGCAGACGACAGAGATAGAACATTTTAACTGAATGAATTTAATCTTACGAAATCTAAACACTTGTCTTAGTTTTTGATCCTAAGTTGTAAACCCTGTATTGTATATTATATATATATATATATATATATATATATATATATATATATCAGGGTTTAACCTGGCAAAAAAAGTTTCTTTAGCGTTTTAGCTAAAACGTATAGGTAGTATTTTAGCTTTTTCGAAAATTAATTCTTTGAATAGAATTTATTTCTTTTTCTCAACTTGGTTATCCCCAATTTTGTTTTCTGTTTGTTTTGTTCACTGACGGTTTTAACCAAGTATAAATTGTGATTTAAGAAAAATGAATCAGCAAAATTTTGTTTCGATTTCAACAAGCACAATACTAGCACTGAGAATACATCTATGAATCAAATTCTTAATTATGTTTGTAAATACTTTTGCATTTAAATCCAACCATTAAAAGTCGAATTTAAATCCGAATATACTAAATAGGTAATGATTCCCAATATTTTTAGTGATTTTGTAATTTCTGTCTACGAATATTTGCATAAAAACTGGAGGTAGTTATATAAAGGTATTTTATGAAATAATCTAGTTTTAGCTTTTTAGCGAAATTCTTAATGACATAGTTTAGCAAAATACAATATCTTTTAGCAAAATGCTAAAAAAACTAATGGCAGTTTAAACCCTGTATATATATATATATATATATATATACAGGGTGTTCCAAAAGTCCCACACCCCCCTCCTAACTCGAAAATGAGTCGAAATAGTGAAAAATGGCGAAACACGCGTACAATGAATTCGAGAGGAACCTGTTTTGGTGAAAAAAGTTTGGGCTAGGCGGGGCCGCTAGGGAGGGCAACTTTAAAATTTCAAATAGGAAGGTATGTCTTGTGATACATCCCTGGAAACGTCTCTTCAAAACAATGAATTTGATATAAATAGTTTTGTCCTACGATGATTATTAAGGGAGATACATGAGGTTTTAGATTTTGTAATGTGTATTTTATACTTATGTATCCCCTTTAATAATCATTGTAGGACAAAATTGTTTATATCTAATTCATTGTTTTGAAGAGACGTTTCCAGGGATGTATCACAAGACATACTTTATCCAAAAATGTTTGGGCCGGGCAAGGGGGTAGTAGTAGTAATACTGTAAGGGAGGCAACTTTAAAATTTTAAATAGGAAAGCCCCCCCCCCTCCACCTGGCCCAAACTTTTTACACCAAAAGAGGTCTCTCTCGAATTCATTGAACACCCGTTTCGCCATTTTTCATAATTCCGACTCATTTTCAAATTAGGAGGGGAGAAGGGGGACTTTTGGAACACCCTGTATATATAAAGTAATTAATCTATAAATCAAAATTTATAGAAGTTTCAGTTATTATTAAAGTATTATTTAAAAAAAAAATCGTCAAAACAACAATTTAAATAATAATAATAATAATAATAATATATTTTAATGTAATTTTTCAGCACCCATTTATGCTTGAACGTAACAAAGATCCCATGCATAAACTACAAACATAAATAACAGAAATGTTTCTCTGGGGAATAATGTTTTAAAGAAACAAACCAGTCATCCGGAGAATGATTTACAAAATTAAACAAATGTTGGCTATAAAAACAAAATAAGTGATGAAGTGGTTTAACCGTTTTAATATACTCGATGAAAAGAAACTAGAAAATTAACTTTTAATAACGCATGCATTTCAAGAAGAAAGAATAGAAGAAAAAAAAATTCCATCGCGGAGGAGTGAAATGAATGAATTTAATTTTCTTAAATTAAACCTCGAGAACAATAGTATTAAAGAAGCAAGAATGTCGAGGAAGAACTTAATAAAAATATTCACTTCACTTCATTTTCTTTAAAATATATTTTCTTTCTAATAAAGAAATTTAGAAGCATTTAAAAAAAAATGAAAATTTTATAATCGGTAATCAACTGAGAGAGAAAAAAAAATTAAACCATTTTAGGAGAAAAGTAATTTTGTACTCAGCAGATGCCAGATTAATAATTAAAAAGTTATATTAAATAAAATAAAAAATAATAATGAAAAGAAACAAAAGTTTTATACAAATGTTCTTAGCGGAAAATCTTAAATTGTTTTATAAGAAGCAGACGAAAAGAATTGAAATTTTTCAAATGAGTGAATTTAATCTTGCGAAATCTAAACCCTTGTCTCAGTTTTTCAATTTTAGTTGAATAATTTAATTAATTCAATCGTTTTATCTACTGAAAATAATAAAGTTTAACTTATAAAAACTTTTGGACGGAATTTTTTTATTTTTTATTTTAATATTTTGTATTATTAAAAATGGGATATTAATTATATTCTTTTTTTTTTCTTCTTCTTCTTCTTTAATGATGAGAATGATTAATTTTCTTTTTTTGTTTTACCATTTTAAACAAATTAAATAAAAAATTTGAAAAAGGGAGGAAAAAAAATACTACAGACTTGCATTAACATTATTGTTTTCCTTATTTAATATATATATATATATATATATAAATTAAATTAAAAAAAAAAAATTAAAAAAAAAAGTAGAAGGCTTGTTGCATTTGCTTTGCATTACTATGCAAACTTTCTTTTTCCAATAAAATTTCAGATTTTTCCTTTTTGAGTTGTCAACTATATTTAATGTTCTAATTATACTGTTAAACACAATGTGATCAATCGTTGAATTTCATCGTTGCTTCGTGGTTTCATTGTTGTTCATCTGCTTTGAAATTTTGTTTTTTTTAAATCCATATGGTTCCTGTTCTGGTTGTGGCAGGCTGGGGGAGTGTTGCCGGCGTAAAACTAGTGTAACCCCACAGGCAAGTCACAAGTCTTGCCGCCTGCCTCCTTCTTCCTATCTTGTGTTTCTTGGGTTGTTTTTTTCATTAATTTTGATAAATTTATGGTTTTAAGTTAATATTTGTTGTTTTACTTATTTGATTCGTTTGTTTTGCAGGCTGTTAATTAATAGATCTGGTTTCTTTACATTAGTGTGTTTCATCCACTGATGATTTTTTTTTTTTTTTTTTTTTTTTTTAAATCTTATTGGTCATTGGTGTTTCAGTGATCTTGTATCTGTTGCTTGGCTTCTACTATGCTTAACAGATCATCTTTATTCTTTATTATATATATATATATATATATATATATATATAATAAATAAAAACTGACAGGAAAAAATAACATTTGCATATTTTAGTATAAACTGGTAATTTTTTGTGAAAATATTATTATGAAATTTAGATTTTGTTGCACAGGCTTATTTACATGAAAAAGTTTCAATGTATAAATAGATCACATATAACTTTTTTTTTCCCCTCGTGAAATATTGATATCATTTACTAATGAAAATTCTGTTTTAATAGTGACTCAAACTAAAGCTTAATAAATTTATTAGGTTTATGCGAATTCGGTAACATGATTTAATTTGTAATATGAAAATAAATCAAAACCTTTTATGTAACGTAAGAATTACCACAGCAAATTATTCTCCCCCTTCCATGACTATACTGTTTTTAAATTTTTAGGCATTTTTTTCTCTATATCAACAATTAAAACTAATATGTTCCATTATTTAATTAAATTTATAGATATTTTATATGTGCTTTGGTTTTCATTATGCAAATTTATTCCGTGATGATTTGATACATTTTATTATCTTTTTACTAAGTACTTCAGTCAATATTATTATTATTATTACTAAGTTACATTTTTTTTTTTCTTTATCAATGGTATAATTTTCTATTATTCAAGATACTACTATATTTATAATGGTTTGAAATACATTTGATATTTTTTCTAATCAATTGATGAATTATACTTGTCGTAGAAAATTCTGAAAATTATAATAATAATTACTGTTATTATAAGAAAAAATTAAACTTATAGGTAGAGAAAGTTGAAGTTAATTCCTACAGTTCAATACGAAATACTTTTTCGCGAAAATAAAAACTAATTTCCTTATCACGGAACAAAAATGAAATAATTTAGCTTATTATAATACGCATATAAACCTGATGACAATATTTTATAAAATTAAAAAATGCATTAGAAAGTATTAATTAGATAAAATAAACTAGATTTTCGAGCTATGCGCATAAGGCACGCCAATAAACTGACTAGACGAAATGGCCGAGAATTTCTAATCTACACATTTCTAGATGGTGAAACAACATTCTGAATATTGTGAATCTTGTATTACGAGAAATTCGCGCTTGATTTTCTGGGATTGGGTCATAAACCAAGATTATAACTGCTGAAACCCGCCTCTTGTATTCACATTTATTTAGAGATATTTTCAAATAGGTTTGTCCTCGATAGTATAGGCAAACGCTCGAGAATTCCAATAGATGTCTCTAGAATTCGCTTTCGAAGGGGACTAGAAAAAAATTTATAAGAAATTTATAAGGATGAAATGGAACTATTTTTTCTAGAGCCACGATTTAGATTCTAGATGTCAGTTACAGAATTTTTTCTCAGTGCATTGGCGTGCCTTATAGCTCGGAAATCTATATTTCTAGTTTAGGGATTTAGAAAAAGGCCACCTATTCGTTCTAGATGAAAGCGATATATATATTTTTTTTTCTCAGTGTATGTAATTATAGAATACTACTGGCATTTTTCATGTAAAATTATATTTATATATATTTCCTATAACGCATTTAATTTAATATTCTATGAAATTTATATATCATAAACACTTAACAAAGAAAATACATTTAACCTCTTGAATTTTCTTGCAAACATAACTGTACTATTTCATGGAAGAATCAGGGTCTTGAGTAAAGTAATATATCAAAAACATTTTTCATAATTTTAGCATTTTAACAATGAAAATAATCTTTTTTATGCATTTTAAAAACAGTAATATCAACATATATGTTTATCCACTTATAACTCTTGAGATAGAGATTAATGAACGTGTTCTTTTAAAACGAATGGAAAGATTTTTAGAAATGCTCTCACAACGGAAATTTTTTTTACGACAGACAAAAGACGATCAAAAGTGGTTTTTGAGGGTTCTTACAAATGTGATTGTCTTCCTGAAAATTTATTATGTCAAGAGAAAGAAAGAAAATTCAGTTCTTAACAAAAGGAGAAAATTCAACCCTTTTAATTTGTTAAAGAAACGGTGCCAATTTACTGAAATGTCATATTGTAAATTCAAAAATATCTTCATGTTTCTTCTATGAATTCCTTTTTAGTGTTTATATAGTAACCGCCGCTCAATAAATCCACTGGTTAATAAAATCAGTCGCTTAATATGATCAAATTGCTAGGATCGGAATCAAATCTATACAAATTATTCTAAAACCGTCGCTTATCAGCATCGCCGGTTAATAAACTCAAAAATATCTCTTCAGCAGCAAAAATGTCATTTATGCACGCTAAACAAACGTTTTTATTTACACTATTTTTTTTTTTTTTTTTTTTTTTTTTTTTTTTGGTAAATGAAATAGAAAATAAAACGCAGCAATCCCCTTTGTCGAAAATGTTACATTTGCATCATAATTACAAATTAAACAGTAACAATTTTGAAGAACGTATTCTTTAAAGCGCGGTAATGAGTTACAAATTTGATTTGATTAGCAAGTGATTCTTATTATTATTTTTTTTTTTTTTTAATTTTAATTATTAAAAGACAATTTCTAATAAGTATTTTGAAATAACTAAGAAGCAAGAAGTTAAAACGTAAACGTAAGGATTTTAAATTTAAAGAATGGAGTGAACTTTCGGGAAAGTAATGATGGTTTTCCTTTAAAAAAAAAAAAAAAAAAAAAGTGCATCGGAATTTGGAAGTGTTAAATTTATTATATTGAAGAAACAATTAATCAATTATCTTTCAAAAATTAATTAATATTGCTTGTTAATTCCATTATATGTTACCTTTTGAAATTTCTTTGCAAACAAAAAAGAGTAATACCTTTTTCTTGTGTGCAGAAACGTTCGCCGGATATAAAAATCAGCCGCTCAATAAAATTACTTTGGTTCAGGATGAATGTCATTTTAATAAGCGGCGGGTACTATATTTAATTATCTAAGTTTTATAAAGAGAAATTTACTGTATATAAGATATAATAAATATATAAGCTATTATATACTATAATACTTATATGTGTAAGATAATGATTTGATTCGTTGATTTTATTTTTTATCATGCTCTATGCATTTTTGTATTATTTGTTATAGAATGGTTTTATTAAGAATATATTTGACAATTATCAATTAAAAAAATTCATGAAATTTGGCACCAAATTTAGACTTCCAGTTAAAACTAGCATTCCACAAATCTTACAACAGTTTTCTTATGACCTAGATTTATTTATTTATAAAATATCTATTACTCATAATAAACCTATTGCCTACTTCACTCAATGGAAAGTTTTAGTGTTACAAAAAATCAAAAATGCATTATTTATCAATTCTTCAAATCTGGTGTTATTTAAAAAATCTGTACTTCTTAACTCAATCAAATCACTACAGGATGACTTTGTGATCACTTATGTTGACAAATCACCTAATAATTATGCCATTATTTGTAAATCCTACTATCTCTCTATTTTAAACTCTTCAATCAATAATAGTAACATCTTCAGTTTAACTAATAATAACCTTATTATTAATAACCGAAAAATACATAATTACTATAAACTACTTCAACTTCCCTTCAATAACTTTAATTATCCTTATATAGTTCTCATCCCTAAGTTTCACAAATCTCCAATTAAATTTCGCACTGTCACTGTTGGGTGTAACACTTATAACAACAATGCTAATAAAGCTCTACTGGATATTCTAAAGCAAATTTACAAATGTACTTGCAAAGTTGATAATTTACACTGTCTTAAAAATAGCTTTCAATTAATTCAATACATCAAATCGCTCGATTCAATAGACAATATTATGACTTTTGACTTTCAAGATCTTTTTAATAATATTGAGTTATCAGATCTTAGTAATACCATTTACAGTCTTTTTCAAGAATATAAAGCTCAAATTAATCTTCCTTACAATTTTAAAGAAGAAAAATTTAAAACACTTCTTAACTTTGTTATCCATAATAATTATATCTTCCACAACAACGATATCTATTTGCAACAATTAGGCATTCCACAAGGAGGTTGTAGCTCCAGTATTTTGGCAGATCTCTATCTTTATTATTATGAAAAGCAAATTTGCAATGATGATGTTCGATTTTATCGTTACATCGATGATATTATTGTATTTTATCTCAACAAGAACTCACTAAATGGTTTTTCCTTCAATTATCCACCTAATTTAAAGCTAACTCAAAATACTCTGACTAATCAATCTATTAACTTTTTAGATCTCAAAATAATCATCGATGGTAATAAACTTTACACAGATATCTATGACAAACGGCAAGATTTTTGTTTTAATGTAAACTTATTTACACATTTTAATTCATGTCTGCATCTTTCGGTATTTAGAAACATCATCATTAACCATTTATTTCGAATTAATAATTTATGCTCTGCAAAGTTTAAAAACATGAATATTAATAAACTGATCACAGCCACTGCTAAAATGGGTTTTCCTAAAAACTTTGTATTTTCTATTTTATATCCTTAACCATGTCTCTCTGTCAGTACAAAAAAAAAAAAAAAAAAAAAAAAAAAAAAAAAAAAAAAAGCTGTGTACACTCTTGTGTATATCAACAAAAAAATTATAAAATAATAATTGACAATAAAAAAGGTGGCGGTTGGGTGGGCAGATGTTTGATTACGGAGGTGGGGTGGTGTTGTAAGGCTGGATGGTTGGGTGGGTTTGTGAAATTAAATTATAAAAAAAAAAAAAAAAAGTAGAAGGCTTGTTGCATTTGCTTTGTATTACTATGCATACTTTCATTTTCCCTTAAAATTTCAGTTTTTTCCTTTTTGAGTTGTCAACTATATTAAATGTTCTAATTATACTGTTAAACACAATGTGATCAATCGGTGAATTTCATTGTGGCTTCGTGGTTTCATTGTTGTTCATCTGCTTTGAAATTTGCAATTTTAAATCCATATGGTTCCTGTTCTGGTTGTGGCAGGCTGGGGGAGTGTTGCCGGCATAAAACTAGTGTAACCCCACAGGCAAGTCACAAGTCTTGCCGCCTGCCTCCTTCTTCCTATCTTGTGTTTCTTGGGTTGTTTTTTCATTAATTTTGATAAGTTTATGGTTTTAAGTTAAGATTTGTTGTTTTACTTTATTGATTCGTTTGTTTTGCAGGCTGTTAATTGGTGAATCTGGTTTCTTTGCATTGGTGTATTTCGTCCACTGGTGATTTTTTTGTCTTGTTGGTCATTGGTGTTTCAGTGATCTTGTATCTGTTGCTTGGCTTCTACTATGCTTAATAGATCATCTTTATTATATATATATATATATTCAATATATGTATTCTAAATTAAAAGCAATATTTATTTTAATCCTCTTTTTACTAATTGCAATTATCACAGAAAAGTATGGAAATTATATCAATATTATAATTTAAAATTACAGTTGATAAAAGTCTTACAAGGAAACATTCAAAAGGTGTCATCTTCAAAAAGTATTGAAAAAAATATATGTGATTCTACTCTTCATAAAACACCGGAAATGAAAAAAATATCGGCTGAAATAAATTACAGCGACCACAAAAAATTATCAAAATTAAGCATATTTGGCTATTTAGCGCTGTTAGGTGCTAGCACCGAGATTGCCGTGTACGAATAGAAACGTGTTTTGCTTTTCCGCCAAGTACTCAAAATCAGTCGCCTAACAGTGTGAAATCGCCAAATATGCTTAATTTTAATAATTTTTTGTGGTCGCTGTAATTAATTTCAGGCGATAATTTTTTCATTTTCTGGTGTTTTATGAAGAGTAGAAGTACATGCATTTTTTTTCAATACTTTTTGAAGATGACACCTTTTGAATGTTTCCTTGTTAGTTATACAAATTCTAAAATTTCGGCAGACTGCAATTTTACCTAAACACATTTTATGAAGGTAAATAAATAAATAAAAATTAATAATAGTTTTTTTTATCGCTGAACATAAATGCATCATAAACATAAGCTAAAAGGATTTTTATTTATTTTTTTTCCAATTGATAATTACAGAGAAAAAATATCTTCTTCAAATATATTTCAAACATTCGATTTTTTTTTTTTTTTTTTTTTTTTTTTTTGTAAATCTTATTATAATATTTCATTGAAGTTGCAATGTCTCACACAAATAATTTCAGTAAAAATATTTTTCGTAATTTTAGATTCTAATTGTTTAATAAACTTTTGAGCATTTTTTAAATAATGTAAAATATATATGCCTTTTAAACTTTTGTAGAACAACTTTTACTTAATAAGGATCTCTTTTCAAAACGAACGAAATAATTTTTAGAAATTTTCTCGTAACATAATTTTTTTTAGAAAAGCACGAAATTATCATAACAGGTTTATGAGGGGGGGGGGTCTTACAAATGCGATTGTCTTTCTAGAAAGACATTAAGTAGAGAGAAATATGGTAAATTCATCTCTTAACAAAGGAGAAAAATTTAACCCTTTTAACTTGCTGAAGAGATGTTATTTCTTGATTAATTTTTCTTGAGATAATGCTAATGAACTAACAGTCATATTGTAAGTTCAAAAAGACTATAAAGTATCTCTTTTCCTAATTTCATTCCTGGTGTTTACTTTTAATTATGTATGTTTTATAAAGAGAATAATTACTATATTTTTAAGGTAATATATATGAGATATAATAAATATGTATAAGATATTATGTACTAATACCTAAAATAATATTTCAAATGATTACTCTTATTTTTTTTTATTACTTTTTTTTTTATCTATTTTTTTTTTTTTTTTTTTTTTTTTTTAATTAATCATTTGTTACAGAAATTTTATCCAGAAAATATTTTTATACTTTTAGGTCTACTCAATATAGGCATTCTGAATTAAATCTTCTAATATTTATTTTAATCGTCTGCTTTTTATTGCAAATGCCGCTTAAAAATATGCAAAAATTTCAAGATGTTCAATTTTAGGTTTTAAAATTTTAAGCAATTTAATTTCTATTTCCTCGAGAGAGGTTCTGCTGCTGAAGCTGTTAGACGTAAAAAGCCGTGTTCGATCCGAAACCGCGCTTGTCGGCCTAGCAGTTCGGAGACTTCTGTGGTTTTCTTCTAGACTTGCGCAGATACGGTTAGAATCCTTTATAAAGACTCTCCATGAAAAGCACTTCACCGAAGCCCAGATCACTTGCGCAGACAACTGACCGTGATCTCTGTGCATACCCCTTTGTCCACTTAAAAAAAAAAAAAAAAAAACTGTTATAAATGTTTTAAAATTTCTTGAATTTTCATGCAAGTATCGCTATATTATTATTTCATACACTATTAAAAATGGTTTATTAACCTTTTACAGGCCAATGTTCCCATTTGGGAACATCAAATTAAAACTTATTTAAAAAATTAAATTGCACTAATATTGACTTGAAAAAATTAGCGGACATACTTAAAAGATGACTCGATTTTTTAAAACAGAAGCAACATTCCTATCATTAGTTGGTAACTGTACAAAAAAACCCCATAATGATCATTTTCATATTTCTTCCCACAGAGTACAAATAAAAAAATGCATAAAAATTTGAAAGTATCCGATGACTCTGAAAATCAGTTGGTTTATTTTAAAAAGCTCTTATTATCAAAAAGGACATCAAACTTGATAATATTAATCAGATTATATTAATAATCTATAATATTAATCTTAATAATTTAAGAATATTAATAATTATTATTAATTGCAATTAATATTTATGTATGTATTTTTTTCCATTTAAATGATTAACATCCCTTAACTAAAGTATTATAAAGTAAAATATGCAAATAACTCATGAAAAATATACCTGGATCTAAATTCGGCCTGTAAAAGGTTAAAAATGAGCTAAATTGTCTCAAAATAGCTCCGAAACAATACATACTTAAATTTGAGAAACCATGTACGCATTTTTGAGTATATTCACATGTTCAAAAATGGGGTTGACCAATAAGAATCCAAATATCCCCATGTTTCACATGTGAATATACTCAAAAATGAGTACATGTGTTTTCAAATTTAAGGGCCCGCTTCACTCACCGTCGCCGGAAGCCGAAGCCAATGTTATTCTATGGAAAATTTTTCTTTACAAATAACTTATTAACTAATACATATTTTTAAATTCTGTTTTCACATTCTGAAAATTACCAACTGTTAAATTGACGGACCTTAACAAATTATTATTTTTTATTTTTTATATTTTATTTTGAAGCTTCAAAATACGAATTTTCAATATGTGAAATTTTTCATTTTTCAATTTCAAAATAAAATATTAAAAATAATATATATATATATATATATATATATGTTTCAAAGTCCGTCCGTCAGTTCAACAGTTGGGAACTTTCTGAATGTGAAAACAGAATTTAAAAATATATATTAGTTAATATGTTATTTGTAAAGAAAATTTCCCATGGAATAAAATTGGCTCGGGCTTCCGGCGACTGTAAGTAAAGAGGGCCGTTAAGTATATATTGTTTCGGAGCTATTTTGAGACAATTTAGCTCATTTTTAAGAAACCATTTTTAACAGTGCAGATAATACTAAAAAGCACGTCTATGAAAAATATTTCAACCAAAGTAATTTGCCTAATTTTAGCATTATAATTATTAAATATATATATATATATATATATTAAGTACCTAATGTTAAATATACATCCATATTTAACCCTCGCAGAACAACTTTTACTTAATAAGGACCCGATCTTTCAAAATGAATGAAAAGAATTTTAAAAATGTTTTAGCGGCATTAAAAAAAAAAAAAAAAAAAAAAAAAAAAAAAAAATACGAGACGATGACAAGAGTTTGTGGAGGGTCCTTGTAACTGTAATTCTCTTCCTTGAAAGTCATTAAGTCGAGAGAAAGAAAGTGAAATCCAGCTCTTAACAAAAGAGAAAGATTTAACCCTTTTAATTTGCTGAAGGGACGTTATCAAATCTAGAAACAATGCTAATGTGCTGGAAGACATATTGTAAATTTCAAGGAGATCTTAAAAATTTCTTCTATTTAATTCCTCCTTGGTGTTTACCTTTAATTATCCATGTTGTATAAAGGGAAAATAGTGTTTCACGAATATTCTATGGAAATATAATAATACGAACGAAATAAATTTATTGATATAAAATTCTTACATGTATGGTATGTTGCAGAAAATTATAAAACTTTTATAACATTGAAAATTTGACTAATTTTAGTCAGCGTTTCTTAATACATGAATAATGGTGACGTATGGCCATCAGGGTTTAAACTGCCATTAGTTTTTTTTTAGCATTTTGCTAAAAGGTATCCTATTTTGCTAAAACAAGTCAGTCAGGATTTCGCTAAAAAGCTAAAACTGGATAACTGTATAAAATATCTCTATATAATAATTCAGATTTTTTTTTTTTTTTTTTTTTTTTTTGTAATATTTGCAGGCAAAAACTGCGAAAGGACTGAAATTTTTGGGAATCCTTATTTATATAGTAATTTGGATTTATTTTTAATTTTCAATGATTGAATTTAAATGCAAAAATATTTAAAAGTATGTTAGAATTCAGAATTTGCTTCATAGAAGCATTTTTAGCACTAGTATTTCACGATTATCTACCACTACACTTTACTTTATTTTTAAATTGCTTTTTCATTTCACACATATGATATGAATATCTCTTTTTCTATTGATAAAATCAAAACATAGTTTCCCTGATTCATATTTTTAAAGTCACAAATGGATGCTTGGTTAAAATCATCAATGAACAAAAGGAATAGAAAACAAAACTGAGGATAACAAAGCTAAGTAAAAGAGATCAATGGTATCCAAAAAATTAACTTTCGAAAAAGCTAAAACAGTGCTTGCCTATTTTCGCTAAAATGCTAAAGTAATTTTTTTGCCAGGTTAAACCCTGATGGCCATAATACATGAATAATGGTCACTTATGGTCACGTATTTTTAGAACAGGGTGATAATAATCAAAGTTACGATTTCAAAACGCTATAATTTTAAATCTACCCATCAGAGCGATTTGATGTTACCCATCAGAGCAATTTTGAGGCAATGGAATATTGTTTGGGAAAAAAAAAAAAAAAAAAAAAAAAAATTCCAAAATACGCCGTTAATTATCCGTAAAGTATTTGTTTCATGAAGCTCCTCTTCTTCTCTTTTCACTATGACTGTTTCCGCTGTAAACACGTATTCGTGTCTTTTTGCTAAGAAATTGTAGTAAACCCTTGAAGTCTATTGTTCTCTGTTATTCCATTGTGTTGCTAACAACATTCCTGTGTTTAATGAGTCCATGTAGTCGTTTACCCTGAAGCGGTAGACAGCGCCACCTGGTACAGATTGCGCGACTTTTTTATTCAACTGTCACCAATAATTTTAAGAAGTCATATATGATATATATGATCGACGTTTCTTCGATTCTATTCACCTTCTATTCACCTTATTTATCAAATCCCACTTTAAAAATTTTTTGGTGGCTGTTGAATAAAAAAGTCGCGCAATCTGTACCAGGTGGCGCTGTCTACCGCTTGAACTGTTGCCCAGTACCTAAGCCACACGACAGGAATCTAGTTTAGGAGGCTATGACTTAACAGCCCTCTTCACTTACCGTCGCCGGAAGCCTGAGCCAATGTTATTCTATGGGGAAATTTTCTTTACAAATATCGTATTAACTAATACATATTTTTAAATTCTGTTTTCACATTCAGAAAATTCCAAACTGTTAAATTGACGGACCTTTTTCAAAAATGTATTTTTTTTTTAATTATTAATGTTTTATTTTGAAATTGCAAAATGAAAAAATTTCACATATCGAAAATTCGTATTTTGCAGCTTCAAAATAAAATATAAAAAATAATAAAAATAATTTTTTAAAAAAGGTCCGTCAATTTAACAGCTGGGAATTTTCAGAATATGAAAACAGAATTTAAAAATATGTATTAGTTAATAAGTTATTTGTAAAGAAAAATTTCCCATAGAATAACATTAGTTTCGGCTTCCGGCGGTGGTGAGTGAAGAGAGCCCTTAACATTTAAAATGCACATTAATTTCAAAATTCCGTTGTAAGTATGCGTATAAAAAATATTTTTCTAATATTCGATATACATAATGGACAAATAATCTCCGAATTGATTAGGCAACCATTACAGTTAAAATTTAGTGGTAGATAATGAATAAAAAAGTCCAACACAGACCAAACGTGTGAAATTAAATAGACTGTCAAAGGGTTAATTTACTTATTTTGACGGAACAATTAATTAATTATCTGTCAAAAATTAATTAATGTTATTTATAATTCCTTTATACTTTACATTGAAATCTCTTTCGAAATTCAGGGATGTAGTCCCTTTTTCTTGAAGACAGGAACGTTCGCCGGATATAAAAAATCAGTCGCTTAATAAAATCACTTTATCTCATCAGGACGCATGTGATTTTAATAAACGGCGAGCGCTGTATCTTTATAAATAAATGTAAATGTGTAAATTATGTGTAAATTATGTGTAAATTAGTTATTATGATGTAACATAGCGTTTCAGAAAAGTTTTGTATGAATGTGGTTTGTTGCAGAAAGCAAAAAAACATTCTGCCATAAGGATGAACTAATGCCCGTATTCACCATTAACTTCAACTCCCAGTTCAACGCAAAAACTTGAAAAGCATCTAAAGGCAGGGTACAGCTTTCCATCAAAATTTGGCATGTTGTTTCTGCCATCTAGCGTCGATGATTTCATATAATCTTTGATTGGTTTCTTTCACCTAAAAAGGTCTGAAAATAATTATACCGCTAGATGGCAGCAACAACACGACAAAATTTGCTAAAAATTTGTACCCTGCTTTTATACGCTTTTCAAATTTTCATGTTCAACCGGGAGTTGAAGTTATTGGTGAATAACAGTCTAATAGCCGTATCCACCATTAACTTCAACTCCCGGTTCAAGGTAAAAACTTGAAAAGCATATAAATGCAGGGTACAGTCTCCCAGCAAAATTTGGCAAGCTGTTTCTGCCATCTAGCGTCGAGGATTTAATATAATCTCTTATTGGTTATTTTTACCTGAAAAATCTTAAAATAACTATACCGCTAGATGGCAGAAATAACGCGTCAAAATTTGCTGAAATTTTGCACCCCGCCTTTATACGCTTTTCAGATTTTTGTGTTCAACCAGGAGTTGAAGTTATTGGTGAATAACAGCCATGGATCGATAACCGACTGATAGATTGATAGACAAAGAATAAGATTGTTGTAAATTATCACTGTTTTAAATCAAATATGGAATTAAAAAAAAAAAAAAAAAGAAAAAAGAAAGAAAGAAAGAAAGAAAGAAAAAAAGATTTAGGAAAAACGATAAAGTTTAAAATTCAGATTTTGTGCTCAAAACAATTACAATTTCAGACTAAAAGCAAATATCTTAAAAGCGCACATACAAAAAGAAAAGGGTTACAATATATGTAATTTAAATACTGAAATTACAAAAACCACATTTTTAAACAAAATCATTAATTATTCAATTAAATTAATTATGCAGAAAGCTTATCCATATAAAAAAAAATCTAATTCAAATTAAAAAGAAAATACAATGCAAAACCATTAATTATGTGAAAGAAAACTAAGCATAATGTACATACATTAAAAAAATTATACCCCAGAGTATTAAATTATTCTGGATCATTAATATTACATTCACTTTTATTACAAAAAAAAGTATGTACGGTTATTTAAATTTAATGTACACTATATGTATGTTTTAAAAAAAAAGTTAATCAAATTTTTATTCTTAAAAGATCCACTACTTTCTCGTGGGAATTTTTAAATGTATTCATGAAAAATTAATCACCATATTTTTAAATGCACTTTCTTTATTGCTATAAATTTTGAATAAAAAAATAATTTACTTTAAAAACACATATCTCATTAAAGTTTTAAATGAAGTTAATTCAACTCACGATACAAAATAGATGGTTTAAAAGAGAATACATTTTTTTTTTCTTTCTCTTAACTAACATAAACAAAGAGGGGAGGAAAAACAGAATTTTTAAATACCATTAAAATAAAGGAATGACAAGATATTTTTTTTATTCTTTCATTCATTAAACGATAACATTACAGCGAAACACTGGTGTTGCCATTCAGATTAAAGGAAATTTTCTCTCGCTGTTGCAGAAAAAGATACGCAGACGACTTAACTCCAGTGTTCTATATTGACACCATATGGTCTTTTCGCAGTGAACATCAGCCGCTTTTTCTTTTAAAAACAGCAAAATTTTAAGAAAGAAAAACGTTTACTAATGTTCACTCAAGTTCGTTGCGATGCAAATGAGGCAGCGCATCGATTGAGACATTTTCTTGCGATGCAAAAGAATCGATATCGTCCATCTGTCACGTCACAAGCACGTTAATTCTTAAAGTGAGTCTTCTTCGTTTGAATTTTTAATTTCCGAAGGATTTTTATCAGAAGATAACATTTTTCAGAAAATATTTATTTTTTGTGTGTAAGAATATATATACAAGTCTTTTATTTATTATTATTATTAGTTAAAAACAATCTTTTCAATGATGGGTATTAATAAGAATGTAGCCGACATGTTTAAAAGTTAATTCAAGTTTTAATGATCAGAAAAAAGTATTTTTTTTAGAGTGTAGTTAGAAGATACGAACGTTTCTAAAATGGTTTGTTCCTTAAAATATATCGTTAAATAGTTTATAGGGTAGGTGCTCCAGTGATTGGCATGCTCCAGTAATTGACATCTATCCCGAAATAATTAATAAATAAGAAAAATAATAAAATCATATATGTTACATATAAGAATTTTAACATTTTATGTCAAGCATAGAGCATAGGGTACTAATAACTGGTAAAATGAATAACTAGCAGCGTCAAGCAATGGAAAATAGGGTGTGCCAATTACTAATAAAAGGAAAAACTGGCAGTGTCAGTTACTGGAACATTCAGTGAATGTCAAATAAAAATTCATAAAAAAAAAAAAAAAAAATGTTATCAAATGTATATATTTTAACATATATGTGGTTCTGAATATCTTTCATGCCATATGTACTAACTTAAGATTTCTAAAAATATTTTCTGATGACTAGAACATTAAAAACATCAGAGATTGCTCTAAAAGTGTCAATCACCGGTGCACTTACCCTACTGAAATTCAACCGAAGTTCAAAAAATTAAATACAAGTACCAAAGACGAATTGAAATAAAAATATTGTAAAAACAGAGAATTTACATGTTTGAATTAATTGAAGTAATTATAAAGTGAAATATTGCAGGAAATTGAATATCAAAATTTCTTTTATTTTTATGAAAAGTGGCAAATCTCGACTACAGTAAATCAAGTATCATTTTTAGAGATAAGAGATAATATTTTTAAAAAAAAGTATATTAAAATTAAAATATAGTCGAATGTTTATAATCTGGGAATTTTCCATACTACCTCAATGAAAATCCTTACCGTAAATGTAATAGTATTTATTAATAAATTAATCAAAAATACTAACGTGGTTTTAGAGACCAGTTATATTTTGACGTAAAAATATAATATTTAAAGAAAAAATATTAATTTTTACATTTAATCAAGTATTCTAAATCTAAATTACATGCCTTTACAATGGACTATCGGAAAGGATTTTTTTTTTTTTTTTTTTTTTTTTTTTTTTTTTTTTTGTTTGTTTGTTTGTTTGTTTCACGTAAATACATTTAATTTGCAGACTTTTAAAACTAATGAAGATTATCACTATTTCATTCAGAAAATTGAATCAAAAAAATTTCCACAACTTTTCAATGTATTATTTTATGCATCAGATTTGCAGGAAATGTAATTCAAATTAAGCGAAATTTCCTTATTTACTATTATTATAATTATTTATTTATTTAAAATGCTGACTAGCATATCTACAATAATATTTAAAAGAATATGCAAGCGAACCATGAATAGATACTAATAAATATCAGAGTTTTAATTGTATAAACTTATATTCTTTGTAATTTAATACTTTTCTTAAAGAGTTGCTTTTATCTTTTTTTACATACATATCTTTCCCTTCAAACAAATTATAATCCTTGCATAATTAAAATATGATTTTCAAGTTCGTTTTCGAGCTGATATATACACTAAAGAGACAAAAAAACTGGTATAGAAGTGCGTGTGTAAATAACGTAAGTATGCAACCAATCAGCGTATGCCGTGGTCGGCAGCGTATATATAAGACATCAGGTATTTAATCCTGTAAAACAACAACTCTCCGCCATTGGTGCCACAGGAAAAAAAAGAATTTGAAGAAACAGAAGCGTCATCGATAACTGGGAATCCTCGAATGAAATAGACATGTAATATTTACTTAAACAATCTTGTATTTGAATAATGAATGGGGTCAAATGTGTGCCAGTATGTAAAATTTTCAACGGATCGTGAATGATATTGGGATTTCAGAGTCGAAGGTGTATTCGTGTACTGTAATTAACTTAGTGTCAGAAAGCTTTACGCGTCGTCTGGACCTGATACCACCACCATTGGACTGTTGATGACTGTAAACAGATTACCTGATGTGTCAAATCTTGTTTCTAATTGTATCCAGCGGATTAATGTGTAAGGATAAGTAGAGATACCCCCACTAAAAAATCTGCAGAAAATCTGAAGGTATTTAGAACAAAAATCATAAAATCTGCAGAATAACTACAGTTTAGAAGCAAAAATTTTGCAGTTTGGAAGCAGATATTTTTTTCCTTAAACTTTTCATTGTTCTGAATACCTTCAGATTATCTGCAGTTTCTTTTTTTTTTTCTTCGTTTTTGAAGTTTTTCTGCAATTGTTTTTTTTTTTTTAATTGGGCCCTTAAATCTATGAACGCAACATGTCCATGCACTGTTCCAGTTGTTGGAACTTCTGTGATGGTATGGAGTGCGTGTCTCCGGCATGATATGGAACACCTGCTAAGTCCCTGATACCAGTCACCTTGATAGGTGACACATGAAAGGTACGTAACCACTCTGTCTCATCAGATACACCATTTAGATTCATTGTGCATTCCTACGGACTTGTAGAATTTGAGGAAGTTAGTGTGACATCTCACTCATCAAGATTTGCTATCGAGTTGATGCAGGAATGCTTTTCTGACTTTAGACGTATCCACTGACCACATAAATTCACATATCCTAACATTATTGAGCGTATCTGAGGTGCCTTTCAGAGTGTTGTTCAAAAGAGATCTCCGCCAACTCGCACTCCTACGAATTTATGAACTACCCTGCAAAATTCATAGTGTGAATTGTCTCCGGAATACCTTGAGTCATTAGTTGTTGCCGATGACATGCCGTGTAACAACACTTCGTGCTCGTTAGGGCCTTATACTACATTAAGAAAGTATACCTGTTTTTCTGGCTCTTCAGTGTATTAACCCTACAAGGCACCCAGTTCCATATGCTGAACACCGACTTTAATCGTTCCTATAACTATAAAACCATTAGTAGCGACATATCTTGACATCTTGATAGAAGCGACTGACATTTAGCAATGTAGTAATACGAATCTTTACCTAAAGATGTCGTTCGTGTTTTTTTTTATAGTGCACTCAGTGTGAAATTTGAATGAAAGCGATACGTTAGTCGTTTGTTTGAATTCAAAAATAAAAAGAAAGAATAGTTATTGAAAAGTTTTGACTCGAAAAAAAAAATACTGTGTGTTATAACGAAGTGTATATTTTGCAGAGGTAAGTTTATATATATATATATATATATATATATATATATTACAATAGTAAACGTATTAGTAAATCATATTTTTATGTATGTTCCACATACGGTACGTTGAGCTAAAAAGTTGATTTTTCCATAAAATATGGTTTTATTTTTATTTTTATAATTTTTCCCTATCTTCTGATCACTAATTACAACCTATATATTTTTGTCGCGCACAAAAAAAAAAAAAAAAAAAAAAAAAAAAAAAATTGAGCCTTGTAGGGTTAAAACCAACAATATAAAGACATCTTGTTAGCAAGTCAATATTTTAATCACTTAGTATCAAACATCATTTTAGACAGACGGTTAATCAAGTTTACATAGTTGACGTTACACAAATTTAAGTTATTTAATATTATGTATTTTATTGCACATATAAAGTCGTGTCCATGTCAATTAACATAAATAATAATCACATTGTTTAAAACGGTTAAATTTCGAATAAAATGCAAGAATTCAATAAGCTCAAAATTATAAAATAACTTTTATTTATCTTTTATTTTTATTGTTGTCTTCAGGAGATTAATTCATGATTTAGTAAATATTGAAATGAAATGCACAATTTATAAATATTTTATACAGCGTAAAAATTTTACGCTACAAGGTTATGGTCAAGGACCAGCAAAAAGTGTTTCAATCACTAACTGTAGAATTAAAGTGATGACCATAAATCTATCTTGATTTTTTTTCTCAAAGAAGGGGAGTGACTTTTAATAAACTATCAATATTCTTACTTCTACAGCGATTTGTAACAAATACGGATACTTGGACATTTTTCCCGAAGAAGGGTGTAGGGGGTGAAGGGTGAAGGGGTTCCCGCTGTATAATTTAACAATAAAATCTTCTAATTTTATGAAAATTTCTTACAGTATAGCAAGTAATCGCTAAATGTTCAAAAACTTGCTCAAAAAAAGTGAACTCAGGCAGGTATTTAACCAGGTTTCAAAAGTATAAGTTAATTGATTTGATAGATCGTTTAAAACAATTGTTTAGGTTTCAAAAAGAATACAAAAATTCAGTGCGTTTAAAGTTAAAGAATATTTTTATTTATTTATTTTTTATTGTTGTCTATAGATGAGTTCACTCAATTTTCAAAACTAAAAACTGCAATTATATTCTAAATGGCACAAGAAGAATCGTAAAATGGAAGGCTTTAATTGCTTTCTTTTCGACTCCTGACAGTTCCATTCCGTTTCAGATAAATTCATCTCTCTGCAGACGATAGGAAATGAATGGCTCGAGAATAGAGTTTTGAAACCGTAACTGAATCAGAAAGGAAATGAAGTAGCGTTTGTATGGAAATAGCTGCTTTTGTGATTGAAACAAAGGCAACGCTGACAGATTTAGAAAGTAGTAATTACAATTTGTGTAGCGCTTTGAATTCTGATTTCGAGATAATTTATTACAATAAACGAAAATTGGAAATGAAGTGAAGCGGTTGAAATTAGTTTTGAATTTTTGAAAAATGGCATTTGGGAGAGAGCGTAATTGGAATATAAAAATTTATTGTGTTTTTAAATTAAGAGAATGGAAAATTGGAATTCATTTATCAAGTGATGTAGAATGAAGAATGACAACGGAAATTATTGAAATGTATAAAAATTTGGAAATGATAATTCTAAGTTTATTATTATTATTTTTTTTTTAAATAATACACGTTAGTTTTTATAAATGTATATAAATAGACGAGTTAATTATTAGTGACAGAAAAATTCTCTTTTTAATGAAAAAGCATTGATAATATTAATTTTCGAGGAATCTGTCTATGACAAATTATTTAATTTAAATTAGCAAAAGAATATTTAATGGATAATAATCAAGTGATATTTGATATACATTAAAATATATTTATTGCAAACTATTGTAAAGTTATTTTTTATTATTATTTTATTTATTTATTTATTATTATTATTATTATTATTATTTTCTGTTTGAAATCTGAAATTTTATGCAAATTGTTAGCATTCAAGCATAAAAATATATTTAAAATTTAACTTATCAATCAATCCACTAATTAATAATAATAATAAAAAATGTTTAGAATATCTTATTAAGCTATAATAATGCAAAATCGAGTAAATATTTTAAAAACGCATGAAGCCTTTTAAAATTTTCGGGAAAAAATAAATAAATATTTATTTATTTAATCTTAATTGTTTTCGAGAAATTTTATAATGTTAATAATTAAATATCAATATTAAACACATAATTCACATGTATTTAATATTTATAAATATCGATGCATACGTGTGGAAAATGGAAAATTTCATAAATCTAAGACAGTACTTTTAAAGAAAAATTTTAGAAGATTTCTTACGACCACTATCTCCTTAAATAACAAATAAATTTCGAGAAATATCGTATCATATCGAATCGTTTTAAAAAAGTTATTTTTAATTCTATAAATGTTATGTTGTACTTCCAGTGAGAATAAGTGCAAAATGAAATAGAAACAAATGTTGTCAAGTATTTTTATTTATTAAAAAAAAAAGGTGAGCATAAATGACATTTCCTCTTAAACACACAACATATACAAACAAAAATTAAAATAAATTAAAGGAATATATTTCTCGTAACATATATATTAAACTCAATATATTAGAGATCTACATTCAAAATTTCTTAAATCATTAATTATACCTTTTTAATGAATGTATTTACTTTAGCATATCAATTAAAATCATTTACTTAAAAAATTAAATGATAGTTACGTAAAATTACATATTAAAGTTAAAAAAATGCATGCAATAAAGAAATGAAAAACAACCACAAACACAGATTTAAAAGGCCGGTTGCAAATCCTGGAGAATTAATTTTGGATTAACCACGTCTTCTGAACCACAACGAAAAATTCATTAACTCAACGAAGACAATTAAGAACCATATTTCAAAATCTTAATTTTCTTAATGGCTGTAAAGAAGCAAATGCAAAGGTTAAGCTTGTTCTCAAAATTGCGCCATTTTGAAGTTTTCTCGTGTTGCCATCCTAAGGTGATTAATTTAGAGGAATACCGTGGGACCAATTAGGGAGAGCGCAGACGATAACTGGAACCAAGGAGAAAAGAAAATTGTCTTTTAAAAAGAATTTTCTTAAATAATAGTGCATGAATTAATGGAAATAGAATCTACCGATTTTTTTTTTCTCTCTTATTTTACAGTGAGTTGAAAGATAAAAATTAACTTTTATTTTTCTTAATGAGACTTATTCCTGAGTTATTTAAATAGTACGCTAAGAGATGATTTTGCCTTTTGAGGTTTTCTTTGAAAAGATAAAAATTCGATGAAATTAAAATACCGAACTTAAATAGACTCTAATGAACCATATGAAACTTCAATATCGACAAGTAATTTTTTTTTTTTTTTTTTTTTTTTTTTTTTTAACTTTAAAAGGAATGGGGAAAACTTTGTATGGAGTTTTAAATAACATTTTAATTCAAAATTATTATTATTATTTTTTTTTTTTTTCATTAATTTCTTCATCCATGAAAGGAAAAAACTTTAATTTCTGTCTCAATTCTCAATGTTTAATAAATATCCAATGAGCTGAAAATAAGGAGCATAGCTTGTGCTAAAGAGTTACAAGAATTTTATAAGAATTAGGAAAAGAAGAAGGTTATAAATTAAATTATAAGTTTTTAGCATGCTGTTATTATGTAACAAAAGAATTACTTTTATTGTAAGTAGAACAATAGGGAGAAAAGTATTACAAAAAATGCCCCCACTTAACATATAGAACAGGAAATAAACAGAAATTTTTCACTAAATATGCGACTAATGTTTTAATATTATAAGTTCGATAATAAGATTGGCAATGAAAGCATATATTATGTAACATATTTGCTTAAATCTTTTTTAAAAACGTTAGATTAATTCCTTCTTATAAATTCATTCACATATACATGTATTTGTCAACATTTATCTTCTATACATACAATATATATACAGAACACTGTTGGGCATAACTGATTAAAAAGTAATTGAATTACAATTGAATTATAATTAAATTACAATTGTAATTACTTTACTGTCAATCGATTAACAAGTAACTCATTTCAAATAAATTGAATTATTGTAATAATTCAATTTATTTGCAATCAATTACTTGTTAATCGATTGGTAGTAAAATAATTATAATTGTGATTTAACTATAATTCAATTGAAATTCAATTACTTTTTAATCAATTATGCCCAACACTGATACAAAACAAAAAAATAAAAATAAATAAATAATAAATAAAATAAAAATACGAGCACTAATCATTTCTTAAGTTCTGAAAATCTTAAGAATAAAAAAGCCTCATAAATCAAACTTTTGTATTTTATTTTATTTTGATTTATTTTATTTCATTTTATTTTGATTTATTTATCTGTTATTTATTTATTTATTTTTGTTAAAGATATTTCCTATTTTCATTTGCCAATAGTTGTCTCGTAGGGCAGTAAGCAGTATACATGTATTTCTTTCTTTTTTTTTTCTATCTAAGATATATATATATATATATATATTAATTCCATATTAAATAGAATTGTATTCAAATTGAGAGTGTATCGCTAATTATGGGAGTGGATTCTGATAAATAAATAATGTGGAATGCAGTTGCCACTGTGAGCTAAACTAAAATTTGTTTTTGACACTCTGAACCAGAGTTCCCAACTTTTATAATTTATTCATGAGCATTTTTAGCCCCGCCTTCTTTTTGCACCAGATATTTTGTAGATTATTTCTCTTTAATATGTGACAACGATTAAACAAGAAGAAAATCATTTTTCAAAATTTCCGGAATGAAAAAGAGGCGGGGCTAAAAATGCTCGTGAATAAATTATAAAAGTTGGGAACTCTGCTCTGAATGTCCCATTTGAGTGATGATAGATGATGAAAAGAAAGGTTAAAAAATTCTAATAACAATTTCTGGATTGCAGAAAAAGAAAGGAACATCCTGCATCACACATAGATTATGAAACACTCATCTATACGATGAGATAGATTCAAAATACGAGTGTGTCAGTAATATGTGGATTAATCTTACATTAAAAATATAATATAATAAAGAAAAAAAAAGAAAGAAAAGAAAAGAATGATGTAATATAGAACATTATCATTGTGAGCTAAACTAGGGTTTTCATGAGAAGTAAAAACTGGATGAGAATTTATTACCCTTAAACGGAAACGAAGTGAGATTTCTAAAAAGAAATTAAGAACAGAAAAAAAAAATTATAAAAAAAATTCTGGATTAATGTAAATTTCTAATTATACCTAATTGTTATAATTTGTGTTTTGTTGCATGTAATTGCTTAAATGTGTCGAATTTTTTTCAATGTCGATCACTGAAGTAGATAACTACTGTACTGCAAATTGATGAAACATATACAGAGGCTGTTCGCACATTTTTTAGACGATTTTGTACTGAAGCAATTTCACTCATATTTCGTATTTTATTTGTTCAGTTTGATAGCCTTCTTAACTAACATTCTACATCATAATTTCTATGATAATAATGCTTTTTATAATATCGGAAGAGGTATATTTTTCTACTCCTCTTGAACGGCTTTCCAGAGTCCACAAAGCATTGTAGGTCGGTGTTTGGATAATGTTGATTTTAAGAGTCGAAAAACACAAAAATCCAACAGTGATACATCAGAAGATTTAGCAGGAATGTCAGAGAAGGGTACGGTTTTAATTCCCGTTTTTTGTTCCATTTTTTTCTAGAAAAGCAATTGCGGATTGCGATGTGTGGCTGCTTGTTTTGTCTTGATGCAGTTCAACGAATTGATAGCATTGTGGATAAAGATCTGGATTTTCACTTTTAAAAATTGGAATTAAAATATGTTCTTGAGAGTATTTAGAGTTGATTTTGACATTTTTGTCACATTTTTTTGCTTTTATCTTGCGCTTGTATGAAAAAACCAGTGGCAATCATAAATCCTTTAGAAAAACTCTCTTTTGATGCTTTGAGCCATGTAGCAAATTTTTTTTTCTCCACTTTTGTGATAATAAATTGATCTTTTTTTATTGCAACCACTTAAATAGACCCAAGATTCATCTGTTGTTGCAACATTTTTCCATTTTTCTCCTGATAAATGCTTTTCATAAAGATTTCACTAAAAACTATTTTTTGAAAGAGTGGAAACCTATCATTCCATCCACTGCCATTTTAAAAGCGCATTTTTGCATCTAAACAAAAATTATAAATATCAGAAGATAAATAAAACTTCCAAAAATATAATTGTTGTGAAAATAAAATTCTCCATACAAACGATTTTTTTTTTTTTTTTTTTTTTTTTTTTTTACTGCGAAATAAAATCGTCTAAAAAATGTGCAAACAGCCTGTATTTTTAATACTTTCAATACAAGATTATTTACCTAATTCCAGTTTTTCTGGTTTTTCATTGTAAAAATATGATGTATTTTTGCAGCTGATCAGCAAAATACATAATTTTCTCAACCAAGTTTTTTGAAAACTTTTTAAAATCATTCAACTTTTATAAAAGGTTTATTTAAATTTGCTAATTTTGGTGAATGGTTTTTTATTTCAAGATTGTTAATTTTTATAAATAACCTGTTTTTTGACCAAAGATTTTAATAAATTGGCACCCTAGAAGAGTGTTCTCTGGATGCTAAAATTTTATAAGAGAAAATAAAATAAATAATAATAATAAAACATGTAAAACTATCCCAATCTCTTACTTTAGAAGGAACCCTGCCAAAACTAAAATCATTTATCAACATACATTTTCTTTTTTTTTTTTTTTTTTTCGGTAATTTTCTCTGTTTTAGATACTTACTTTTCAATTCGAGTACTTTTTTTAAAAAGTAGCATTAAAAATTTAACAGAAAAACACTCTTTTTGAATATCGCCTCATTTTTATTCATAGAAATGCAAAGATAACATGGCATCTTCATATGATTACAATATAATCATTTTTTCTTTTATTTGCATGGTAATACAGGCATGTATTATGCATAGTATTCTAATTTAACAATACTGTATCAGTTAACGATGCCACGGGAACTAGCTTAAAATGCAGATCATTTCACGTGATCAAAAGTATCAGTTCGAATTTCACCCATTTTTGTATTCAAATCCGTGTTACTATTTCTCGTTACAAGAAGTATAATCTGGACGCCTGCCAAAACAGAATCAATTCGGCGTTAAACCAGACGGAACATGGAGTGTCAACTTACTTGCTGAAAACGAACAAGGCAGAAGATTCAAAACAATTCATTTTTAGGGAGAAAACAGACGACAAACGAGAGTTGAGAAATAATAAGAGGGTGGAGTGGAGTTGTACAACTGACAGTTTAGACCTTCGGAAAGGTGTCGCTTGCGTGGGAGTCAAAAACAAATTTCCGAACGCCACGAATGGGTGGAAGAATGAATGAGTAACAATTCTTCAAAAGCTGATGAAATTTCGTATTGGAACAGAACAAACATGAGTTACAATAGTGAATAAAAAACAAATTTCACGGTTTCTTTTCTTTTCTTTCTTTCTTTTTTGTCTTGGGTGCGTTCTGATATATCTTCTCTTGGATATATTGTCGCCAATAACATAACTCACTGTATAGTTCTCGTGCGATGTTAATCTCACCAATACCTTGAAATATTTTTTGAAGAATATAAATTATCATCTAATTGGTTAAGATAAAAATATTACAGCATATCTTTAGAGGTAAATGAATAAGTAAATAATAATAATAATAATAATAATAATAATAATTTGGGAACCAAAATCGAACTTCGGTCCTACAGATTTTAGGAAGATTTTTGAGAAGTGTTTGTCATTTAGGGATAATACAGGATTTTGCAACGTACATGAGTGAGTGCGCAGTCTCGTGTAAAATAAGGTAGTGTTATTTTCTGCTATATTTCAGGTGCAGATGACAGAACTCTTTTATTGCAGGTTGAATGCAATAACCATTTTCGGATGGAAAAAAAAGGGTGTTATAAATGCATAATTATGGAGGTATTATTTTAACATAAATTTGTTATTCTACTTTAAATAAATAAATAAATAAAAAGTAATATGAGAGCTCTCTTTATAGTTAGTTGATATGTGTTTTTCCTGTCTCCGCTCAGGTGCTACATTCATTTGAAGGCGATTTTTTTTTTTTAAATTTTTATTATATTATTGAAAATCAAATGGTAATGTAATAGAAATAAATTGTTACATTTATGTATAAATTTTATAATATAGCAACTTTTTATTTTTCATTTTTTTAATTAATCCCTTTAAAAGAATTTTTTTTTATTATTTATAATATTTATTGGGTGAAAAAAAGGGTAGTTTATAGTAGAAAGGATAAAACTGATTAAAATTCGTTTGTTTTTCATGCACTTAATTCCTTTTGAAAGAAAATCTACTTTTTTATTTTATTTTATTGCACTGGTCGGAATCAAATCGTAATATAGTGTAAATAACGGGGGCTAAAACACATGGTTCAAAAACTAAAATATATAATAGATGCTGAGATACAGTCATCTTTAAAACCGTAGTTCTTAAATAACAGAAAATCCACAAGTCGTCGATAAATACCCAGATTGAACTGCCCGGGAAAGACCTTTCTGTAGATGGAATCAGGACACTTTGGTCCCGCCGTTTTGGTCCCTCCCGTCATTTTGGTCCTGCCGTTTTGGTCCCGATGAAATTTTGGTCCCTGGCCATTTTGGTCCCGAGACATTTTGGTCACGCCAATTTTTTGCAATTTTTTAAACATGTATTAGTTTTTTAATATGATAACATATTTACTGATACGGGAAAATTGAAGCGCTATTAGAATATCTTTAATTAAGGAATATCTTACAGATAAATATATAAATTTTCGACATTACGATTGCTGCCTAGCTATTGAGATTCGGAGAATTTTGTACTAATTTTATTAGTTTTTTACAAACATTTACTATATTGAATTTTTTTTTTTTTTTTTTTTTTTTTTTTTTTTTTAAACACACTTTTTTTTTTTTTTTTTTATTGAGATTTTTTTTTTCATTTGATTTCCATTTAACTTGCTTCAATTGTAATTTGATTTTTAGTTTACTATCAGTGACAAAATTTTGTGATTTTAAAAGTAGTTAACAATAACAAAAGTACTTTCTTATTAAAAAAAAGAATTCCTATTTGATGATATTTATTGATAAAGTTTGAATTCTTTTAAAAATAATAAAATACAGAAAAATTTTGTTTAAAAAAAGGGAAAAAGAAAGAAAGAAAACCTTATGATATTAAATATAATTTGCTTTTAGTGGCAGAATGCTATTTCTTTCAAAGAACTAATTATTGGCCTGCTCCCATCATACACTCTTCTTCGTAAGCATAAGCTTGGGATCATTTATGAAATTTTTGGATTTATATATGAATTTATTCATAAATATATATATATGTGTGTGTGTGTGTGTGATATATATATAGAGAGAGAGAGAAAGATACGTTTCATTCGATTTGATTGTGATTTAATTTTTATCATTAATCTAAGAGAAATTTATTTCAAAATCTGTGTTATATTGAGAATAATAATAAAAAATGCATGTTTGTTTGTCCGTGATATTTAATTACGCTAACCGTGTATATATGTGTATAAATTACTTTTCTTTCAATTACAATAGTTTTATTTTAAAAATGAAAAAAATGTAAGTAGACCAATATTTAATTAACTGTGAACATTGCAAGCATAAATGTTCAGAAATGAAAAAGGGGGTGGGAGGGGCTTTTAATGGACATTTTCGTAAATAATATTGTAAGGGGTTACAATGGAATAAAAAACGCTTTTCCAATTTTATGTGATATGTAACTATTTCCTGTGTTTGACAAATATATCCGGATTGACAGAGAAAAAAAGGACTTAAGTTAGATCTGTACAAATTATTCCCAAGATTATTATTTAGGTTCCTCGCATCTTCTTTTATTATTAAACTCTAACATTAGGAGATGCTTCGATAAAGCATCGATCTCCTAACGAATTTTGCATTCGAGCACTCTAAATATGAATGTGCTAATTAAGCATAACAGTGTTTTATATTAAAAACCTTGTATTTTATTTAAACTGAAATTTTGCAGACTTAGATAAATTAACAATGCTTAGATCTGCGCTGATAACTAATACCTTTATCATTCAAAATTTGACCCGAAATAATAAATTTTCTGTTCCATGTGTCCTATAGTTACATCATTTTCAACAAAGGTTGTAGATATTCAACTCTCCAATTGAAAACATTCATCTAAGTTCTCTTTTACCCGAAGTTCCCTCATGTATTTGCTGTCCTTTTTCCTGTATCGTACAAAGAAAAAATCAAAATCTCAAAACTTTAGACGATTTTTCAGTTTTGTTTGTTACTACAACTTTCTGTTGCAAAATAATAATAATAATAATAATAATAATGATAATAATTTTGACTTTTCCTACTCCATGTTTTCAAGTCAAATGACAAAAATTCAAAATATGAAAAAGCTTTTTTTCTGTAATACTTTGATTATTCCTGATATCGGGACCAAAATTTCCTCGGGACCAAAGTGGCGGGACCAATTCGGCGGGACCAAAGTGGCGGGACCAAAACGGCGGGACCAAAGTGTCATGTACCCTCTGTAGACAGTGGGAAACTGGATCCGATGCAGTACGGACAGAAAAAAGAGCTGACTTAGGCAACGGGTACCCGAAGAAGCGAGATCTAAAGCAATTTCAGTTTTTTTTTTTTTTTTTTTTTAAGTTTTTATTTGTAATGTGATGTAAAAAATAAATACTGATCCAATTCTTTTGAAAATTCATTTAAATATAGTGACCAGCGAAGCGGGCGTAGCCTGATAGTAAATAAATAAATAAATAAATAAAATAACTTAAAATTGTTCATCTGTTAACATTTAACTCAATTACGTCCTTAAAAAAAATTAACGTGAAATTTGTTAACTTTAACCACCAAGGAAATGCAATTACGCTAACCTTTAACACACTTTTAGGAGGTAATTACACTTTAACTATATTATAACTAATCCCAGTACATTTACTCTCCCACTTTTTCCCGCCTAAATTTAATTTTAACACGCGAGAAATCAATTTACACTAACAAAACTTAAAACGGCTGTTTACGTGAACATCTCTTAGTATAGAAGTTCTTAGCGATGCAAGAGTTCGTACTTTGCATAATTTTCGGAAGAGCGTTATGCTATTTGCATATTTAATGTTATATATAACAAGTGTAGCAGTGAAAAAGAACAATAAAATGTTTCACATAAGATCGTATGAAAATTAAGGCTTTTAAAGTAATTTTACAATTGTTCTTAATTGTACGTTATTCATTCGATTGTGTTTTTGTCAGTTTTGGATAATTAAAAGCACTATTTATGCCAGTTTCAATTATTATTATTTTAATGGAAACATTTTCATTAAAACATTAAGCCATTTATAAGTAACTAGCTAAGCCCCGGTTCGGGAACGAACCGAATTCAAGGATGCGGGAAAAATTTCAAAATCAAACTCGAAATGTACAAAACTCTGCCTGATGCTGCCTGCGTGCCAATAGATCAAAGTTTGTTAACGAAACCATTTTTTAATTCGTGAAATCAATGAAGGTAGTGAATCAACGAAGGCTTTTCTCGCTTTGCTGGTCACTATATTTAAAGCACACTCTTTTCTATATGGCTTTATAACAAAAATAAAATTTAAAGAAATCGTGAAATTGCTTTAAAGCCCGCTTTGGTTTCCCTTTGGTTTCCCGTTGGTTTATGTTTGTTTGTTTTTTCTTACTTTTCTTTTCGTTTTCCTTTCCTTTCCATATTTACTGAATTCGATTCTTTGTTTTTCAATATATATATATATATATATATATTCTTTTTTGCAACAATTAAAATTTTAAATGTCCACATTTAAAGCTTTTACCAGGTTATTATTTTCGCATTTTAATTAATTTTAAAAAATCTAATCAAAATTTCGTTACAAATAAAGTACCAATTGAAAGGGGCATTTTTTCTGAATCTTTTGTTTAATTAACTTATCGATCGGACAATTAGATTTTTTTTAAATTAACTAAAGTTTGAAAAGCTGGTGACAATTTTTTAAATTAACTAAACTAAAGTATGAAAAACTGGTGGCAACAACACACAGACAAACAGAAGAAAATCTCTCTTAGTCAATCAACTTGCGTCCAGCCACGGACTTACTCTCTCAGCCATTATATATAGAGAGATATTCATTAAATATTAGTAGAGTTTTTTTCCTTTCTTTTTTATGTTAAAAATAAATGTTACATTTTACATTTTTTTACAACAAGCATACATTTAACAAACTACGCATGCTTAAATGAAGTAAAAAAAATCTAATTAGCATCTAAGGTTCAAATGAAATTCTTAGGCCCATTTTTTATTTAATTAAAAATGAAAAAAAAAAAAAAAAAAAAACTTTCATTCTAGACATGATGACAGTAATTAGAGTAAAATAAAACAGTACAGTCGAACCTCGTTAACGTGAATCTCAATGAGGATAAACAATTTTATTCATGTTATCAGTAGTCCATGCTGTCAGTAACTTGGAAACTAATCTTCCTTTTGACGGGGATTGTGGAAACATTTCATGTTAGAAGTAATTCACGTTAACGAGGTTCAACTGTATGGATTTTATTTGATCTCCACACATTTGGTTTTTGAAATACAGTTTAAATGCGTAAAATACACAGCTTTTTACAAACAGTTGCAACAAACTGTAAAATAAAGAATACTATTGTTACTCCGTCACGACCATATAAAAATCTTAACGCGTCTTAAAAGCATTAACTGCATACAAATCAGGGACTTTATGAGGCAACTTATATTCCGTCGCGTAGTAATCATCCGTTCCTACTCTTGACATAATCGTCTGCCATCTTCAATAAATCATCTGCAACCTCCCTTTCCGTACACAACTACTCTCCATTCCATATGAGTCAGCAGGATGTATTCCCAGGACAAAACAAGGGATGCTCTCCATCCCCCGGACGTCTTCTCCAAACAGCAACAGATGCTGTCGGACGATTCTGAGGAAGAGAAAGACGGACCACCCTCTAGACCACCCCTGATGTTATTTAGGTGTAGGATGCTGGGGTTCCTGCATCATCTGTGAATGCGAGATAACGAAGAGCAAGGTGAATTAAGAAACTCCATGGTCGATTATGAAGTAGAAGATTACGGATTAAAGCCTTAAGCACATGCAGAAGGAAATGTTTAGAGGTGGAGGGGGGGGGATCGCGTATTAAGTGAAATATGTTATTGTCGGCCAGAAATTACAAAATATTTGTAAAGTAATAATAATAATAAAAACTGGCAAATAAAGCAAATTGTAACTATTCTGTAATGCTTTGTGTATTAGTTTCTAAAAACAACCAAATGCTTTTTTTTTTTTTTTTTTTTACAAATGTGTGGCTGGCGTATATAAAAACGAAAAACTTTAAAAATAAAAGAAATTATGAAATAAATTAAATAAAGAAAGGACGGCTGAAAATATCCATAAAATGAAAAAAAAATTACGATAAAGAGATTTAAAGGTGCTGACGAAATGTATAGAGAAAACCTTATTCTTTTTACTTCAGTTAAGTCTTTACGAGTAGAATATTGACTTGAATATTAAAATGGAATAATGAGTAAATTACACCTAATCATTATTGAACCAATATTTATTACATAAACTCATGTTTACATATTGGGAGACTTCTTTTATCAATTACTTGTAACTTTCAAAGTAAATATTTTAGCTTCCTTAATTATGTCAAATTTCCTAAATTTTTCGCTATCAATTTATCTGCTTGAAATATTTCTCAAAAATTATTATTATTTTTTTTTTTTTTCATTTTTCTTGAATCTTAAAATAACTCTAGAAGATTTGTTGAAGTTTCGAGCATTATTCTAGACATTCTGGCATCGAAATTCGATGAAATCTAGTTTAAACGCTTCACTTCACAAAAGTGTTATAAATAGAATATTCCCTTAAATATCATGGCGAAATGGTGAATGGATATAATCCACTCTTCATTATAACTGTATTTTTTACAAAAATTGGTGTTTATATACTGAATGATTTCCTTACGGAAATACACGTCACTTTACAAAAGCAATACACTAGTTTCTTTAATTTCTTAAATTTTTAACTATTAAGTTCCTTGACTTCAAATGTTCTCCATAAGACATTTTTTACCCCTCGCTATCTAGAATGCTAAACTGCAAAAATAACTTTAGAAGATTTGGTGACATTCTGAGCTTTATTCTAGACATTCCGGCATCGAAATTCGATGAAATCTAAGTTAGAGGCGACCTCTTCACTTCACTTAAGTACCAACGCGAAACTAACAAATAGTCTCTAGAAAGAATTATTTCAAGTTTAACTGACATTTGTCCATAAAAATGTTCACCAACTTAAAGTAAATCTTTAAAAATACTTTTTAAAATCCTCGGAGACGTAAATAAGATTTAAGATGTTCTAGAGGTTAGGATAACCTAAGATTGATTATAGATTATAAAATACAAATTCCATTAAGTTTCAGTTCTTTCATGTGTATTTTAAAAATCGAAATAAATTTATATTTATAAAATAAAATGCTATTTATTCTTTTAGATATATACTTATCGCTTAATATTTTATTTCAATAATAACAAAATAAGCATTTTTTTTCTTTTCTTTTTTTTTTTTTTAATGCCTTTTAAATTTATAATCATGTTTTATTTCGACCCAAAACAATTGTTGCGAGTTCTTACGTTTTATAGTGTTTATTCTAAGTTTTGTACTTTTTACTTTTAAACGCCAGTTCTGCTGTGCTTTTTTATGAGATAGAATATATCTAATAAATACTGAAAACGGTATTAATAAATACTAATTTTATTCGTAATTTTCTATTTAATTTACTTTCTATTATTCATATTGCCCATACAACAAATATTATGTTTTACAGGAGTTGATCCAGTACAAAACTGGGATCCAATGGATGCCAATTTTAGACTGGACTTTTCTTTTTTTTCCAAGCCTCTTCACAAAATTTAATGTCATAAAATGAACTCCTTCACGAAATTCCATTTCCGTTATCTACTAGAGCCCTCTTCACTCACCGTCGTCGGAAGCCGAAGCTAATGTTATTCTATGGGAAATTTTTCTTTACAAATAACTTATTAACTAATACATATTTTTAAATTATGTTTTCCCATTCAGAAAATTCCCAGCTCTTCAACTGACGGACCTTTTTTAAAAAAATATTTTTTTATTTTTTTATATTTTATTTTGAAGCTGCAAAATACGAATTTTCAATATGTGATTTTTTTTCATTTTGCAAGTGAAGAGGGCCGTTAACAGAAAATTGAAAAACAAATTAAAAAATTTAGCATAATTACAAGTTATTGTCAGTATCTTTATTAATTTAGATCAAATATTACTCTACTGAATGAAAATATATAATGATGATTACTGAAAACAAAAAGTCTCTTCTATGCTAAGTATGATTTTCTTTTCACAGAATTTTTGTTTTTCACAATAATTAAAAAAAATTTCATAAAATAGGGCTGAAAATAAAATAAAATAAAAACTACACCATCCTCTATTTGAAAAACATTTTCCTCCAACCAAAAAATTAATTTATTGATTAAATCACTTAAGAGGGTCCGGTACACCAAAATTTTGTTTTTATCATTTATTGATGAATTGCTGTAATTATTTTTTCTGAAATTGAAGCGTTTTTGACGATAAAGTTGAGCAAGAAAGAATCTTAAAAAAAATTAAATAAAATTTAAAAAATTTAAAATTTAAAATTTTTGATAAATTAAAAATTTTTTATATCTCATGAACTAATGGTTCAATTTACAAACTTTTTTCACCTTTATATAAAGAAAGGAATTATCTTCAATTTGTCTTCAGGATTTCTGATTATAATAATATTTTTTTTTAAATATTAATTTTAATTTGAAAAAAGTACTTATTTCATGTATAACTTTTGGACTTTTGGATTACCAAAAACGTTTTGCTCCATAATTAAAAATCCCGAAGACAAATTGAAGATAAATCTTTTCTGTATATAACAGTGAAAAAAGTTTGTAAATTGAACCATTAGTTCATGAGATATAACAAATTTTTAATTTATCAAAAAAATTTTAATTTTTTTAATTTTATTTAAATTTTTTTAAGATTCTTTCTTGCTCAACTTCATCGTCAAAAAAGCTCCAATTTCAGAAAAAAATAATTACAGCAATTCATCAATAAATAACAAAAACAAAAATTTGATGTCCCAGACCCTCTTAAAGCCAGATTGATGAAATAATAAAATTTAGGCAAACTGCTAAAATTTTAGAAAAATATCTTTTAAAATAATTTAATTAAATATTACTGTAGTTCATTATTTTTAGTTTACTAAAAATCAGAATAAGAGATAGGCATTATTTATATCGAAATTTACAAATTACAACAAATTTTATGCACAATTAATTGTTATTGAAATTACAATTAATTATTTATTAAGAAAAATAATAAACATTCATCCTCCTGAAAAATTATATATAAAATATTTGGAAAATATCATTGAAGACTGACTCTTTTATAAAAAAAAAATAATTACTAAATAGATCGTTGAAATTCATTAAATTGAGAAATAGCATGAGCTTTTGACTTATTTTTGATTCATTAATTTGAAACGCTTCTTTTTGTCGTCAAAATTTCATTAAATTCTTCCAAATATATTTTATTTTGAATAATTCTTTTTTATTTTTCTCTTTCAAAACGAAAAATAATCACTTGGTTTAATAATTATTATTTGTCTTTATGCTTTAGTCGAAATAACTAATTGAAAAGAATGTCGTCTAATAATCAAAAACAAGAAGCACTTTCTCTCAAATTAATTTTACCATTTCAAACAAATTAATTAATTGTTGATAAAATAAAATCCAAAAGAAAGAAACAGAATAAATTGCTTATATTTATTTATTTTTTTCCTTTATTTTTTTCAGTTGTTTTCATTTATTTTTATTTCTAAATAAATGTTGTTGCCATTTTTTTTCTTTTATTTCATGTTATTTTATTAATTTATTCAATTCTGTTCTTTTTTCTTTACACGCAAACGATTTTGTTTAACATAATTTGTGATATTTATAATACACAATAAAAGATGTTAATTGTATTAATCGTCTTGAAACGCTGTAGCATAATTATGAATGCTCTTTCATGTTGTAATTTGCTTATCTGAAAATAAATTTAGCATCGTTTATTTTCATTAATGATGTTTAATTGTGCTGCCAAAATTGAAAAGTTTTCGTAATTAAATGATTTGTTTGTTTATGAATATAAATAGAACTATAGCAACGCTTTGAAGCGAACGAGCCATTTTTCTTGTCAGTTTAAGCAAATTTTAATGTGAAATGCGAAATATTTTTATGAATATATAAGTGTGCTTATGTATATATGCAGGCTGATTTGCTACCTGTGCGACAAACTTACTAGAAATGTTTGGGGTGGGGATGGGGGGATAGAAATTTTTTGTTAGGGTTTTCTATTAATTATGTATGGTCAATTGCATTTGAAAATGTTGTTAGGAAGTAACGGTAATTATTCTTTAAAAAAAAAACTTTAGGTTAGAAGCTATGCTTCCATATAAATACTACTATGAAATAATATGTAATAGCATATTAAAAAACTTTTAAATTAATACTTCAATTTTAAATTTCATGTCAATAAAGTTAAATTTATAAGAATAGAGATAGTTTATTAAAAGGTCGATTATACGTAGTAGTGTCATTTATACTTCGTTTTATAATCTTCTGGAAAAAATGGTATTTTTCTATACTTATAAAACATAAAAAATAAAAAAATAAAAATAAAAATAAATTTATTCGTTTTCAATCTAAAAATATTTGGGTCAATAATATTAGGGGCTACAATGTGCATGAAGATTAAATTTACAGGGGTTCATCAAAAGTTATATAATATAATAATACAGTTCCCGCCGCTTAATAAATTGATTGGTTAATAAAATCAGCCGCTTAATCTGATCAAATTGTCAGGACCGGAATCAAACCAATACAAACTACTTTAAAAACCGCCGTTTAATAAAATCGGCATCGCTGGTTAATAAACTCAAAAAAAACCTCTTCATCAGCAAAAATGTGTATTTATGCACTTTAAAAAAATTTTATTTACAGTTTTTTTCCCCCAATAAAAACAAAATAAAGCACAGCAATCTCCCTTGTTATCTCTCTTTGTCGATAGTTTTACACCCTAAATTCCAGGAATGTATTCTAAAAATCGAAATAAATTACTGCTATGATTCACTTGTGTTTTTTTTTTTTTTTTTTTTTAACTATTAAAAGATAATTCTTAGTTCTCATTCTGAAATAACTAAAAAGCAAAAAGACTTTTGAAAATGTCTAATATTTAATTAATGTATAAATATTGACTAATTTTGTACGCACTATGTGTTTATTAATTTTATATGGATTATGTGTTTAATTTACTTATTTTGAATGAACAATTAATTAATTGTCGGTCGAAAATTAATTAATACTGTTTATTACTCTCATCGATTGTTAACTTTTGATTTTTTTTTTTTTTTTTTTTTTTTTTTTTTAATATATATATATATATATATATATATTTAAGGAAGTAATACCCTTTTATTGAGTCCAAGAACCTTCGCCGGATATAAAAATCAGCCGCTTAATAAATTAACTTTGCTTTAAAACGAATGTAATTTTAATAAGCGGCGGGTACTATATACAATATAATAATAATAAAAAGTTTGGTAATATGAAACATAAAATAAAAAATATTTATATACGAGTGTCTAAATTTTAGCTGTAAAAAGACATTAAATTCAATGGCTTAGTTATAATCAAGTTTTCTATTTTAGATCCATCACAAGTGAATTATTGTATAATTCTAGAAACAATTGTTTCTTTAGGAACAACAGCACATGAAAACAACTTTTGTTTACAACGTGCTTAACCAATAATTAGATCTGCAAACTTCCGGTTTTAACCCCATTACCCATAATCCTCTTTGTTTTCACTAACAATCTCCGAAATCAGATTAACGTTTCCATGGGAGGACGACTTTACTCGTCATGGATAGAGTGAAAACCCAAAACCCTCTTCTGTTGTCTGCTTATTTTCTCTTAAATCCAATTGCACAGCTTTTCGATTACGGCAGGGAAATTGAGTATATTTCCTATCACAATACGAATGATTGGAAATAAATGTTGAGTTGAGATGACTTTTTCGTGGATATTAGATTGGAAATGTTGCAAGTATTCAAAGGAAATAGAATATTGCACTAATGATAAGTTCTATTCTCAGTACTGTTAAAATTAAATTTATGTTAAAAATAACAAAAAATAAATAAATAAATGAATAAATGAATAAATAAATAAAATGAATAACTACATAAAATTAAGAAAAGAATTAGAGAAAATTTTGAAATTTTCTATGTCTAAATATTAATTAGATAAAATAATAATAATAATAATAATAATAATAATAATAATAATTATTATTATTATTATTATTATTATTATTATAGACATATTTATTTTATAAATATTATTTATATTTTATAAATAATATTTTATAAATAATATAAATTATCATAACAGAAGCTGAATTTTAAGTAATTCTATTTTATCCAACATGCTTAACAACAGGTTAATAGAAGCTAAATTAAAAAATAAATAAAATAAAATAAATAAAAATAACTTCACTAATATGTAGTAGAATTATACTTAATTAAATCTGTCAAATACGTATATGTGGTGTAACAGATAAAAATGTTAGGAATATCTGTTGATTTTTTATTAAAGAAACTAAAAAGTAAATAAGTTAATTTGGCCTATCATAATTCTGTTTCTTATTCGATGATTTTAACCCTTAAATGCATGATTTTTTTTTTTTTTTTTCGAGCGAAAATATTCTTTTATATGTGGATTATTATATAGGTTTACGCAAAATAAATATAATAGAGGGCGCTCAGTAAAATTCTGAAACACATATTCAAATAATGTACTGATTTTTAATTCCAAATAAATTAATAAAATTTGAATGCATTAATTGTATAATATCTTCCCCTAATTGCTTAATACTCATTTACTAAATGTTTTAATTAGTAAAATAATCTTAATAACAATTTCATATTTATTATTAACAAGTTTCAATTTCTACAGAACAAAACATAATATTAAAAATAAATAAATAAATAAAAACTTTAAACCAATTATTTAAATTATACTCAAAATTTATCCCAGATTAATTAATATTAATCCATTAATTTCTCAAAAACATAATTAATATCAATATACTCATTTTATTAATCGGGAAATAACACACATTTTAAATAAATTTCCCAGTTTTAGTCTTAAATATCTGAAAACACTAGTCTAAATAATCAGGAAATAGTCAGCCAAGTCCCGTTGGCTCTGTAGTCAGAGTACACAACTGCAAGCCCCGAAGGTTGTGAGTTCGATCCTCACCGATGGGAAAAGTAAAAAAAAAAAAAAAAAAAAAAAAAAACACTATATATGTACGGGAAAGTTTTTACGGATTTCAAAAAATATTTTAAGATAGAGTAAGAAATCAAATGGTAAAATTGGATATTGGCAGGCATTTTCGAAGTAGAGCACTATAAATTGGTAACGACCCAAAATGGCAGATTGAAAGAAATAGTTCTGTCGCACTAAAAAGTGTCTTTAAATATAAACTAAATGAAGCCGTAAACTAAAACTGTATTGTAAGTTCGTTCGCAAATAATTATTTCAATGTAGGTATAATGCAATATAAATATTATTTCACTTCATTTCAAAGTTCTGATAATGAAACTTTTAATTGTAGTTTATAAAACTGGATCAAACAATAATTCGTTCCCGTTTACAATCCAATGCCTTGCGTTATATAAATCAACTTCGAATTACCACCCCCCAAAAATAATGTCCATTCTAATTAATTTTCTCATTCAAACTTTTCAGACAATGAAATGAAAATTCTCCCGGTCCTTTCCAAACCAAACAATCTTCTACTATTCTCTCTGCAATTCCACTTTGACAAACAATACTCAATGGTGCTCTGAAGCATAAATTCTCATTCACCCCTTCGACACCCCTAGAGTGTTGTTCTATTCCATCCTCTCTCACTCCTTTTATCGTCTGCTTCATCTTCATTTTCACCCCCGCATCCCCGACGACCAATCGCACTCATTCCAATGAGATGAAAGGGACAGGATATAGTCGGATAGGATATAGTTTTGAGCTCATACGCCTGCAGCTGCGGTATAGTGTTAAAAGCTTTAAATCCTGGGGCTTTTGTTTGGGAAAAGTACTCATACCCGCACAATTTAACTCAATATCGCTTCAGTGCTTTTCAACTAACGTATGGACCAGCATATGGTTAGAGATTATAGGCATACGTTACAGGAAACATAAACCTCACAACTATACACTTTAGAATTCGATTTCTAATAAATTATAAAAGCGAAATTCGATTGACATTGGTCGATTCTGGTAATACTGTTGCTTTCAGTAACAGTCTTGTAGTAGCCTAGAACACTTTGATTACAGACCGTTTTATTAAATATTTTGTTATCAACGGAATAATCGTCGATTATGATGCTCGAATTATTGCTGAGTTATAAATCCTTCAAAGCAATTTCGACATTCTTTCTTTCTTCTAATTATGTGTTGATACGATTAGAAATTTATTCTGTTTTATTGCCGAAACGTCAGTGGTGACTTCCATGGGGAGACTCAAAGTGTTTTCGGTTTCTGTCTGTGTGTCTGTCCATATGCACATAGGACGTTGAGACTTTTAATCTGTAGACCCAGTTGTAATAATTTCATTTATTAATTATTTTAGATGGTCTGTTGATTGACTGAACTAACATCACACTAGAAAAACAGCTACACACGCATTTCATACTAGATTGATTGAATTATTGTCTTTTTTTTTTTTTTTTTTTTTTTTTTTTTTTGTAATAATTGTTGTATTGCACAAAATAACAATAATAATAATAATAATATTTAAACATAGAAAATAAAAAATAATTGAAACAACAATATATTTGTTGTAACTATACCAATAGAAAATTTGGTTGATTTAACAAATTGATCATAACTTGTTTATAGATTTAATAAATAAGTAAATAAATAATTTAATCAGTAAAACTTATATTAAAAATTTATAATTAAATTTTGTTTTTCAGAAAAACAAATGTATTGTTAAATCACGCAAGTGTTTTTCAAAAAGAACAGATGAAAATCGGAAGCATTCATCTATAACAAATTCGAAACTATTTGATAAAAAATACATCAAAATTAAGTATTATTTATACATCGCCTTTTAAATGGGTTTCTTTACATTGAAGCTCCCTTCACAGCTTTTTCTGTTGCACAAAGCTCGAGGCTTTGAGGAGAGGCGGGCTTCTCTATATCCGCTAACAATCTGTCCATCACCCAGATTTTACGGAAAACAGCTTAAATGTACAAATCCGCCTAAAAATCTGAACCTGAGCGCGATACAAATTTATCACTATATAATGCAAAAGTATAATGTATTTTGGGAATTAAACACAAAAATTTACAATTGTTAATTTACAGTAAACTAATCAGTTAATTAGTGAATTCATTGAAGGCAGGGGGAAAAAAAGAAAGAATCAGCAATTTTTGCCATTTGTAAAACATACATTAAAAAAAAAAAAAAAAACAAAAAAAGGAATTTTCATAAAATAATTATATATCTCAGACACACACATTTGAATGAAAAAAAAAGGAAATGTTCTATCCCAGGTATTGCCGATATATTCATTAATATGGAAATTGGCAGCAAAAATTATCCCTAATTTCAGCAGTCAGCTGTAAATAAATGTTGTTTTTTTTTTTTTTTTATAGCAGTGAAATGAACCCATAATTTCCCGACCAACTACGAAAATGTTGCATATGTGAAAAATTTGCTACCAAAAAAAGCAAAAATTTTGTTTTACACTAATCTTTTATTTCTGGAATCAACTTTAAAAATAGTATAAATTTTGTTATAATTAACAGCAAAATAAACTTGTTATTTCAGAAACTTGCAGCAAAATAAATAAATAAAGCAGTAATTTTGTTGATTTTTGGGTAAAATAATCACATACTTTTGGCAGTTAACATAATTTGCAACCCCCCCCCCTCCCCCCAATAAATTTTGGTTATGGTTTCTCTTTGGATTTGCATTAATCTCAGAAACAGCCATATGCCTGTGAAAATAACTTACAAAGAAACATCCAAAAGGTGTCGCCTCAAAAAAATATTGAAAAATAATATATGTGATTCTACTTTTTATAAAACACCAGAAAGTGAAAAAATTATCGGCTGAAATGAATTACAGCGACCACAAAAAATTATCAAAATTAAGCATTTTTGGCGATTTAGCGCTGTTAGGCGATAAGTTCACTTGCACCAAGATTGCCGTATTCGAACAGAACCGTGTTTTGCTTCTCCGCCAAGTACTCAAAATCAATCGCCTAACAGTGTGAAATCGCCAAATATGCTTACTTTTTATAATTTTCTGTGGTCGCTCGGGTACTGTAATTCATTTCAGCTGATAATTTTTTCACTTTTTGGTGTTTTATGAAGAGTAGAATCACATAATTTTTTTTTTTTTTCAATATTTTTTGAAAACGACACCTTTTGAATGTTTCCTTGTTAGATGTGAGTCGAAACAATGAAGCTTACAAAAAAAAAAAAAATCCCATTTATCGTAAAAACTGTACGTGTCAGAAATTTTTGAATAGTTTTTCCTTAATCAACATTCAAAAATACATCAAAAAAACATATCACCTTGAAAAAAAATAATAATAATAATAAATATATAAATAAATAAATAAATAAAAATCATCGTAGACCTGCTTCATTAATTAATTCGTTATATATATATATTACTTTCTTCAACATACCGCATGGATGGACCGTGCAAATTTGAAAACCCGAATAAAAACACAGGCCTACAAAATTGAAGTTGACAAAATTTGATTCGATGATTTTAGCTGAACTTTATGTTTTTTGATGTGCTGAAACCGAAAATGCAGCCCATTTTTCTCTATCACGTATAGATTTTTTACCAATACAGGGTACTTACCGACTCAACTCCTTGCATGTACCATCATAATAATAGGTTGGTTGGTTGGTAGTGTTTTATTTCGCACTAGTCAGGGGTCGATCCAGGTTTTAATTTTTGGGTCCCTTTTTTGTGAAAAAGAAAATATTTTTGTGAAATTTTTATTTATTTTTGTGAAATATAAAATATTTTTGTGAAAAAGTAAAATATTGTGTAAAATTTTTCGTTTTTACAATCACTTTATGTAATGTTTAATATCAAGTTAATAGTTTCGTTGAGCCAAATTAAGGCATTAATTAAAAATAATACTGAAAACAATTAATAAAAGGATCATTTTTATAAAAAAAATCTTGTGAAGGGATTCATTTTATGAATTTGAATTTTGTGAAGGGTTCCTTTTTATGAATTTAAATTTTGTGAAGGGCCCCTTTTTACTATAGGGAATTTTGTGAAGGGGCCGCAAAAGGGACCCATATTTTGCCTGGATCGACCCCTGCTAGTGCTGCGCTATTACAACAATAGGTATCCATAATTAATTAATCATGAACACATACTATGAAACGTACCGTATAATTATATTGGTGGAAGAGTAATGCAAGAAATTATATAGGTAGGCACCCTGTATTGACAAAAATCTATACGTGATAGAGAAAAACTGACTTCATTTTCGATATCAGCACAACAAAAAAAAAATAAAGATCAGTCAAAATTATAAAATCAAAATTTTACATGTCGACCTGTGAAATTATTACAATTGTCAAATAAAATATTAACTGAAATCACATAGCAATACCTTAACATGTTTCATTATCTTTTACCACGTTAACAGAATTGTTTAACTAACAAGGTAATTTTAAATGCATCACAATTATTATTCAATGCATCATCAAACATTGAAATGCGAAAACATGTATAATCGCAAAACAGAACAAGCGTTTTTGAAAACAGCTGCCATAATTCAAACCACAAAAGCCGAGTATCTAAATTTAGATATTATAACACACAAAAGCCGAAATTTTGAAATGTTGCAACATTAAATTATAACATCAGAAGAGAAAGTAGCTTCAAATGAATTCATATTACATGTTTGCGCCAATCTTTATTCATAATAGATACACGCTGCGGTTCATTGTAGCGCAAATTTATTGTGAATTATTAATTTATGGTTTTAAACACGAGGAATTAGAAATTTCAGTTTGAGGGATGGCAACAATTATTGGGGAATGAAATTTCCGTATTAAATTACGTGTCAAGATGAGACCTGCGGTGAAAGTTGTGTAACATATGTTATGTACCTAAAGACATATTTCGGTTTGATGGCATTTATAGGCTTGGGGTTTTAATAATAAGGAATAGACCAATTTCCGAAATGTCATCGTATCATGGTCTGATATAGAATATCTCGTTAGAATATTTGCGAATTATTCCCGAGGCAGTTATAGTTAAGTATTGGTTATGATTTAAGCTTTTAGGCATTAATTTAGTTTCTGTTTATGGATATTGTTTTGAAACATAGAGCAGAAATTATTTTCTTCGTTAAAATGGTATTTCTGAGCAGTACAATTACGAGTTTAATAATAAATTTTAAATAGAGAGTAGAAAAAATTAATTGATCAAAAAGTAATTAAACATATTTTCATTAATATTTTTGCTAAATAATGTTTAATTAGTATCAAGTTTTCTTTTTTTTTTTTTTTTTTATCTGACTGTCATAAAGTGGATATAAAACAAGGTGGAACATTCTTTTAATATATATATATATATATATATATTTTTTTTTTTTTTTTTTTTTACTTTTGAAAATAATCATTTGTTCTTTTTTCGTCTTCTTCATTTAACGGCCAGAAGTTTTTTTTTTTTTTTTTTTTTTTTTTTTTTTTAATCTTCTTTTTTTTTTTTTTTTTTTTTTTTTCTTTAATTAAATAAAGCTTTAAAGTTAACTATGAACTGACTCAACAATATAGTTACTTTCCAATAAAAAGTGCGAATATTAAATGTGAAAGATAAAAAGGTTTAAATATTAATTTAACAAGACAAATTCGTATTATTAAAAAATAAATAAATAAGAGGAAGAGAAAAATCATGCTTGATTCACAAATTAGGAAATATTTTCTTACATGATAGAATAGAGTTATAATCAAAACATTATTCTATCACGTAAAGTTTCAAACTATCATTTAAACTAACGGAAAACATAGCCTCATATTGAGAAAATATCGGAAAATGTTTGAGTGAATGGTATTTATATTTATTAATAATTATTTTAATTAATTAATTATTTTTTATTTTATCTATTTTATTTATTTTAAAAGAAAAAAGGTTTAGTAAAAGTAATAATGGAATAAATGTACTTTTCATTGTGGACGATAGTAAAATTTGTTACAAACGTACATACTTTAATTTCCATTATTTTTCTTTTTTAACCTTCTGCAATCTAACCTTTTTAACACATTATCGTCTGAGATGGTTAAATTTTTGGATAAAGTCGATGTTAATTAACCTAACTTAACCGCATGCCAAATTCAGGTTCTCTACTGGTGGCAATTTTACATTTATGTCTCTTTAATGTCTTTTTTATGTTTAAACATATCAGATCAGATTAAGTTTAAATGTCCATGATCAGAAACTTAGAAAAAAAAATCTTAAAATAGTTTACAAATTATATCACTTTCAAAATTGTACGGGAAATATTATATAATGTAAATCACAAGAAAATAAATAATTAAAAAGAAAAGTATATATATATATATATATAAACACTAAAAAAATTGTTTTCATTTAAAAAAAAAAAATTGTACGTAAAAAGCTATGTTAAAATTAATTATTAAATTAAATTAAATTAAATGTAGCTTTGTATAATGTCTTTATATATATTCTTCCAAGGCATTACAAATTCGACCTATTTGATCATATTTAATTTCTTTTAGAATCTGCTTGATAAAACAATTAATTTTATTAAATTCATTGTAACACATTTATAATATATATAGGAAACCATTAAACATGTTTATCAAAAAAAGTTCTTTAAAAATTAATGTAAAGAAATGTTATCAGTTTTATAACAGATTCCTTTTTAAAAATATCAGTACCGGAAAAGTTAAGAGCTATCAAGATAAATAAAATAAAATTTGGCTTAATATCATGTTTTTATATCCATTAAGCCATTACGAACATAGATCTATTATCCCCATGTTATCGAGCAAAAAATTTTGATGCCGAAAAAAAGATCTAAAATCAGCCATTAGAGAGTATTGAAAAAAAAAAAAGAATAAAAAGAAAAATGAATTTGAAACTGTATCTGTAGTTTTTCATTCCCCTTTAGTAAATAAATTATTCATAAATTTTATTTACTAAATTATCCGTGTGTGTTCCTGCGTGTGATTTACTCGGGGAAAGGCAGCCATTAGAGTGACTTTCCCGAAAAAAAAGGTATCACTTTTTCCCTCTCGCTGATCAATCTATGTCTTATTACTATATCTATGATTACGAATGCGACCTGTTCAATCACACGCTATTTATTTCTCGTCTGCGCGATGAAATTATATTAGTTTTATAAAGTCATTGCAATATATTTATGAAAAAATATATATACGCATATGAAACCACTAAAAACGTCTATAAATTTTTTAAATGAATCAAACCTTTTGAAATATCATTGCAATTACAAAAAGAAAAAAACTATATAAAACTTCCCATTCAAATATAAACTCGTTTTTAGAATTATAAAGTTGAATAAAATAAAATATGATTTAATAATAATGTATTCGTTTTCCCCCAACCGCATTCAAAATTCTGGTTTCTCTGTTCCCATTCTATCCATTTTATCGTTTGCTGCATCTGATCTCTTTCTTATCTAAACGACCTGCCATAGAGCTCTGAAATGGCCGATTTCGAATTGCAGAAAATGCATTCAGAGCATCACGGATTGGACCTGCATATAAAATCAAAGTCTACATTTGATAAATAGGAGAAGAAGCATATCGGTTTTATGCGTCATAATGGTACGGGCGGGGTAACAACAATCTGGATGAGTATGTAATCTGAGAAAAGGATTGCAGCAGCTTTATGTAGATGTGACACAGGAATATTAATATGGAAGGATTTCTCCGGGTGAATTTTAAAAGGCTTAAGATATGCATTCTCGCTATGAATCAGTTTATAATAGTGTTATTTTTAAAAAGTACAGTAGAGCATCATTTCAGTGATGCCAGATTGGGGATTTTGTCCCCATTTTGGGGATTTTTGAGGCTTCTGGGGAGAATTTTAGGGACCAAATGTTTGTGGGGACTTCTTTGGGGAATTATAAAATTTTTGGGGACAAATCTGGGGAGTTCTTTCTGTCAATGTTGTCAACGTAATGATTTATCCCTACGACCAGGGATTTTCAATAGCTTTAATGTTGTTTGGGGTTTTTTTCAAAAATTGCCTTCATTTGGGGAAAAATCTGAGCTTAAATCCACTTAAATCTCCTTGATGTATAAATATATATATATATATTAATTATTTTCCCTTTTTAGTAGAAATTAAGTTGGGGATTTTTCCGGAAAAAACCCCTAATTTGGAGAAATTTGAAGACCTGTTTGGGGAAATAATTTTCGACCATCTGGCATCACTGCATCATTTATACGTCTTTTAAGAGACTGGTGTAAAAAGTCGTATAAATGAAAAGATGTATAATCGAATAATAATAATAATAATAAAGTTAATAACATTTTGATTACTACAAATTTGATGGCACTGAAGTAAAATTTATGTGAAAATACCATACCTGCCAACATTTTAATTAATATTTCGTAATGCTGTTAGTACCCGCTTTTTTCACACCAGTCTTATTTTTAGAATATTTTTCTACTCTTACTAAAAGGAGACTTGGCGCTGGATTATTAAAACCAATAAAAATTACAACGTTAGAAACACCGAAGTGAAAAAATATAGGAAGGTTACAGCTGTTTCAGATAACTGGAACTGGAGAAGTGCTCACATATATAGAAGGGGGACCGAATTCTGTTCAGCCAATAGGATTTACTCTCCCCCGCTTTCCCGTAATCCTATTGGTTGAACAGAATTCGGTCCCTCTTCTATATGTATGAGCACATTTCCAGTTCCAGTTATCTTTATGCACTGAAGACGGTACGCTAAAGGCTACCGAAACAGCTGTATGCTTCCTATATTTTTTCTCTTCGGCGTTTCTGACGTTGTAATTTTTATTGATTTATTTATTTTTCTACTACAATTTCTAACACTGTTGGACTGTTACAATTTTATTTGTGAAGTAAAACAGAAATGGAGACGCACAATTTCTTTTAATCCTGTAATATTTTTATTTTTGAAAAACATAAATTAATTCAATTTTTTTACATTATCATTCCTTACAGAAAACGTTCACCACCATTTTGAATGCAAACATGAACACGTCGAACGAGGTTTTTGACACACTTCGCAGCATTGTTGGTGTTATTGACGAGATTTCTTAGTTATGATCTGTTTTAATTTACCGACGTTCGCAGGACTTCTCTGGAAAAGCCTATGAAATGATAATGTAAAAATGATAATGATAATGTATATGTAATGTAGGAATGATAATATAAAAAATTTTAATTAAATTTTGTTTTTCGTAAATAAAATTATTACAGAATTTAAAAATTTTTTGCGTCCAACAGTCCAACAGTGTTGGAAGGTGTCTCCCACACTTAAACAAGGTTCAAACAATTATACTTCAGTGTTAGAATAGTTGCCACATCCTTCATATTTAAAGGTAATAAGACAAACCAACGGGTACTCTTTTAAATTGATCACCATGTATATATATACTGCTAATATATAAATAGTAATCAAAACTTTTTTAATTTATGGCATCAATTAAATACCCTAATCTCTAATTCAGAATTTTTTCTTCTTTTTCAATAAATTTCTAAAAAGCTAATAATGAAACAAAATGTCTAAAAGTTAAAGACTTTTTTTATTTTCTTTTAAAAGAATGTATTTTTACAGAAAACTTTCTTATATATATAATATGCCCCCGTTCCATTTAAAATGACATTCTCTTGTTTCTTCTACAATCATTTTATCGTCTGCCACATGTGATATCTCCTTTCCCCCCCCCCCCCTCTCACTGTTTTTCAAGACAATCTCAAACGTTCACCATAGAGCTTGAGAAAATACCGGATTCTATAACCTCTAGAAATATTACAGATAAGCCTACATCTAGAATCGATTTTTACTTTGAAAGAATAGAGTGATAACATCAATTTTATAAGTTGCATTTTCACGAGTGAGATATGGAATTCGAATGGTAATATGATAGTGTTGTATCAGGATTACGCAGATATGATATTAGAATATGAATACAAATATTCTAAAAGCACTCTTTTTAACTCGATTTCAACATAGCTTAAAAAGAATTGTAGTAAACTCAGATCTATGCTGCGTACATCTTTATATATAAATTTGGTCGTCCCAACTAGTCAGTGTCTTTGGCAACATTTACATATTTCTAGGTTTCTAGGAAGATTTCCCACCATAATTTCTGAACAGAAATATTTTATATTAATTTTCTTCCAACACATAAAGGGAAGATAATTGTAACGGTACTTTCTGGTTAAGATGCCGAGATCGTTGTATTATAGAATAATGGAAAGCGACAATAACACAGGCGATTAAATTAATCTGAAGAAATCAAATATCTATTTTATCTTCATAAAAATCATATCCATGATATCAGTCAATTCTTTGATAAAAACAAAGTCATTTTATTTAAAGAATACGTTCAGGGGATTTGCTAATATCAAGGGGAGTCAGAGAGAGGGTAAAAAAGTTTGCGTCTTTACTAGCTGGTGAAAAGTAACGGAATGCGTGAGCCGACCTAGTAGCGCGCAAGACTTCCACAGCAAAAAAATGGTAGCCCGGCGAAACTTTCGCCAAACAGTCGCCAAACATAATTCTTTGTTCTTAATATGAATTTAATGGAGAATTTTGAGAGATGGTTTAAACTATATTAACCTATTTCTTGTCAGACTCCATTACAGCCAAATGCAGGGGTGAAACTACCTTACATATAAAAACCCTGAAAGCTGTTACTTGCATGCAGACAGGCGAGACTAATCAACAATATATCATATAGTTACCTATACTAAGTAATATTTGCAGTGTTCTTAATACATTATAAGGCAAATTAAACATTCAAAATGAGGAATTTCTATAAAAACAAAACAATTCAACATTAAAATCAGAGACAGCAAAATTTTAAAAAACCTGAATTCAGGGGTAGCCCTGAAAAGTTTCATCCCTGCAAATGTATGGGGTGATTTATGATTATGCGAATAACTATTTGAAAATACTGGGGCTAAATCTTCCAAGAAAAGCGTATAACTTGATGGATATAGGTAAGCGGTAAGAACGTTGTAATGACTACGTTGCATGTAATGACTAACAAAAATTAGTTACACTGGAATTGTCAAATGTTAGAAATTACAGGGTTCTAACATTTGACAATTCCACATAGAAATCGACTGAATGACATAGAAATGACATAGTTTGACATAGAAATCGACTGAATGTAGTGACTTACTGAATGTTACAGAAATCTATTAGTTTGTGAGGGTTAGAGAATGTACCAATTATTACTGTGATATTTTCCATACTTATATTAGTATAACGGAACGTACGTTGCATGTAATGACTAACAGAAATTAGTTACACTGGAATTGTCAAATGTTAGAAATTACAGGGTTTGACATAATACAAATTGCACTGAATGTAATGACTTACTGAATGTTACAGAAATGTATTAGTTTGTGGGTGTTAGAGAATGTACCAATTATCACTGTGATATTTCCATACTTATATCAGTATAATGGAATGTACGTTGCATGTAATGACTAATAGAAATTAGTTACACTGGAATTGTCAAATGTTAGAAATTACAGGATTTGACATAATAGAAATTGCACTGAATGTAATGACTTACTGAATGTTACAGAAATGTATTAATTTGTGGGTGTTAGAAAATGTACCAACTATATTTTCCGTACTTATATCAATATAATGGAATGTAATATTTGTGATCAACCATTTTGATGACTAATTAATTAATTAGATGAGTTTACTTAACAACATATTGAAAGCATGTTTTGAAAACTAGCATTATTTTATCATCTGCTACAGGTTATATCGCCATTTCTCCTTCTCATGTTTACAAGACAAGGTGTAACGTTCATCACACAACTTAGAATAAGCTATTTAAAAAGAACTTTTAAAACCCAAATTCTTAATGTATCGTATCACATAAATCGTTTCGAAGTTATGATTTTGCAAATTTTATTGCATTAAGGTATTAAGATGAATTCCATACTTTTCTTTTTTTTTAATCTAAAAAAAATATTTTAATATACTTCGAATATATTTTGGCATAAAAAAAAAGAAAAAAAAAAAAAAAGAGTCAAATTTAAACTCACTTATAGATGACTCATAAAACTCGTATATAAACTCGACTTCTAATTTCGCATCGATAGTTTTTTAACATTACAAAATCTCGCCAAGCAAAACTTCGTTGGCGACAACAATAGATTAATGGATTAAAAGTTAATTTGTAACTTAGATTTATTTATTTACGTCACATGAAAATTTTAACACCAAAGGATTCTGTATAATTTATATTCTTAGACATTTGTCCAGGATGATACATTGAGAAATCAATTGTTGCCATTAGAAGTATTAGTTTAGTTAGTTAAAAAAATTCTAATTATCGCATCGATTAGCGAATTGTATTCCTGGATTCAGAAAAATTGCCCCTATCTAATGGTACTGATTCTTAACGGCCCTCTTCACTTGCCGTCGCCGGAAGCCCGAGCCAATGTTATTCTATGGGGAAATTTTCTTTACAAATAACTTATTAACTAACACATATTTTTAAATTCTGTTTTCACATTCAGAAAATTCCCAACTGTTAAATTGATGGCCTTTTTTTAAAAATGCAGTTTTTTAATTTTTAATATCTTATTTTGAAATTGCAAAATGAAAAAAATTCACATATTGAAAATTCGTATTTTGCAGCTTCAAAATAAAATATAAAAAATTAAAAAAATAATTAAAAAAAAAAAAAAAAGTCCATCAGTTTAACAGCTGGGAATTTTCAGAATGTGAAAACAGAATTTAAAGATATGTATATTAGTTAAAAATTTCCCATAGAATAACATTAGCTTCGGCTTCCGGCGGCCGTGAGTGAAGAGGGCCCTTAAAAATTGGGAGCGTTACTTCTATTTTATCTGGCACTTTTAACGGTCTTGCAGTTACTATCGCTTTTAAACGAAATTTCAAACGATGAAATTCACAAACTCACCGCTCCAGATGAGAGCAAGTAAATACAAATTTGGGGAAAAGAGGTTATATAACCCCTTATATATCTGTACATAAAATGAATAGTACGAACGCATCGATTTTAAAAGTTGCACTTCCATAGATGAAATATGAAATTCGAATAACACTCTGATAGTGTAGTTTCAGGATTATGCGGATATGGCGATTTGAGTAAGAATACAAAAATTCTAAAAGCACCGCCTTTGACTCGACTTCCACACAGAATACAAAATTACAAATCATAAACTTTTCCCATTAATCGAAAAAATTATTAAAAAAGTAACTTTAATGTTTTATTAGGTTCTTTTTTCGTTTTCTTTTCTTTTCTTTTCTTTTCTTTTTTTTTTTTTTTTAATAAGTCATTCTGATTTTTTTATTTCTTACCTTTATTATTTTGAAATAATAATGACAGTTGTGAATTTTGAAATCTTTACAAAAATTTTCATTTAAAATTAATTTAATAACTGAATTGAACAATATGCTCAAAAGGCATGTTTTTTGGGGGATATTGTTGTATCCTTGTTGCCAATAATAATAATAATAATAATAAATGAGATAGAAAAAATTTAACGACATGCTATTTTTTACATAAATAATAATAAAATTCTACATTTAAATACAATTTACAGAAAAAATAAAAATCGTTAAATACTTTAACCCAAGATAAATGAAAAGAAAATTTTACTCAAAATGTACTTTTTCAGAAAACAAAATACGAAAATATGAACTTAGCAATATATTTGCCAAAATTTTCATTTAAAATTAATGTAATAACTAAATTGAACAATATGCCCAAAATGCATGTTTTTTGGGGGATATTGTTGTATCCTTGTTGCCAATAATAATAATAATAAATGAGATAGAAAAAACTTAACGACATGCTATTTTTTACATAAATAATAATAAAATTCTACATTTAAATACAATTTACAGAAAAAATAAAAATCGTTAAATACTTTAACCTAAGCTAAATGAAAAGAAAATTTTACTCAAAATGTACGTTTTCAGAAAAAATACTAAAATATAAACTTAGCAATATATTTGCCAAAAATATTTGCAATAAACAAAATACAAAAGAATTCTACGGCGAGCATCTCATGCTTTTGCAAAAAATCTTTTACATTCTATATGAAAAATAAAACTTTCTCCGAAACTACAATTTACTAAAAAGCGAATTTATTAAAAACATTAACACAAACGAAGTTGAGATACATATAATCAGCTGAGATGAACTCTTTACCCTCGTTCCCAAACGATCTCTCTATCTTCTCTCTCACCCCTTTTATCGTCTGCTAGAATCTCGTTGCCACCCAAGTGCAATCTCGGCTCTTTATCAGATAACAACGGCAAATGGGAAAAGGGAATTGCCGGAGAAAGTACAGGAAATACTGGCACTGATTATAGAATGTGTCGCAGTATATCATATAGAAAAACTTCAAAAATCGTTGTCCGGAAATATTGAAAAGAACACAGGCATCCGTTTTAATTTTGCATTAGAAATTTCCATCAGTTTATGCTGTACAATAACGGTAACGGGAAAATAATAATAATAATAATAAGCATATACAGTAAAGCGCCATTTATACGTCTTTTACATTTATACGTCCTTTTAGCGACGTCCCGATTCATTCCTATTCATTTTAATACAAAAATTCTTCGTTTATACACCGCTGATATCGGTTCTACGTCTTTTCCACTTTACTGAAACTCGCAAAATTTCAGGACCTGTCATTATTTTCCATTTTAAATAAGACGGATTTTTCCTAGAAAGCATCTTAAATGGGGAAACACAGGAAAGATCGAAAAACACTGATCAAAGAATCAATTGAATTCACAGTAGAATTTTTAATACTCACAGAAAAGCAGAAAATCAGACGAATATTAAAGATTTTTAATGTTATTAAATAACTATCTGTATGGACATAAATCGTATGCTTATTATTAAAGATACGCAACATATATAATTATCATTCAAAATGTGTTCATGTAGTTCTTAAGAAATGTAATATAAATACTCAATATATGATAAATGTAATTAGTACCTTGTCATGCATTAATAGTTTGATTTTTCTCACATTTATAATAAATCATTTTTTTTAATTAATTATTGTCTTTTAAAAAAAGTATAATATACATTTACTAACTTAAGAAACTTTATTAATTAGTATTTTCCTATAAATTTTGCTTAAATGTCGTTGAATTTGAAGTAATCAAAGTGTTACTATTAAAATTTCGATTATACATCTTTTCTTTTATACGTCTTTTTACGTCAGACGTATAAATGGTGCTTTACTGTATGAACAAAAATAATATGTTATAGCTTTTATTTTTTTAAACCACTGGTCCGAAAAAAAATTAAAAAAGAAATAAAGAAACATAAAGCTGATTTTATACTTTTGCTCACAATGTCCCCTTCCCCTAAAATTATTTGAAAGTGTTTCATAATTTGTGAGTAATATATTATTATATTCCGCATATGCATATGTGCATGCATGTGGTTGTGTGAATGTATGTATATCCGTGTGTTTATGGGTATGTACGTACAACTTCGACCACGTTGCTCGTAACCATGATGGGTTTTACGCATGTGCTGACTCAACGAATCCATTTTTAACATGACACAGTGTTTGAAAATAAGCGATGAGTGAACACGGAATGATCAGGATTTTCCACAGGCGCATCAAACTTCAATCCTATTCCTACAGCGTACAATGTATGTCCCATAATGTAAGAAAATGTTTTATTATATTTCATTCCGTGTAATGCATGACAACAATTTTGCCGCAGCAAGCTTCACAGTTACACTTCACTACTATAAGCTTCACAGATTTTAGTTTAGTGTCAAAAGCATATATTCAGAAAAAGTCTAAAAAAAGTTGCAAGAAAAGTTGCCTTGGAAAAATTCAACGTCCATTTATTTACTTTTTATGGTCACAAAAATTGGTTTGAAACAACTAGGGTTATTAAACTAATAACAATTTAATTTATATTTTGGAAATTGTTGATTTCCTCTAGCACAATAATGGCTGGCCCAAAAATGACGTAATTTTGACTAATTTAATGCAGTTATTCTCGTGGGCTAAAAATGAATATATGTGTATAAATGTATATACACAGGGTATATTAAAAAAAAATGAGGAGTGAGAAAAATCTCAGTCTAACAAAAAATTTAGGTGGTGTTTCTCAAATTTAAGTGAATTATTAGTTATTTTATTTTATATATAATTACAACCTTTATCTTCTAAACTTTCTAGCTGCTTGATAAATAAAATATACACATCTTCATATATTCTTTCAACAAATCTCTAATATTAAGAAGGGTTTTGAAAAAATTACTCAGTTTTCCTTTTTTTTTTTTTTTTTTTTTACTAAATATCTGGAGAAACTAAAAATAAAGGATCATAGGCTTGAAAGCAATTGTTACATTACTATAATATATAATATTTTAACATTATATGATTCATAATAATTACAATTATAATTAGATAATAATATTATTATATTAATTATTATATGATAATAATATATAATATTATAATATATAATATTATTATAAGCAACTAAAAGTGGATGAAATAGTTGATGAATAATGTGAAAAAAAAAATACGTAAAAAGCGTCATTGTGGTATATTTTTGAAGGACTTTAAATCATATTGTGGGATTCTCGCAATCCCACCCTCTAAAGACAACCCTGATACATATTTATATATAGAGAGAGAGAACCTAAATGTTTTCTATTATTTTTTCAAAATAACCTAATTACCACTAATTTGGCGTAAATATTTTCTTTCATAAATTAAATATTAAAATTAAAAATATACTGCGCATTGAATAAGTTTTTCCCTTTAAAATCGGTTATATATTGTTAATTTTAATTTGATGTGTGTCAATGAAAAAAAAAAAAAAAAAAAAAATGAAACATTTATTTCATACAATCTATAAAACTGGAGCCATTACAAAATTTCACAAAAAGTAATATAAATAAATAAATAAGTAAAAAATAACTTAGAAGATCTTTATGCGTAATCTCTAAATATATTTCAATAAATAAATTAAACAAAAAATTAATTAATTAATTAAAAAAAAAAAACTGAATACAGGCTATTCTATGTTAAAACCCAATATTAACGTAATAAAGGCAATAATCAATATATTTTCAAAAACTATATTCATGAAACATTTATTTTTTCCCTTTAAAACGTTGAGATTATATGGCGAATCTAAGAAATCTTTCTGTTTTCAAGAAAGTTAAATTATTTTGAGTATTTATATACTAGTTTTAAAAATCAATTTTGATATTTAGGCTTTGTTAAAGAAAATATATAATACTCAAAAAATGATTTAATTTCATTAATATAGTGACTTTTCTTTTAGTCATAGTTGTTTTACATTAAAAAGAATGCTTATAAATCATATTAATTAATTATTTAATGTTTATTATTCAATAAATTATTATTCGATAAATTAAAATTATCAAAGTAAGAAAAATTTAATAAAGGTTGCAGCAAAAAAGTTTTTTTTTTGTTATATATATAAATTTATAAATATCTATACATATATAAAAAAGAAAAAGAAAAGAAAGAAAGAAAGTGTTTCTTATTCAATAAATAAATAAAAGGAAGTTTATGAGTACCAACTAATTACCTAAAGTTTCTTATTCTTAAAATAAATAAAAATTATATTAAAATAATAATAATAATAATAATAATAATAATGACTGCTGCAAAGAAGTTTCTTTTAATCTGAGTTTCTTACATATAAAAAAAACGTTTATAGGTACTTAAATAAAAATTAGCAAAACAAGAAAACTATAATAAAGGTTATTACAAAAAGGTATATTTTCTTTTAGTCTAAGTTTCTTACATATAAAAAAAGCGCTTACTAGTAATAACTAATTATCTAATGTATCTTATTCTAATAACAATAATAGTTATCAAAACAAGAAAACTTTAACAAGGGTTGTTTGCAAATAATAAGTGGTTTTGTCTGAGTTGCTTATATATATATATATATATACACAAAGAGTTTCTTATTTAATAAATATATAAAAACAAGGTTCACACTAGCAAACAATAAGGAGTGAGAAAATCTAACAAAACAATTAGCTGAGATTTTTCAAATTTAAGTGAGTAATTACTGATTTTATTTTATATACAATTGCAATTTTTAGTTTCTAAACTTTTTAGCTGCTTGTTAAAAATATACACATCTTTATATATTCTTTTAACAAATATTCGATATTAAGAAGCATTTTGAAAAAAATTACTCAATTTTTATAAATATTTGTGCACATTCATTTGTACAAAGACTTGATGTATTTCTTTAATTAAAAAAAAAAAAAAAATGGAATGAACACAAAAGTGAAAACTAGTTTTTTAAAAAGATTAATTTAAATTTTTCTTTTGCGTTAACACTTATTTGAAAAGAAAATAACAGAATTTTCTCATCGTTGCTTTTTATTTTTTATTTTATTTCAAGATTTAGATTTTGTTTTTGTAAATGTCTCGACAACAAAATTGAAAATACACTAAAAGGGTGAAGAACTATAATTATGTGTCGTCTAAAAATCCATTATTTACAAAACATTGCGCGGTAAAAACAAACATTTTTCTCGCTCCGTAGCGCAAATAAAAACTTCGGAAAATTACAGTTTGTTATATTTTTTTTTCTTTCGGGAGATTTCGCTGAAATATTCTTTCCGTGTGAAAAATAATAATACTAAATAAATAAATAAATAAAATATATTATTCCTGGAATAATAAATGAATTTTTTTAAAACATTTGCAGCAGAAAAATTAACTGCTCTGTTGTTCAATTGTTATCTATATTCTCTGTTATAAATATTATTTTGGAACAAAAAATCTATATTTAAAAAAAAAAAAAAAAAACTGTAATTTATTTCTAACTTATTTTTACAGGGTGAAGGGTGTCCGAAAACATTGAAATTTTCATTCTTAACCTTTCAGAGATATGTGGGCGATGTGATTTGCAAAAGTGTTTAAAATAAAATACGAAATAGGGTAGGTGCTCCAGTGATTGGCATGCTCCAGTAATTGACATCTATCCCGAAATAATTAATAAATAAGAAAAATAATAAAATCATATATTTTACATATGAGAATTTTAACATTTTATGTCAAACACTGGAGCATGGGGTGCTAATAACTGGTAAAATAAATAACTAGCAGTGTCAAACACTGGAGCATGGGGTGCCAATTACTGATAAAATGAAAAACTGGCAGTGTCAATTACTGGAACATTGAGTGGGTGTCAAACAAAAATTCATAAAAAAAATAATTGTTATCAAATACATATATTTTAACATATATGTGGTTCTAAATGTCTTTCAAGCCATATGTACTAACTTAAGATTTCTAAAAATATTTTCTGATGACTAGAACATTAAAAACATCAGAGATTGCTCTAAAAGTGTCAATCACTGGTGCACTTACTCTAATACTACGTTAATAAACATTTCTTCCTGATAATTTTCAGCTCCATTTTTTAATTTTTTATACTTTAGTTAGTTGGAAAGTAATTATTATTATTATTATTATTATTATTATTATTATTATTATTATTATGTAACAGCATTATTATAAAATACTGCATACCTGTATTTTTCAAATTGAGTGAGTTATACTTAATCGAAATTTGAACGCTGAACATGGGACTATATACCAATATTTAAATGTAAATATGTTAAATAATATATAAAGGTAATATGCATAATAATCTACACTTTAAAAACTTTTTCGCATGCTTAGAGTAGATTCGCGATCCAGTAATGCATTCCAAATGCATATAGTCCGAAATTCTTTTGCTCATCTCACAAAAATAATATGTCCATTTCATAACATTGTTCTCTTTCCCCCCCTTAAAATACTATCATAGAGTCAACCTACTTTTCTTCAGGATTTAATTACACGGTCCTATTTTAATTTTCCACAGGTACTGTAGTCTAAACAATTAAAGTAAGTACTATTATTAATCTTAAAAATTAAATCAATTTAAGATATCTAGTCACTTTGTTTGGACTGTGTATGTTTCTTTGGTGAATTATTTGACTGACTATTCTTCGTTCTCATTCTTTTCTTTTATTATCAAAAGGATTATATATATTATGTTAAATTTGGCCAATTTTAATTGAAAAATGTTTAATAAAAAAATTAAACGTATGCAAATAAGTAATTTATTTTTAAATATATCTTTTAAAAAATTGTCACTCTAACAAATAAACTCATATATTATTTTTTTCTCTCATTCAATGAAAGTAATTGTAAACATTTATGATAAAATATTTTTATTTTATTAATATTATTTATTTATTTTTTTTTTTTTTCTGGATAATGATGCAACTACATAAAAATTCTTAAACTAAAGGTTTACGAAATCTTTTTTTACTGGTTATAAATGCATTTTCTATTCCATTATCTGTTTAAATTTTTATTGTATGAAATGTAAAAGAAGTCGTAAATTCTCTTTAAAATACATTTTATAAAATATTTATTTATTTGCATGCATATTTTTTTTATTATTTGTCCCATTTTCGAACTCGCATAAAATAAATTTGAAGCTAACATGCATCCCGCAGAACGCTTGGTATAGACCAATTTTTATCGCTGTTTGTTTAGAATTTATTTAAGTACATTCGAGATTTTTTTTTTTTTTTTTTTTTTACAAATGTTGTCGTATTTTTCATTTAAAATTTCCATTTTTAATTTGTATACAATCCCTATTTTCACCGAAGAATGAGCCTTTTAAATGATACGGAAAAAAGGGCATAAGTCTATTGTTTCTTTGTACCATAATTCAGTTACTTTTAAAGATACATGTATGCTTTTTTTTTTTTTTTTTTTTTTTTCTAATGATCTTTTTGTATAGAAAATGAAAACTTTTTAAAAAACTAAATTTGTCCAGAGAAGTCGTATAAAATTTTTAAAAATGTAATTTTTTGAAAATTAATGGGCGGAATTTTTCTTAACGCAGTCTTCTTCCCTTTCTTTTTCTTTTTTTTTTTTTATTTACATTGGCCATTTACCTTTAACAGATAAAGAATTTAAGTGCATTTCGATATTTTTGGGTCACCCTTGCATAGTCAAATCGTTTAAAATAAGATAGCATGTAATGCAAATGCAATTTTAAGTTTAGAGAGTGAGAGAGAGAGATGCACAAAATGGAAGTAGCGATATCGTGTAAAAGTCAAATTATTTTATAAATGAAAGGAAATAAATAGAAATTATAGTATGTTATACCCATCACGAAACTTTCTTCTATATTTTCTATACAAATTCATGCAGTACAAAATATTATATAAAAATTATTTTCCATGATAAATGCAAACGATTCCTTTCATCTCGAAGAAGTATAACACAAAGGGTCGAAATAAAGTAAATTTTGTGCTCTGCAGGCGACATTTAAAAAATGCGTTTTTTCGCTTTACACTAATAAAATGCACGATTTTTATTCAATATTTATGCAAATTCTAATACTAGCAACATGCTTAAAATATTCTGATAAATAAAACTTTGATATTTTAGCCATGAGTATTCATTTTATAATTTAAATTAGAATATATTTAATAAAAATCTATTATTTTATTGAATCTACACATGTATATTTAAAGTATATATTACTAGCAATTACAAAGGTACATTATTTATTGCACGGTTAAAGTATTTTAGGCTAAAAAAATTTTTTAGACTTCAAGGACATATTTTGTATTTTAAAAATTAGGACCTATTAATCCAATGAACCTCCCCAAACAGAACTGCAACTTTTCAATTTATTGGATAACACTGTCAATACACGCCTTCTTTTCAAACCACTTTTTAATTTCTCCTATATGTATATACAGAGAAAGCATTGGATTCGTGAAAATTTTCGAACTCTAGTTTTCGTTGGATTTGCACGTTTTGGGATGTCCTGAACACGATTTGACTGTTTTTAGAAAATGTCTGTGTGTGTGTGTGTATCACAAATTTTGTGGACGCTGTATCTCACGAACCAATGAACGAAATTTAACCCAACTTTGTATTTATTTGGACCCTGGCATAAACTGGTGCTGATCAGATTTATGGAACAATTGCTCAACAGGTGGCTCTGTGATCGCATTTTTTCTAAATTTTTAACATTGCAGTACAGGACAAATTTTCGTATAAATGTACATAATGAAAGTTATTTTAATCGTGTGATTGTAAAATTAATATGAATTATTGATAATAGTAGCAATTAACTAGGGGAGGGGGGAAATTCTGCATGTGGGAGCATCGCGTCCCCCCTGGGGAAGGGGGGAGTAAATTTTCAATATGGGTATCTTTAGAAAGATCTCGTCAATACCTTTAAAACGAATGGTTGAACTACAGATCTGTGATAATTTAAAACAAAGTTATCGATTTTTTTTTTTTTTTATTATTATTATCTTTTAACAAAAAAAAAAAAAAAAAAAAAAAAACTTGGAGGAAAAAATCTTATTTTTTCTGATTTGCAAAAAATTGACGTCTATCGGCATTTTGTGATAATAATAATACTGTCAGATAAAAATCGTCTGTATTTATAATGGAAAATAATATGGTAATTTAATAAATAATTTGTATTAAATAAATTTTGTGTAAAATTATATAGAAGAAAGTCATGTGGTGGCCACATCATGCTAGTTTAGAAGAGTAATTAGATGCTGGAGTAAATTACTGTACAAAAAAAAAAAAAAAAAAAAAAAATGGTGTGAAAAAAAATGAAATAATAATAATAATAATAATAATAATAAAGGGGGGGGGGGGTGTAACGATGTTACAAAATGAATTAAAATGTTGGCAGCTCTGCACATGCATTGAAAATATATATAATATACATTTAAAGTAAAATTTTATTACAACGAATAAATTACAACAACCTCTATAATATTTTGTTCTATTAATAGAATTTCGTTATATAGAGTTTAAATTAAAATATCTTTGACAGATCTACACTTCAGAATTATAAATAAGGCAAAAACAGAATAAAACGTAAAAGAAATAGCCTTTCAGCAAAATCAGCCGGCACAGGAAATATTTTAGAGAAAATAGCAAATTTTCTACTTCTTAGACCTTCAAGCAAATATTCTTCGAAATTTATTGCTTTTTTCGAATTTATTTATTTTCTAAAAGTTTCGAGTAGAATAATCGATTTTAGTAACGGAAAAATAAATAAATAAAAACAGAAACTTCCTAACATATTAAAACAGCAAAAAGATAAAATGTTTCTGAAGACATTGCATAAAAGCGGAGAATAAGCAAAAAAAAATATGAGAAAGAAAAAAGGGGAACTTGTTAAGTTGTTGCCTTACATTAAAACGCTATTACAAAAACAATATGCTTTTCTCTCGCCCGTTTCATCTAAAAAAAAAATATTAAATTCTCGCTTCCCTCGCTTTTTATTTGCCTGGAAGTGGCGTATAGTAATAGTGGGGGAAAACAGAAGCAAAATAACTCAACTCGACTTGGCACGCAGGAATTTTCTTCACATGCAACAGTGACGTAGCAACCGTATTCTTTAGCATAAATGAAAACAGGTGTGCTAAGTTTAGTAGTGTTCAGTACACGTATTAAATTTTAGCTTTTGCTAGTTCGCTTTAAATCACATAAGTAGTTTTTATTCAAAATTCCAATATTACTTTTCGTTTTTTCTTCCGTTTTTGTACTTTAAATTCTTTCAAAAGAAAAAAATAAATAAAATAACAGGGCGTCAAAATTAGAATGTGTTCTTTTTTTTTTTTTTTTTTTTTTTTTTTTACTTTTTTGTTATTTTACAATTCCATAAACAGGGTACCCGTAAAATTAAAATTTTTTACATAAATATTAATTCCATGTTTAAAAAGCAAGTTGATTTCACGACAAAACGAAAAAAAAAATTTCTTTCATTCTTTATTTATTTATTTATTTATTTTTAAACTCATGCATTTAATGCTTTAGTATAAGGAATAAAAATTAAAAAAAAAAAAATAAGGAGAAGAAAGAAAATGAAAAAAGTCAATACTGTTGAATTTCTTTTATTACAAATTCCTATCTAATACAGTTTCACAGGGAGAAAAGTAGAAGTACTTGGTCTGATTCAAAACATGGAGGGTTTTTTTTTTTTTTTTTTTTTTTTTTTTTTGTGCAAAAATTCTTCTAATTCTTCCTTATTTTATTTTATTTTTTATCTATTTATGCATTTTTTATTTTTTACCAATCGTTTTATTTACAATAAGGAGTAAAAAACAAGTACTGATAGAATATACAGTGTAGGACGAAACATATTTGGATATTTTCCAATTTAGAGCTTTTGTCAGATACCTAAAAGTATACTTGATGGTGTCTAAATAACGTTATCACCCTGTAAAAAATAATGCATGAAGTGCGTTGTAGCTTTAACACATGATTATGATGCTTTTTTAATTATCTATGTTCATTTGTAAGAGAACAACACATATATTCATAAAGATATACAGATTTCCTTTATAACATCGAAAATTTGCATAAAATTTTTTGTTTTTAACTGTCGGGGATTTTAAACCAATGTAATGTTATTTTAGAAAACTTGACATATTAGAGTTGAAACAAGATATTGCTGTCAGAATATTAAAACATTACATATATGGTAAAAAGAAGCATTCATTACTAAATAATGTTTGACTGCACATACGCAAGTGCTAACAAAAATTCTTTTGCTTGATTTTTTTAGCAATATATATTTATATAATAATAATCAAACATTACAATGAACAAACAATAAGAAGGAAAACTTGAATTAGCGAGGCATTAATAAATTATTGTACATGGAAATGAAGCATAACACGAAACAAAATACAATAAGCAACGTTTATACGTCTTTTACATTTATACGTTCTTTTAGTGAAGTCCCGATTCATTCCTATTAATTTTAATTCAAAAATTCTTCATTTATACGCCGCTAGTATCGGTTATACGTCTTTTCCACTTTACTAAAATTCGCAAAATTTCTCGACCTGTAATAATTTTCCATTCTAAAAAAGACAGATTTATTCTAGAAAGCATCTTAAATGGTGAAACATAGGAAAATCGAAGAACACTGATCAAAGAATCGATTGAATTCACAGTAGAATTTTTGATACTCACAGACAAGCAGCAAATCTGACGAATATTAAATATTTTTAATGTTATTAAATAACTGTCTGTATGGATATAAATCGTATGCTTATTATGAAAGATACGCAATATATATAATAAATATTCAAAATGCGTTCATATATAATTCTTAAGAAATATAATATAATAGTACTCAATATATGATATATGTAATTAGTACCCAGTCATGTAGTCAAATAGTATGATTTTTCTCACTTTTAATAATATATCCTTTAAAAAAAAAAAAAAAAAAAAAAAAAAAAATATTATTATTATTATTATTGTCTTTAAAAAAAGTATAATATACATTTATTAACTTAAGAAACTTTATTAATTATTATTTTCATATAAATTTTGCTTAAGTGTCATTAAATTTGTAGTAATTAAAGTGTTATTATTAAAATTTCGATTATACGTCTTTTCACTTATACGTCCTTTTACGTCAGTCTCTTGAAAGACCTTGTAAACGGTGCTTTACTGTATATTAAAACAGTTAATAAATGTTGAAAAATAATTTTGAAATTACCGAAAAACCTGCTACATATTTATCAAAAGCAATTGTAGTAGCAGGGTATTATTATTATTATTATTATTATTTGTTACATTTGTATAAAAGTAAACCGATGAAAATATCATGAATATTTAAAAAGATATTCTCGATAGAATGATTTTTAAAATTAGTCGATAGTAACAAAAAGTAAATCAATGCGAGGTTTCATACAAATTTCTATACCGCATGCAACACGGACTGTGAAACTATGAATTGATTTTATTAAAATAATAATTCTATTAACTTAAATCAAGGCAATTAGATTCATTTTCCTTTTAGTAGTAATTTCTATATATTGAATCTAAAACTGACTTCCCGAACGTCTTCAAAAAATTTCTTAAACGAAAAAAAAAAAAAAAAAAAAAAAACCCTTAGAACAATCAACTTAATTAAAATTTTATCTTACTAATTTTTCAATTTTCAAACTAACCAAAATTTAAAACAGCTTTTCAAAATTCAACACATATGACATTGTTAAATACATAAAAGTGAAAAATGATTAAAAATAAAAATAAAACACGGTGAAAAATTAAACGACTTCTCGATAAGATAACTTCATATCCCAAATAATCTAGTTATCGTTCGCTTTCTATCGTATTAAAACAATTGATCCGTATAGTTTAAAGATTATCTTAAAGAAATTGTCAGTAAACGAAAACCGTAAACTGAAGAAAGAATCTTAAAAAATAACAAGTTGCTGAGATGAGAAGAAGCCGCTGTCAGCAATTTTATCTTGGAAGGGAGGAAAAAAAAGGAATAAATTTAAAAATATCGTCTGCAACAAAATTTTTACTTTCATCGTGAAGTGAAATTGAAACAAGTGAACTGCAAAATTTTATCAATTAGATTTACTGCCTTAGTTCAGTTTATTTAATTCACTTGAGAAAATGCTTACTGCCAAAAGAAGAAAAGTAAATTATTGTTATATTATGTAATCGGCGTTGATATTAGTAAATAAAATAAAATAAAATAAAATATCGGAAATAATGACCAATTATATTTATTTTAAGGAAATTGCTTATGACAAGTTTTATTATAAACTTTGATGTATTTAAACGAAATATATTTTTTAAATACGTCTTGATGATAAATTAAATAATCTTTCAATAGTTTTACATCCAAAACATGTAACTAGTTACCGTCCGTTTTCTACTGAATTAAAGCAATTGAATCATGTAATGTAAAGATTATTTAAAAAAAAAAAAAAAAAAAATCAGTTAATGTAAATTGTAAATTAAAAAAGTAATCTTAGAAAATTTTAAGTTACTGAGATGAGAAGAAGCCACTGAAAGCAATTTTACCTTAAAGGAGAAAGGAGGGGGGGGGGGGATTGAATAAATTTAAAATTATCGTCTGCTACAGAAATTTTACTTTTCATCGTGAAGTGAAATTGAATTTCATCGTGAGATTGAAACAAGTTAACTATAAAAGTTTATTAAGAGCGGACAATACCTAATCTCGCCGGCAGCCTTCGCCCATGTTATTCTATGGGAAAATTTGTTTACATAATTACTCATTACCTAATGAATATTTTTCAATTCTGTTTTCACATTTAGAAAATTCATACGCGTTCAATTAGTACTTGTTTTCCAAAAATTGATTTTTTAAAATTTTAGTATTTCATTTTGCGATTAGAAAATGAGAAAAATGCATTTTGTGAAAAATCGCATTTTTGAATTCAAAATTAAAATGTAAAAATTAAAAAAAATGAATTTTTCAAAAATGAGTACTCATTTAACGGTTATGAATTTTCTGACTGCGAAAACAGAATTTAAAAATATTCATTAAGTAATGTGTAATTGTAGCAACAAATTTTCCCATAGAATAACATGGGCGAAGGCTGACGGCGAGATTAGGTATTGTCCCCTCTTAATATGATTTTCTATACTTCAGTTTGTTTAGTTTATATATTAATTGCGAAAATTTTTACTGCTTGAGATGAAAAGTAAATTATTTTTAAGCAAATGACGTTATTATTAGTAAGGAAAAGAAAAGAAAAATGCACCGTTTATACGTCTTTCAAGGGACTGACGTATAAATGAAAAGACGTATAATCGAAATTTTAATAATAAAACTTTGATTACTACAAACTCAATGACACTTAAGCAAAATTTATATGAAAAAAAAAAGATTTATTATAAAAAGTGAGAAAAATTATACTATTAATGCATGACTGGGTACTAATTATATATATATCGTATATTGAGTATTATATTACATTTCTTAAGAATTATAGGAACACATTTTGAATATTAATTATACATATTGCGTATCTTCAATAATAAGCATACGATTTATGTCCATACAGATAGTTATTTAACAACACTAAAAATCTTCAATATTCGTCTGATTTGCTGCTCGCTTATGAATATTTAAAATTCTACTATGATACCAATTGATTCTTTGATCAGTATTCTTCGATCTTTCCTGTGTTCCTCCATTTAAGATACTTTCTAGGAAAAATCTGTCTTATTTAGAATGGAAAATACTGACAGGTCGAGAAATTTTGCAAATTTTAGTAAAGTGGAAAAGACGTATAACCGATATTAGCGGCGTATAAACGAAGAATTTTTGCATTAAAATGAATAAGAATTAATCGGGACTTCACTGAAAGGACGTATAAATGTAAAAGACGTATAAACGGTGCTTTACTATATTTAAAAAAAATCATGATGTGATATGCTTTATTATTAATTTTGACGTACTGAAAAGAAGCATATTTTTTAAATTCGTTCCTTTACAGAAACGTGTACGTCGCAAGTAGGGGAAAGTATTTAAATATTTATATGTTATCCCAATAGTTTTATTATTATTATTATTATGTTTTAAAATATTGTTATATTATTAATATATATATATATATATATATTAATATAGCTCGTTAACGTGAACTACTTTTAACATGAACTGTTTCCACAATCCCCATCAAAATGAAGATTAGTGTACTTATATGAAGATTAGTTACTGATAGCATGAACTACTGATAACATGAAGATTTTTTTGTTCCCCTTGAGATTCACGTTAACGAGGTTCAACTATATATAAACGTTTCAAAATATTATTATAATATATATATATATATATATGCGTGTGTATGTGATATTGGTGATTGTTATGATGCTTAAAAATGAAAGGAGAAATATAAGCAGGGTAACGAATTGCGAATGGAAAAAGGAAATATTTTTGTACAGAAAAATCACGTTTGTTCCGAATAATCTACTAAAAAACTAAATGTCATTTTTCTAATTTGTAATTTCATTTGAACATAACTTGGAATCAAATTATTATTATTTATTTATTTATTTATTTTTTCAGAATTTAAAATAAAAATATTCAAATTAAACAGAGCTTTAAAAAAAACTTTTTGTTACATATTTAAAGTATTTATAAAATATATAGATTCTTCTTATGCACATATCTGTGCATGTAATAAATACATGATAGTATTTTATTATGTATGTAAATAATAAAACGCTATTTCCATTCCATTTGAAATTTTAAACTGTGATTAAAAATTAATTAATTAATACATCTTTATAGAGATAATTAAGGAAAGAACCTTAACTAAGTTATTAAATGTTAATGTCTAAATTGTTTCTATTTAAAATTAAATTAGTAATGAGCGTGTATCTAGAGGATACGCTTTATTGTAATTAATATTTCTTCATAACATCATTTGAATTCTCATTCAGGTAATAGAAGTAATATATAAGAAAGTTGAAAATTTTATATAAAATGTCCCATTAAAAAAATGTTTAAACAATTCATGAAAATTGGAATTTTATAATACTGAAAAGCAACGTAAAGAATTCATATAAAATTCATCATACAATGACAGTAAATCGAATCTTATCACTAAAATGGCAATTTATCTTCTCCATCTATTTAAAACCGTCCCATTACCCTTTTAATATAAAGTTATTGGTAAAAAGTTTCAGGTAAAATATTAACTTTTTTAACTAATAATATTATGAAAAAAGTTCATTTTATAATAATCAAAGAGAACTGGTTAATCCAGATACACGTTATGTCATACAATACAGATTCCAAAAATATAAAATCAGCAAATCTTTGTAATCTCATTATTAAAGCATATGTACTGTGATATTTTAGGATCTGTGACGTTATAGTTAAGAATTGCCGAAAAAGATAAAAGGAAGAAAACGTTAAAACAAAAATTATGATGATTTTAATAATTTGCAGATAATGTGTCGGCAAATAGTACGCAAGTCTTTTCCAAGCCGCCTTTGACTTTTCCCTAAAACAATACGTTATTTAAAAAGAAGGATTTTGCTTATTCCTATTTATGGCGTCGGCGTATATATATGTATATATACGGCTTTTACTGCAGTGCTTTCTAAAGATAAAATTTAAATGATTTGAACTCGAATACTAATAATTATCTATAGAATATTTCTACAACGTGGACCAGTTTCGATTATATTTTGTCAAAATGGTACGATAATGATGTAATTAATAAAATACTCGAGTATAAAAAATAATATTTATTGATAGACAATATTTAAGCACGCGGACTCAATTTAATGATCTGACAAGGAAAAATGACGACATATATCTGATGAGATTATTTTATGAAAATGTATTGTTAACAATTCCTCCTTCAGAATCTTTGCAAGCGTCATTTTAAACACAGCAATATTTTAAAGATATATATGCAATACTTTTAAAAAATATGAATTATAATAAGTTGACTAAAAAACGCAATCTTAAAAAGTATAATTAAAATAGTTTTATTAATTAGTTTTATTAAAAAACAAAACATTGTGCCAAAATAAATAAATGAAAAGTTATCGCCAACAGAGCAACAAAAATTTTAAAAACATCATGGGGGTCCTATACTAAAACTGTACTGCCTGCGGAAGAATGAAAATTAGGTCGCCAACCATGAATTTTATTTTGAAACCCTTTCTTTGAATGATTTTGGTTTCACTAATGCACAATATTAATTTGATTCTAATAATAATTTGGCTTCTGGTAAATTAAAATTTTAATTAGATGGGGAAATTGATATAATATTTTTGAGTTTCAAATTTTAAAAGTAAATAAGAAAAGAAGTAAAGTGCGAAAAATTCGCATGGATCTGCTAGTATTTTTAAATGCAGTTACGTTTTAAAGGAACGTCTTTTGGCATTCCTTTAACCTCTTAACTGCCTCCTTTAACCTCTTAACTGCCCCGGGCGTATATATACGTTTTTGCGAAGTACCATCCCTTGTACTGTACTGCTACCAGTGAAATTACAGACACGTTTTGACGGTGCAATTAAACTTGAAAGTGATCTTGACAGTGTTTTTGAAAGATTTACTGATTTCAGAGTTGAGAGCGACAGTCGCACTTTGAAGTGAATCTCGTACATTTTCTTCGGCAGGTAAGGGGTTAAAGCTGGTCGAGATAAGAAATGATACCGCTCTCAAAGGTATCATTTAAGTTTATAATTGGAGCAAAATGCATGAAAATACTTGAATCCAATGATCATGAATAAGTTTAAAAATCTGAAATGCAGAATATTAAAAACATTACGAACATAAATATTTTAGAACATTAAGAATGAAAACTTGGAAAGTAAAGATCCTAAATTGTAAAAAAAAAAAAAAAAAAAAAAAAAAAAAAACTGCCTTAAGGACGATTTTGAGTCAAAAGAATTAAAAACGACCCTTCATCAGATAAAAAAAAAAAAAAAACATATAAGAAAGAGAGCAATCAATTTTAAAGAAGTTGCACTCATGCCTAGTAAATTTCACTTGTGTAACATTTATCTAATATTGAATTTATCATTTCAAGAAAAAGACACGGTTGAAAAATGAAACAAAAGATTAAAAAAAGTAGATTCTATACCACAACTCCGTTATTTGAAATTCTGCTCTCTAAGCTAATAGACAAGAGATGCTGTTCCAACACCAACATAGTTATTTGGAAACAATTTACATCAATTATATTTCATAGTTAAAAAATAAATCGTGCAATTAATGGCAGACACTTTCTCCAGCTGCAAGAAATATTCTGCTCCCCATGTACAGTCACCCAAAAAAAAAACGCCACCCCCCCACCTAATTTTGCCGTAAATTATCGTAGAATCATGCGACTGGTACCAATCAGTTTGTAATAACGTCTAGTTTATAATGTTATAGTTAGATTTTACTTAGGGGGTCGTCTACATATTAAAACTGACATCAACTTCATTTTTTTCAATGGTAACCCCCATTTTTTATAATTTATTTGAATTCTTTGGATCAAATCATCACGGAAAATGGTATAGTTTATATATTTCGCTCAATTTTTCATAGAGCTATAAGCTGTCAAAGTTTGGGGGTGCTAATGTTAAATGAATGTGACAAACATTAAATCATATCTTCCGAAATAATTATGATATTTAAATTCTGTTTTTTTTATTCGTTAGAATGAAGTAACCCAAACATATTCCATGCAAATTTTTGCTAAAAAAACATTTTTTGAATTATGAAAATTATTAATAAATTCATATTTGAAAAAATTATGAATTATGACCTATGTTAATTTTTGCACGAATAGAACGGGCATCATCAAAAACATAGGTTTCCAAATTTACAGCTCGTTCCTATCATTATTTTTTGAGTTACAGTGATATTTCACTTTTTATTCCTGTTAGGGGGCCGTCACTTGTTATAATCTGTATCCTCTATAAGTAAATGTTTGTATATAATTTGACGGAAAACTATTTTAATTTACCTTTATGTTATTTTTATTGTTTCCTAAGCAATATTTCGATGTTTATTATACAAATTGGCATATTTTTGTAAAGTTATCACAATATAGGCGAGGGATTGTGAAAGAATTTCAAAAGAAAAGAAGCCCCGCCTCTGATTCGCTGAAACACTATTTAAAAAAAAGACAAATTTGCATATTCCTATTTGACTCTATATGTGACGCTGGTATGCATAAATCACAATGGTATTTACTACATAGATTATTGAAGACAAAACTTAAATGATTTAATTACAAGTATGCAAAATTATTTTGCTTTATATTATAAAGTTTTAGAAAATTTGTGAAAAGGCGTGGCTATTTACATTAAGCCTTGATATGGAAGCTATGTTGCTGTTTTTCGATGCTGCGAAATTTACAAAATATATTTGTGTTAATATACTATACAGATAGAAGAATATTTATATAATATCAACAAATCTTCTTTAATCAATATGTTTATATACATTACTGCATGGAAATGTTTATATATGAATATTGTATTCATTTTTAATGAGAGATATAAACACAAAATACTAAAAAAAAAAGAAGAAAATGTGTTATAATTTTTTATAAATCAAGCAAAATATATATGCATACTTGCCAACCTAACCCGTAACATTGTTAGTTCCCGCCCCTGTGTGTACACAATTTAATTTTTAGAGTAATTAACTTCAAATACATTTACGATTAACTCATTGAGCGCCACGCCAATTCTTATGGAAATCCCATTCAGGCCACACGTGCTGCTTAGAAGCGTGTTATGTTTATCGAGTTTCAATAAACCCCATTAGACCTTAACGATATAATCCTATAAAAATCCTATCAAAAAAAAAAAAAAAACATGAAGTAAATTTTAAATAAATTGTCAGTAATTACTTAAAACTATGTAAGTTCTGTAGTTTTATATCATGTTTTACACTGCCGGCTGACTTAGCCTAAATGGAAAGATCACTGTCAGCCACCGATCGCTGACACGGCTCTAAAAAGACTGATGTGAAAAAAATGTACGGAAAAGGGCGGGACCAGTAATCTTCCGGGATAGGTTGATAAGAATGTATATACATAGAGCAATGCCAGAAAATGTTCTTTATTTTTCATGAACCAGATGAATGGTATTTTTTTTTCTGAATAGTCTATGTATTAAATATAATGCTGCTTTAAATACCCTTTAAATGAAAAGTTTTATTACATAAAGTAATTTTCTGGCACTCTACAGCTCCCAAATGACACACAATACAAAACCCCGCCTTTTTCCAGTGTTTAAAGGGTATTAACGTTTAATATGCTTTATATTCGTTTTGATCTTTCTTTCTCCTCCTTATCTTCTTCTTTTCTCCTTAAAAAAAAAAAAAAAAAAAAAGAGTTATGTAACATTTTGACCAGTGAAGATTTAGATTAAGGGTAGTCAGCCTTTCTACACCCACCGTCCACTTCGGTATCTGTGTAAGTAGTAGGATTTATTATTTTACATATTAATTTGTTACACATTATAAAATATAAAAGCAAAAGAATATCGTGGAGATTTATGTAAAAGTTTTTAATAATGTCATGAAAAAAAATAATAATAATAATTAATTAAAAAAATAAATAAATAAAAATAAAAAAAATCTGTTTTAATATTTTAAAAAAGTCAATTAAGGAAAATGAAAGTACTGCAGTATCAGAACAAACTCCCATTGTCACTGTGAAACGGCCGTGGGAACCAGGTTGAGTGCCGCCGTTTCAGACAATTATACGGCAGCTTGAGTTAAAATAATTTTGAATTTTCAAACAAATTTAAAACCATTCATCTTTTTTTTTTTTTTTTTTTTCTTTTGATAGATATTTTAATATCTATTCAAGCTATTTAATTTTCTTCGTATGAAGTGAACAATCTGATGTTTAATCAATAGAAACCAATAAAAATCTTTTAATTCATAAACTAACTCAGAAAGTTCTGTGAATTAGTCATTTTTTTTATTTTATAATTAACATTTCTGAAATTTTTTTCCGGTGTGAAACTTAATAAATAATGTATATTGGGTGGTAGATCGTGATTTATATTTTCTAAATGTATAGACGGACCCCTAATACATTTTCACGTGTAACTCTATTTAAAATTGATTTAAGGTGTATAAATAGGTATGTTTTTCGAACCGCCTTGATCTCAGAAATCTGAATATGAAGTCAAAAATAGGAGTTGCCATTGAAGAAAATGAAGTTAATGCCAGTTTTAATATGTAGACGACCCCTTAGGCAAAATTTAACTATAACGTTATAAACTAGACGTTATTACAAATCGATCGGTACCAGTCAAATGTTTCTACGATAATTTACGGCGAAATTAGGTGGGGGGGTGGCGTTTTTTTTTTGGGTGACTGTACATTCGGCCATCTGAACCTATATGTTTCAATAGAAGATTAAAGTACTGATGCCAAGCAAATTGTGCGCACAGACAAAATAATATTTTATAATTAATCAAAATAAAAAACATTTATTTATTTCATTTTATTTTTATTTATTTATTTATTTATTTATTTATTTTTTTTGCTAGGACGCCGTTTTTACGGAATAGATATATGTTTTTAAATGGGGCAACAATTCGATATAAAAAACAATATTCTGTCGCAAAAATTATTATGTTGAAAGTAATTTTAGCTTTAAAATCCAAATATCATGCTATTTTATATTGTTTAAATCGAATTACAATTACTTTACAAAAATAAGCACAAAGGTTTTCCTAAAAACATTTAATTAAATATTAAAACTGCAGTTTAAATTAATTTTCACACAAGTATTACAATTCAAATATCAGACAGATCATTAATAATGATATTAAAATACATTTTTTTTCCCTTTGAACATAATTATTATATCTGAATAACTTTACTAAGTATTCTAAACATAAAAACTTCCATTTTCCTAATGAAAAAGAAAAAGATTTTATTTTTTAAGGAAATTCACACTTTAATCGTTCTAAAAAGTCAATAGAACAACAAAGGAAAAGTGTCAATTTCTCCTCTTTATGAAATAATAATATCTCAAAAAATATGATTAATATAGAAATTTTCATCACATAATTTCATTTCATTAAGTAGAAGAAAAACAAAGCATATCGATTAAACAACAGCAGACGATAACAGCTGACTAAAAGCTAATAACGATTAAAATGAAAATAAAGGTGAAGAAAAATATCGATATTTTCGGTGCGACAAAAATGAAATCAAAAATCGAATTTCGCCATTTTCACCACGTGCGCACTTTTGACAGGTTGTCTATTTTTTTTTTTTTTTTTTTTTTCTCCCTACCTTATTTTTTTATTTTTCGGTCGCAGGTTTTTGTTCTTTACTGTTGGCATTATTCAGACAATAAACGTTTTCTGAAAATGGTCGAAAAAGCCTGAACGAAAAGAATATTGTCAAATTCTGCATCAGAAATGGAATCAAACATTTAACAGAAATGGATGCAGCTTCGAAAAAAGGAATGAAATGTAATAAAGGCATTTCTGAGTTATTTAAATAGCTATTTTCTCGTTTCATGTCATGCAAGATGTGGCGGATTTATATACCGTCTCTGTAAATTTCATGATGCATCATTGTTGGTTTAACGTTTCTTAAATTGAATAATCGCGATCTAAATAAAGGAAATAAAAGGAAGTGTATTTGCATAATCTCCGTACTGTGTCATGGGAAATCAGCAATTCTAGATTCCTAATGCCGCATTTACATACATTTAAAAATAGACGGAAAAGGGGATTTTATGTGTTTGTCAGTTGACGAATAAGTGTTTCTTTTGACTTCCTTTGTAGTAAGAAATAAAATGTAACATAAAGCATTTAATGTCTTTTTTAGAAACAACATTGAAGTCAAAATTAAAGTCATGTAGTTTGGGGAGTAAACTAATTATATAAAAATATTTTAAAATGTGGTTTAAATGAGGGCTTTTTGTGAAACTTCACGCATTGTCCATTTCTTATAAAATCTGAAAAAAAAAAAAAAAAAAGACTAAAAATATTTTAAACTGCACATATAAATATATAAATGCTGCAATTGGTTGTTTTAATTGCTTACATACTAAAATTAACTTTAAATTGTTTGTATAGAGTACAATACTTTGTTAACACTAAACCTACCGATACTTCATGTATACCTATTCCTACAACAGCGGGTCAAGTGACCCGTCTTTAAAATGTTATATTTATTACTATGTATAGCAAAAACAGGGGCCGCTTTACATTTTTCGCGGCCCTAGGCAAAAGATTTTTGGCGGCCCATCTTTAATAGATATTAAGCCAAGGCAGCTTATTACATGTGACCTCAAATAAATTTTTTATGACTGATTTCTAACCCCCCCCCCCTTTCCATACAAGAAAAAAAAAAAAAAAAAGATTTCTGATTATAAATTTACTATATTAAGACTCAATTTATTCTGATAATGTAAGTGAATATAAATTTAGAAAACACTCGATTTTTTTGTTAAAACTGAGTTGGACCAGGTATATTTATGAATAAGCAAAATAAGTAGGTAGAATCAAAATTTCAACTTTTTCACATGATCGTGCTAAAGGTTCAATTGAAAAATGCCTTATAATTTCTGCCTATACGATTCGCTATTCTGTAAATGACTTCACATGTAGTGACGCATCACAAGCTTTTTGGCAGAAGTTTTAAGTGAAAATAATTACAATGGAATGCAAAAGAAATTTTTTCCATGGTCAGAAAAAGTAAAATGGGAAGCGTGTCATTTCTACTACCCTTCTTACAACCACATTGCCAACCATTATAATAAACGCGATCAGAGTGCGGCATCTCATCACAAAATGGAGAGTGAATCTGTTGCTACACTTTTACTACCGAAAAAGAAATCAACTGTGAATAATAATTAAGTATTACTGCCATTTATTTTAAATTAGTTCTTATTTTTATTATAATTCTAATCCTTCAACTATAGATGATTTATTTTCAGTTGTACATTCAATCAGATGGTAACAAGAATTAATTTTAATATTTAAACTGGAACGAAAAATCAATTGGTTTGCATAGACTATTAAGACTTTCCAACTACTTGTATTCGTTGCATCGTTTAACCTTCAATGTACTTTGCCTACATGATCGCACAACGAACAAAAATCAGACAGATAGATTAACTGAATTTATAATCAAATCATTCTGAAACATTGTTGGAAAGTTTTAAAAACCGTTAACACAAACAGAAATGCAGTTCCATCAATTTCCAATTGTTGTTCTTAATGTATCTGAATATAATAAATGTAAAAAGTCTCAAACACTGTTAGAAAATATTTAAAATGCTTAATTAAAATGGAAATACAATTCCAACAATTCAATATTATAACCCTCAATGTATCTGAAAATTTTTGTGTAACCATGTAAATCTCAATGCTAATCATACTATGTCCAGTAATTATCCTTTCTATTTTATTTTATTTGTGTGTGTGTGTGACTGTGCATATGAATAATAACTGTCAATTTTCGTTATGATTTGCGCAAAATAAAGGTATTAAAACATAGTTTATAGAAATACCTTTCATAGAATGCAACACCTCGGAATTCTTTCAGGTGTTATTGTACACAAAGAAATGGTGGTATTTACCACCATTAATTAGATTGGTATGTGAGATGTTCCCTATTTTGAATAAGAAACATTCCATAGTGAACTTGAAAAATATATATCAGTTTCAAAGAATTATATGAACATTTACGGAAATTAAAGTGCAAATAGACAAACATGGCCGAATCAAGAAAAAATTTCTTAGGAGGTTCAGGCCTTAAAATATAATACTGAGTGTTAAAAATGATGTATAACTCAAAAAGTTTCTACAAATTTGCAAAATATTGGGATGAAGGGGTGTTTGACTAAGCCCGGCCTTCAGACAAACTGAAGTCCTAAACATTTTTAAATTTTGTTGAAAAGTGTTAAAAATGCTTCTCTGTTCACTTTAGCTTGAACCTTTCCCTTATTGTAAATGTGAAATAAAATTTTCATAAATTCATATATTTATCAGATGAAATTTTGTGTTGGCTTTTATTAGTTCCAAACTAATCATTTTTCAAGCACATATCGTGTATTTACACACAACATAATAAGATATTCATTCTTATTTAGATATGATTATGATGATACAAATCGAAATAGCATTTACTTTCTCCGTATGAAAGGTAGCCTTTTGCAGAAAACGCTGTCTAAATCAACACTTTAAACAAATTTTCTAGACACGATAGTTGAGAATAGGTCGTCCTTATGTATTTTGTATTTACTCTTATTCACTTTTTAATATTAATTTGTATACTTTATCAAGATTTTCTGAATTATTTTCGAACTTATTTATAAAGCTACTTTTTTTTGCAAAAGTATAAAACTTAGATACGTAGAAATTGAATAGTGTTTTCTATCTTCTTATTTTTAGTTCAATTGTTTAGTTAATTATAAATGAATTTTATAACGAGTAGGAATTTGAAGTTGGATGAGTTCAAAACATAAGGCCACTATATGAAACTTTGACAAAGGCGAAAAAAGGTCAACTTTTTTTCAGATTTAATAAAACTATCGTGAATGAATTCTGTGACTTTAAAGATCTGGTGGGTGGTGGAAAGCTTAGGTCTAAAACCAAATTTTTCAGTTTGCAATTTTTATCTACCTCTTTACCATCTAATTTGAAAAATATCTAGTCTACATTCATATATACAATTCAAAGCATACGTTTATTAAAAAACAATATTTTATTACCTTATGGTGTCTTAACAGAGAGAAAAAAAAAAAAAAAAAAATCAAAGATTGGTTTGTGATTTTCGCTTTTTTTTTTCTTCCCTCCTTTCTTTCTTTTTTTTTTTTCTTTTTGTCACAGTATTCTATCTTTTTGGCGGCCTTGCTTTTTCGGCGGCCCAAAGCGACCGCTTAGGTTCGCCTAATGGTAAAGCGGGCCCTGAGCAAAAATATATTATTTATCACAATTTGGTACATGAAACACAGATGATGTGATAACGTTATTTGCAAGAAATTCTGACAAAAAGTTTAAAATGGGTCATTTGACCCGTCGTGGGTAGGGTTAGTGTTAAACATTTCCGCTCTATAATTTTAAAACGACCAACAAACATGCAAATTATAATACAGAGGGAAGAATGAGTTTTGTTTAACACATTTGGCTTATTTGTTAGTCTTACAACTCGACTTATACCCACGTACATATGTAATAAAGGTTAGGTGAAACCAATTTTTTTTTACAACTTCAATTCAACTTTCACATACACTTTACTAATACGATACTATTATAGGTATTCGGAACTTAAGAATTTATTTCATTTATTTTTTATTTTTAACCCTTTTTAATGTTTTTGTGCGTTTTGAGGTGCATCAATAAAAATAATAATAATAAAATGTGATATCTGTCTGTCGATTAGTCAGTTAGTGTTTTTATTAATTAGTCCTTTGTGATACTAGCCAAAACTCTATTGGTTTTCAACATTCTACTTTAAAAACTTCGTAAATTATTCCAAATTTACGATTAACATGGCAAACAGGATAAAATTTTCATGAATGTGCATTATGAGGATTATTTTAACGAAGAAAGATGATAAAATTATAATGATTCATAAATAACATTTTGAAAATTAGTCTAATTAAGAAATTCTTAATATCCCCCTCCCTTTATTATATATATAGAGAGATATGTATAGATATTAAAATATTTTAACATAATAAAATTAAGAATAACAGAAGATTAAATGCTATCGAAATCCGCAATAACCAAAAAGAATTAATTTATAACTAAATTACATAAGCATTGAAGATCTTAGAATAGATATGAAAACATTTAACAATTAATAGCTTTAATGAAATATAGAAGAAAACTTGCCATAACAATACCCCTTAAATATTGTCTTAAATTATTATTGGAAACATGATCATAAAACGAAAGTTAACCCACAGAAAAAAGGTCAAAAACAAGCATTGAGAAATTAAAAACTAAAAGGTTCATTTAAAACAATTTTAGATAAAAAAAATTGAAAATAAACTCAAACTGTAAAGATTTTTCATCAGGGAAAACCATCCCAACAGTGAGCTCATGAAAATGCAAGATTTAAAATTCTGGTTGGTATTAAAGCAAATAATAATAACAATAACAATAATAATAATAATAATAATAATAACAAGGGGTTCTCCTTTCTTGCATGTTAAACAATAAAACGAGTGGAAAAATAAATATTAGATCATAAAAAAAAAGAGCCAATCAACAGTAAAAATCACCTATAGAATTCCAGTCTCATGGCGAAAAGAACAAAATGGTGAAAAAAAAAAATATTTCTTATTGTATATATCGCGATCGAGTGCCACTGGAATTTTCTATTATTTATATTTCATCTCTCTTTGTTCAAATGTACGAGGAAAACAATGCGAAAATACAGAATTCAAATAAGAAATATACCTTGTCAAAAATTTCTTGGTCTGCTCATCGATACATTAGTAGAGTCCTAGGTTCGATTTCTGACCAGGACATTTTTCACTTCAAATAAAATTTATTCAACTATTTTAACTCTAGAAACTTATTAATTGAAGTATCAAGTTTGATGCTTTTTTTTTTTTTTTTTTTTAAGTAATTAATCAAGCTCAGAATAGCGCAAATTTTTAGTGCTGTCTGGTCGAGCTGCGCAGGTGCTTACAATGACGATTCAAAACTAAATGAAACATGAATGTAGAGTGAGAATATGTAAATTGCTGCTTTAAATGATACATCTTCGACTAATTTTTCATTTTATGAAGGGTGATACATAATTATTTCGACCCGACGCAAGTTTTCCTTTCTATTTCTCACAAGGAAACATTCAAAAGGTGTCGTCTTCAAAAAATATTGAAAAAAAATATATGTGATTCCACTCTTCATAAAACACTAGAAAGTGAAAAAATTATAGGCTGAAATGAATTACAGCGATCACAAAAAATTATCAAATTTAAGCATATTTGACAATTTAGCGCTGTTAGGCGTTCAGTTCGGTAGCACCGAGTTTGCCGTGTACGAGCAGAACCGTGTTTTGTTTCTCCGCCAAGTACTCAAAATCAATCGGCTAACAATGTGAAATCGCCAAATATGCTTAATTTTGATATTTTTTTGTGGTCGCTGTAATTCATTTCAACCAATAATTTTTTCCCTTTCTGGTGTTTTAGGAAGAGTAGAATCACATATATTTTTTTCAATACTTTTTGAAGACGACACATTTTGAATGTTTCCTTGTCAGTAGGATATTTGTTAAAAAAAAAAAAAAAAAAAAAAAATCATTTTTCATCATTAAAGGAATACCACTGTTTGTTTGTTTTCTCTTGTTTGTGTGTGTGTGCATTTAAATACATACATTCAGGATTTTCTAAATCAAATCATTAAGAGCGGACAATACCTAATCTCGCCGGCAGCCTTCGCTCATGTTATTCAATGGGAAAATTTGTTCACATAATTACTCATTACCTAATGAATATTTTTCAATTCTGTTTTCACATTTAGAAAATTCATAAGCGTTAAATTAGTACTTCTTTTCCAAAAATTTATTTTTTAAAATTTTAGTATTTCATTTTGCGACTAGAAAATGAGAAAAATGCATTTTGTGAAAAATCGCATTTTTGAACTCAAAATTAAAATGTAAAAATTAAAAAAAATGAATTTTTCAAAAAGGAGTACTCATTTAACGGTTATGAATTTTCTGACTGCGAAAACAGAATTAAAAAATATTCATTAGGTAATGTGTAATTGTCGCAACAAATTTTCCCATAGAATAACATGGGCGAAGGCTGCCGGCGAGATTAGGTATTGTCCCCTCTTAAGGGGAAAAATACAAAGTCTACTATCTCTTTTATTTGAATAGGTAGCTTAAATGATTTCATGCTCAAGTATAACACATACAAAAGTTGCTTACTATCTTAAAACTAATGATCTTTTTAAAATGCAGTATGTTTAAAATATTTATATTTCTGTATATACAGTCGGTAACAAAAATGTCCGAACACTAGCAAAAATTCCTATGTAAAAAAAGTGCGCTTAATACGGTTTTGTTAAATAAATCCTTATCGAATTATGTTCTTACACTGACGAAAAACAAGATTCGACAAGGATTTATTTAACAAAACCGCATGAAGTGTACTTTTTTTACATAGGAAATTTTGCTAGTGTTCGGGCACTTTTGTTACCGACTGTATATAAAAAAAAAAAAAAAAAAAAAAAATGGGATTTAATTTTTTTTTTTTAATTAAATGTTAAATGCTTTATTGATATTTTATTTTTTGTTAAATGGTTTATTAAAATAACCGTGTACAACATTCTTATTTCTCTTTAACAAGCAAAAGAATTTTTTTTGTTACAGTTTTCTAAGTGAAGGGGAAAGAATATTTTGTCTGTCCTTAACAGAACAGGTAGAGAAAAAAATATATATTCCCCCATATTTCCAAAGCTTTCCTTTCAATCAAAGCATTTTTTCACGTAACGATCTTCCAACCTAGGTTTCTTTGCTCAAACCACCCCACTGCATAACAAGGGACACGTGCCCCGAAGGGGGATGAGGGGATGAGATTCTTTTCCAAAGATCTTTCAACTCGAAACCTTGGTTCATTGAAAAAGTGTCACAACGTTCTCAGCCTCCCTCTTGCCCCAAAGAATGGAACAACGTCCAAGGGGTGGTGGAGAGACCATAGATGTGGCGGGAAACGCCAGATAACAAAGACAGAGTGGCGTAGTAAAGGGAATAAATAACATAGACCCGCAATACAGACATGTTGTGGGCATCTTCTGGGTTTTCGAAGCCAGACCCAGACACTGATTAAAGAAAAAAAAAAAAAAAAAAAAAATGTGGGGGATTATTTGTCGAAGGCGGACAAAATTTTAGCCTAAACAAATTAGATGAGATAAATACAGGGTGGCCATGAAAAAAACTTTCACTGTTCGGAGGCATCTATGGCAAAAACAAAGAAACTCAATGAAAAGTGATTTCACCTATTACATTCACCATGTACTACGGAATACATGGGGAGACGACGTCCACGAACAAAAAAGTTAGTACCCAAATTCCTCAATAGGGGATATCTTGACGTTGCATTCATGTACGCACTATTAAATTTATACAATCGACGTAAATTATGCAATTTTCCCATTGCAAGTGTGATTTTTGGAACTGATGAAAACAACAAAAGTAATTATTTAAAATAAATACATGGGAAATGGATTCTGTAAAGTTTAATTAACGCTTGAAAAAGAAAAAGAAAAAAAAATGCACATGTAGATATGAATAACATTGCATGGACTTCAATTGTGTTTGTGTGTTATGTAAATCAAGGGACCGAGGTTTAAAGCAATTAAGGAACAGTTTAAAATATTGCCAATAGATGGAGTTTTGCAACTAAAAACAGATGAACATGAGTAAGAAGCATGTAGATGTTGCTATAAATACGACTAATACGCTTTCATTGTTGTTCAACAGCATAGTTACTATTAAGGAATTATTTGTTCTTCCACAGGTATCATTTTATAGCAAAACTTATTCACAATTTACTTGCATTTGCTTTAAGGTGCAAAGCGCCATCTATTAGAAGACTTTAAAAGTTTTTTTTTTTTTCCCGTAAACCTTGGACCTGATCAATATAATATACGTTTGACGTTTCATGCGGATCCGATTTGTAGAATCGAAACTTTCAGCTTGCGAGTATTGAAGTCAGTTTAATATTGTAACCATCATGTATTTAAATAAAAATTCAAAATATCTAAAATCAGAAACACAGAACTATAAATAAACTTTTCCAGAAACTCCCTCCCCCCCCCCTTTTTTTTTTTGGTATAAATATCGTTTACATAATTTTTCTTTCAAAAGTTTTCTTTGTGATTGATCGTTAACCTAATTCGGAAAAAAAGAAAAAAAGTTCTTTAAATACATTCAGAATTTTGTTCAAGCATATTTAACATCGTAACATCATCGATCTGTACTATTTATATCGTTCCATGGGAATCTCTCGAACCATAGAAAGCACAGAATAAATACGAGGTTTGAAAAAGAAGTTAGCATAAAAGATCTTGAGTGATAACGTTTGAATCAGAAAAATGAGATTTTACATGAATATATTAAAAAAAAAAAAAAAAAAAAAAAAAAAAATCTTAGGCATTCTGGTGAATGGGATATTTATATCGTATGTTTCGAACATTTCAAAAGTTAAGTTTAAATAGTTATATCTGTACTGATAAGTATAAAGGATTTAAGTCCGTATTCTTGATTTTTCAGGAGACGAAAAATAAAGTTAAACTAACTAAAAACTAATCAGAAGAATCGATTAGGAAAAAGGGATTATGTTGGTTTATACGCTTTATACCATTCAGTGATTGCCAATCTTCATTTAATAAAGGGAAAAAATGAATTAAATATTTTATACCAAAGATTAATGCTAAATTTCTGACTTGAACTTTTTTTTACCAATGGATTTTCTCAAAGACTAAATGACATGGATTTAAATCCTTATACCAATCGATAGAGAATTTTTTCTGAGCCTGACTATGTATTTAACACAAAATCGACATTTTTGGACTTAAATCCTTTATACTTATCAGTACAGATATAATGTAAAGGATATATCTATTTTGAAAAAATATATTTTTCTGATAATAAAATCTATAGCATGTCCTGTCGTTTGTTATTGTTACCTGAATTTAATGTTTCTAGGAAATTTTTACAAGTGCTAATCGCCCATTTTAGTGAAAAAATCCTCTGGTGTGACACTCACACGACTTTCTCTTACCCTGAAATTTAATACTGTAAATACAGGTTGTAGATTAAGAGGTAACATAACAAGTACTGTTATGTAAACCTATGTTAAAACAATTCAAATTAGGTTTCAGAAGAGTTTTATATGATAATTAGTTCTGTGTGAGGATGGGGGGGGGGGGCTACCGCCCTCCTCAACCCCCCGTTTCATTACTGCACCTATATTAATATAGAATTTAAATCTGTAATTAAAATTAAAAGTTTACTTAAAATTATTCAGACAACTTTCATTCCTTGAAACTTATCAGTCTTGATCAAACTTTTCCAGTAACAAACTTATAAGTAATTTGAAAATACAACTTTTGAATCTCCTAAAAGTATTCGTTTTTAAATTACTCTGAGAGACACAGACAAAGATCAAACTTTAAAAAACTTGATTTTGGTAACAAGGAAGCCTCAAAACGTGTAAATACACAAAAAACAATCGATGAATATTTAAATTAAAAACATTCATTATTTATCATATGTCTATGAGTAATTCATTTCCATTCCTGAACAGCTTTCCTGGACATGGTGAAATATTATAGTAAAGCACTTCCACTAACAATAAAAAAGAATGTTATCGCTTAAATATTTGCAGTCCTGTATATCTTTTGAAGATTATGTACAAAGCACATAGTGCACCTAAATATAATCATATAGTAATAATATACGGTACAACCTGAAATGCACTTCCATCAATTTTCAGCTATTGTTTCACCATAATCTAGTTCTTTTGTGTAGCCCTGTAAATGAAAAATGAATGATTTCCCTGCTATATTCTACATGAGGCATATTTTTACGCATATAAAAAATATATATTAATTTCATTTGGTTTGGTGCAGTCTATAGATGTTAAACTCTACTTACATGCAATTTTCCCCATAGACGTCATGTATTTGAATCCTCCCTGTACACGAACCATTGTCCCTGTACACGAACCATTTGCTTCATCTCAACGAAATGTTTAGTGTAGCATCCCTATATGATACGCATTTTGAATGAAAAAGTTTGGACTTTCTGCTGCTATTTGTTCTTGAGATGCTAATAACAGACAGACACACACAGAGCAGCCGCTAAAAACATGATTTTCGGATTCAGGGGACCTCAAAACGTGTAAATATAACAAAAACTCGCTTTCGGAAATTTGGCCCGAAAACAATTCTTTCTCTACCTTATGGGTAAGGGTAAGAGAAAGTAATAACAGGCGTATGCAGAAAAGTAGTTTTTAGCAATATTAGGTGATGAGTCGCTGTAGAAGCACTATGAACTAATATATATTGTGAGAACGACAAAACTTTCTTCTATATTGTCTCATACAAATTCACGAAGTACAAATTATTTATTAAATTATTATGTACTAGCAGGCTACGCCCGCTTCGCTGGTCACTATTTTTAAATGAATCACAATAATTAATGAATTCTCAAAATTGCATTAATTTGTATCATGTGATAAAAAAAGAGAAAAAAAAAATTCTGATCAGGAAAAATGTCGCACCGGGTCCCCACTGCCTTCGGCAGCGTAGACCCGTGCGCTGCGCGCACGTATTCCTTCACTATCCTTATGACTTCTCAAAATTCAATGTTATTACTCATAAACTTTCATTCTCAAGAAAAGGAATTAAAAAATATATCATTTAGCATCGGGTAAAAACTCACACCGGGACGCCACTGCCTTCGGCAGCGCAGACCCATGCGCGCTACGCGCGCACGCTTGAGGATATACGTGCGCTGCACTCGCATATTCCTTCTCAACTCAAACTTTTATTACTAAGAAAATAAAATTTAAAAAAATCTTTTATCATCGGGTAAAAACTCGCACCGGGACCCAAACCCATGCGCGCTGCGCGCCTATTCCTTCCCCACCGTTCCAGCCCCTCCTAATTAACTTGCATATACCAATTTTGAACGGTCTTACTCAATTAGCTGAGATGCAAAAGAAAACCTGATCAAGACACTTTAAATTGTAAATCAGGTGAAATCTCGAATTCCACTTTCGATAATGTAAAAGAACTTTAAAATATCTTTCGAATGATGTATTAGAAATAATTTAATCATAATTAGAATATGAAATATTGAAATTTAAAAATATTACAGCGCCATCTGGCGGTAGAAATTTCTGTAATCTATTGTTCCATTCCAGTTACTTATTCTTACTCAATTAGCTGAGATGCAAAAGAAAACCTGATCAGGACACTTTAAATTGTAAATCAGGTGAAATCTCGAATTCCACATTCGATAATGTAAAAAAACTTTAAAATATCTTTCGAATGATGTATTAGAAATAATTTAATCATAATTAGAATATTAGATCAATATTACAGCGCCATCTGGCGGTAGAAATTTCTGTTATATATTGTTCCATTCCAGTTACTTATTCTTACTCAATTAGCTGAGATGCAAAAGAAAACCTGATCAGGACACTTTAAATTGTAAATCAGGTGAAATCTCGAATTCCACTTTCGATAATGTAAAAGAACTTTAAAATATCTTTCGAATGATGTATTAGAAATAATTTAATCATAATTAGAATATGAAATATTGAAATTTAAAAATATTACAGCCGTATCTGGCGGTAGAAATTTCTGTAATCTATTGTTCCATTCCAGATTAACAAAGCTTTCAAATGATGTATTACTCATGAAATTATTTTAAATAGTAGATGAGATACAAAAGAAAACCTAATCAGGACACCTCAAAACGTGTAAATTGGGTGAAATCTCGAATTCCATTTTTCGATAATGTAAAAGTACTTTAAAATGTGTATCAACTAAAATAAGCTTTCAAATGATGTATTACTTATGAACTTTTTTTAATTAATAACTGAGATACAAAAAAAAAACTGATTCAGGACACCTCAAAACGTGTAAATCTGGTGAAAACTTTCGATAATTTAAAAGAACATTAAAATATCTTTCGAATGATGTATTACAAATAATTTAATCATAATTAGAAATTGAAATATTGAAATTTTAAAATATTACAGCGCCATCTGGCGGTACAAATTTCTATATTCCACTGTTCGATTCCAAATCAAAAAAGCTTTCTAATAATGTATTACTTATGAAATTATTTTAATTAGTAGCTGAGATACAAAAGAAAACTGATTCAGGACACCTCAAAACGTGTAAATCTGGTGAAAACTGTCGATAATATAAAAGAACTTTAAAATATCTTTCGAATGATGCATTAAAAATAATTTAATCATAATTAGAAATTGAAATATTGAAATTTGAAAATATTATAGCGCTATCTGACGGTAGAAATTTCTGTAATCCACTGTTCGATTCCAAATCAAAAAAGCTTTCTAATGATGCATTACTTATAAAATTATTTTAATTAGTAGCTGAGATACAAAAGAAAACCTAATCAGGACACCTCAAAACGTGTAAATCGGGTGAAATCTCGAATTCCATTTTCGAAAATGTAAAAGTACTTTAAAATGTGTATCAAGTCAACAAAGCTTTCAAATGATGTATTTTTTATGAAATTTTTTTAATTAATAACTGAGATATAAAAGAAAACTGATTCAGGACACCTCAAAACGTGTAAATCTGGTGAAAACTTTCGATAATTTAAAAGAACTTTAAAATATCTTTTGAATGATGTATTAAAAATAATTTAATCATAATTAGAAATTGAAATTTTGAAATTTTAATATATTACAGCGCCATCTGTCGGTACAAATTTCTGTATTCCACTGTTCGATTCCAAATCAAAAAAGCTTTCTAATGATGTATTACTTATGAAATTAGTAGCTGAGATACAAAAGAAAACTGATTCAGGACGCCTCAAAACGTGTAAATCTGGTGAAAACTTTCGATAATTTAAAAGAACTTTAAAATATCTTTCGAATATGAAATTTGATGAAATTTTAACTGCAGGTTGGTTTTGTGCTGAATAGGTTGTATATTAAGTGTTGTGTACGAAAAAGAAAATTTGAAGCACTTTGAAATTTGCAATTTTTAACCCCAGTTAAAGATCATGTGACATTAATGGCTTGCACATGTGTTTTTTCCGTTAGAGACAGCGGTTAAAATCGTCTGCTGAATGCTGATAGAATGCCTCTTTTTAAGCAATAAGGATTTTTGGTCATTTTCGCGATCGATATGGGTCAGCATTTTAATTAATATCTCCGAAACTAATTAAGATTTTTAAATTCTGTTTCGAGGAAAACATCGGAAAGGCTCCAGAGCATCCGTATGTCAATTCTTGTACTTCTGCGTTCAATAGGGGCTGAACGTATAAAAGAACAGACAGACAGACAGATAGACAGACAGACAGATAGACAGACAGACAGACAGACAAACCTTTCCATTTATTATTATAGACTAGCAGGCTACGCCCGCTTCGCTGGTCACTATTTTTAAATGAATCACAAAAATTAATGAATTCTCAAAATTGCATTAATTTTTATCATGTGATAAAAAAAGAGAAAAAAAAATTCTGATCAGGAAAAATGTCGCACCGGGTCCCCACTGCCTTCGGCAGCGTAGACCCGTGCGCTGCGCGCACGTATTCCTTCACCATCCTTATGACTTCTCAAAATTCCATGTTATTACTCATAAACTTTCATTCTTAAGAAAAGGGATTAAAAAATATATCATTTAGCATCGGGTAAAAACTCACACCGGGACGCCACTGCCGTCGGCAGCGCAGACCAATGCGCGCTGTGCGCGCACGTTTGAGGATATACGTGCGCTGTACACGCATATTCCTTCTCAACTCAAACTTTTATTATTAAGAAAATAAAATTAAAAAAAAAATCTTTTATTAACGGGTAAAAACTCGCACCGGGTCCCAAACCCATGCGCGCCTATTCCTTCCCCACCGTTCCAGCCCCTCCTAATTAGCTTGCATATACCAATTTTGAACGGTCTTACTCAATTAGCTGAGATGCAAAAGAAAACCTGATCAGGACACTTTAAATTGTAAATCAGGTGAAATCTCGAATTCCACTTTCGATAATGTAAAAGAACTTTAAAATGTCTTTCGAATGATGTATTAGAAATAATTTAATCATAATTAGAATATGAAATATTGAAATTTAAAAATATTACAGCGCCATCTGGCTGTAGAAATTTCTGTAATCTATTGTTCCATTCCAGATCAACAAAGCTTTCAAATGATGTATCACTCATGAAATTATTTTGATTAGTAGATGAGATACAAAAGAAAACCTAATCAGGAGACCTCAAAACGTGTAAATCGGGTGAAATCTCCAATTCCATTTTCGATAATGTAAATGTACTTTAAAATGTGTATCAACTAAAATAAGCTTTCAAATGATGTTTTACTTATGAAATTTTTTTAATTAATAACTGAGATACAAAAAAAAAAAAAACTGATTCAGGACACCTCAAAACGTGTAAATCTGGTGAAAACTTTCGATAATTTAAAAAACTTTAAAATATCTTTCGAATGATGTATTACAAATAATTTAATCATAATTAGAAATTGAAATATTGAAATTTTAAAATGTTACAGCGCCATCTGGCGGTACAAATTTCTGTACTCCACTGTTCGATTCCAAATCAAAAAAGCTTTCTAATGATGTATTACGAAATTATTTTAATTAGTAGCTGAGATACAAAAGAAAACTAATTCAGGAGACCTCAAAACGTGTAAATCTGGTGAAAACTGTCGATAATATAAAAGAACTTTAAAATATCTTTCGAATGATGCATTAGAAATAATTTAATCATAATTAGAAATTCAAATATTGAAATTTGAAAATATTACAGCGCCATCTGGCGGTAGAAATTTCTGTAATCCACTGTTCGATTCCAAATCAAAAAAGCTTTCTAATGATGTATTACTTATGAAATTATTTTAATTAGTAGCTGAGATACAAAAGAAAACCTAATTAGGAGACCTCAAAACGTGTAAATCGGGTGAAATCTCGAATTCCATTTTCGATAATGTAAAAGTACTTTAAAATGTGTATCAAGTCAACAAAGCTTTCAAATGATGTATTACTTATGAAATTTTTTTAATTAATAACTGAGATATAAAAGAAAACTGATTCAGGACAGCTCAAAACGTGTAAATCTGGTGAAAACTTTCGATAATTTAAAAGAACTTTAAAATATCTTTCGAATGATGTATTAAAAATAATTTTATCATAATTAGAAATTGAAATATTGAAATTTGAAAATATTACAGCGCCATCTGGCGGTACAAATTTCAGTATTCCACTGTTCGATTCCAAATCAAAAAAGCTTTCGAATGATGTATTACTTATGAAATTATTTTAATTAGTAGCTGAGATACAAAAGAAAACTAATTCAGGAGACCTCAAAACGTGTAAATCTTGTGAAAACTGTCGATAATATAAAAGAACTTTAAAATATCTTTCGAATGATGCATTAAAAATAATTTAATCATAATTAGAAATTGAAATATTGAAAGTTAAAAAAATTACAGCGCCATCTGGCGGTAGAAATTTCTGTAATCTATTGTTCCATTCCAGATAAACAAAGCTTTCAAATGATGCATCACTCATGAAATTATTTTAATTAGTAGATGAGATGCAAAAGAAAACCTAATCAGGACACCTCAAAACGTGTAAATCGGGTGAAATCTCGAATTTCATTTTCGATAATGTAAAAGTACTTTAAAATGTGTATCAACTAAAATAAGCTTTCAAATGATGTATTACTTATGAACTTTTTTTAATTAATAACTGAGATAAAAAAAAAAAACTGATTCAGGACACCTCAAAACATGTAAATCTGGTGAAAACTTTCTATAATTTAAAAGAACTTTAAAATATCTTTCAATTGATACATCTGGCGGTAGAAAATTCTGTAATCTACTGTTCAATTCTAAATCAATAAAGCTTTCAAATAGTGTATTACTTATAAAATTATTTTAATTAGTAGCTGAGATACAAAAGAAAACCTAATCAGGAAACCTTAAAACGTGTAAATCACGTGAAATCTCAAATTCTATTACTTATGATAGTCGGTTAATGGAAGGTGAGAGAAATTTGTGGCGTCTACCCTTGAAATTCCATTCAAATAAGTTTCAAAATGACATATTACTTTTCAAATTATGCTAATTAGAAGCTGAGATACAAAAATGATATAAACACTATTATAAAACGATTTATGTCTGACTTTTTCGTGGTTTTCTCCGAAACTTGGGTAATTCCGGGCTAAATACTGTTCAAAATCCATAGTATGAAATGTGAAAGGAGTATCAGAATTCGAAATTCTGCAAAATATAAAAGAATAAAGGCGTTCTGGGTTTTCCGTTGTTTTCTCCGAAACAACCGTTCCTTTTCTACGTTTTTGCCCCTCCCCCCCTTTCCGTCCCTTCTAATAATTTTACACTTGAAAATATCCGCAATCGATTTATCTTTCCTTGAAACCTAATAATAACAATTTCAAACGCTGTAACTCTTTTTATTTATTTATTTTTATTTATTTTTATTTATTTTTTTTTTTTCTGGCCGTTTGCTTGCCCCCCTCCCCTCCCCTTCAAGCCCTTCCTAATAATTCTACACTTTCAAAAATATTCAGAATCGAAATATCGGGCGTTAAAAACACCAATATTACGAAATTTCAACGGCATATCTCAATTTAAAATAGTTGAAAATATAATACAAAATTTAATCTCATTTTTTTGTTTATCCACATATTTTCATGAAAATTGAACAGTAGCTTTATAATATGCTGTCTAGGTCGAATATGAATTCAAATGTAACGTGAATTAAAATTTGAAAAAAATTGAAAATTGCAATATTTTTCCCTACTACAAAACACGTGACATCTTGATCGGTTGCAATCATTTCCTTTTTGATGACAGACGATGGGTCTTCATTACTGGCATTTGAAATGATGTTGCCACAGAAAATTCATACTTTAGTTAATTTTAAAAAATCTAATTGTTGTACCGATAAACCACTTGCACACTTAGATTCAGAAAAAATGCCCCTTTCATTTGGTATCGAAATTGTAACGATCGGACAAATATTTCTAATTTATTTTCCACTTTTTCTGCTTTGAGATCGCTTTTAGATTAGACATGAGTGGACATTTTAATTAATATCTCCACAACTAATTAAAATTTTTAAATTCTGTTTCGAGGAAAACATCGGAAAGGCTCCAGAGCATCCGTATGTCAATTTTTGTACTTCTGCGTTCAATAGGGGCTGAACGTATAAAAGAACAGACAGACAGACAGACAGACAGACAGACAGACAGACAGACAGACAAACCTTTCCTTTTATTATTATAGATTAAATTTATTTTTTTTATGATGAATGTGAAGATTTTTATCTCAGATAAGTATAAAATTAAATGCTGAAAAAAAAAATCAATTTTGTTCCGACACCAGTTTTTTTTTTTTTTTCCCCTCCTTTAAAAATAAATAAATAAATAAAATAAATTATTACAGATTTAGGGTTCAACCATTCATCGTGATGCTTCTATATGCATACAATTTTCTGCCTAGTTTACTACTATTATTATCAATAATTCATATTAATTTTACAATCATTTGTTAAAAATAACACTCATCGCGTACATTTATACGAAATTTTGTCCTATACTGCCATATTAAAAGTTACGAAAAAATTAGATCACAGTGCCACCTGTTGAACAATTGATTCTCAAATGTAATTAACACCAGTTTAGGTATGGTCCAACTAAATATCAAGTTATTTTCAATTTTGTTCATTGGTTCGTGAGATACAGTGTCCACAGTGTTTTTTAAAGCACACATACAGATGGACAAACACTTTTTAAAAATAATCAAATCGTGTTCTAGACATCTCAAAATGTGTCATCCGTCGAAAACTGGAATTCAAAAATTTCCACGAATCCAATACTTTTCTCTTGTAGAAGAAAATAAAAATTACTAAAAATATGTATATGTGTGCAGTACATTATTCATATAAGCGTACTGTCGATTCTACGACCGCAATTCACCTACGGTTGGAAAAAAAGAAAAAAAAAGTGCTGTTATGATTTATTTATCATTTCAAATCAATACAATAAATTCAATTTCAATTAATAAAATATTCTAATATAATTTCATTTTATTTTTAACGTTTACAAACTGATGTAAATGCACATGCTGAGCAGTGTTGGGCATAATTGATTAAAAAGTAATTGAATTACAATTGAATTACAATTAAATTACAATTATAATTATTTTACTGTCAATCAGTTAACAGGTAATTGATTATAAATAAACTAAATTGCTTATTTAATTTATTTGTAATAATTCAATTTATTTGTAATCAATTACGTATTAATCAATTGACAGTAAAACAATTATAATTGTAATTTAATTGTAATTCAATTACTTTTTAATCAATTATGCCCAACACTGATGCTGAGTAAATGTATCGTAATGTAAACGTAAATTTGAAATTCAATTTGCTTTATTTAAAACATATTCAGTATTGAAGTTGGATAAAATAAATATTCCAGATACAGTAAAACACCGTTTATACGTCTCTCGTTTATACGACTTTTACATTTATACGTCCTTTTAGTGAAATCCCGATTTATTCCTATACATTTTAATGCAAAAATTCTTCGTTTATATGCCGCTAATATCGGTTATACGTCTTATCCACTTTACTAAAATTCGCAAAATTTCTCGACCAGTCATTATTTTTCATTCTAAATAAGACGGATTTTTCCTAGAAAGTATCTTAACTGGAGAAACCGGAAAGATCGAAGAATACTGATCAAAGGATCAATTGAATTCACAGAAAATGTTTTAATACTCATAGAGTCATAGACAAGCAGCTAATCAGGCGAATATTAAACACTTTTAATGTTATTAAATAACTGTCTGTATGGATATAAATCGCATGCTTATTATAAATGATATGCAATATATATAATTAATATTCAAAATGTGTTCATATACTTCTTAAAAAAATTAATATAATACGCAATATATGATATATGTAATTAGTACCCAGTCATGCATTAATTAGTATGACTTTTCTCACTTTTTATAATCTTTTTTTTTTATTAGTTATTGTCTTAAAAAAAGTATAATATACATTTAATAACTTAAAAAACTTTATTAATTAGTATTTTCATATCAATTTTGTGTATAAGTGTAATTAAATTTGTAGTAATTAAAGTGTTATTATTAAAATTTCGATTGTACGTCTTTTCATTTATACGTTCTTTTACGTCAGTCCCTTGAAAGACGTATAAACGGTGCTTTATTGTATAATGTAATGATATAATGTCACATTTTAAAAATTAAAACTACTCGGTACACTTGAATTCCTTGTGATTAATGAATAAGGGTTAATATAACTTGTATATGAATTTTTATCATTTGGAGTTCAAAATGTGAAATTTTACAGTTTTTTTTTTTTTTTTTTTTTTTTTCTGTTGCGACTCAGCATTTAAAAATTTTCTAATGAGTTAAGTACAATGTAAATTAATTTCGGTAATTATTTTAAACCAATCGAAAATCAGTATTTGAAAGAGTTTTATCCTAAGTCTTACAAGGAAACATTCAAAAGGTGTCATCTTCAAAAAGTATTGAAAAAAATATGTGATTCTACTCTTCATAAAACACCAGAAAATGAAAAAATTATCGGCTGAAATGAATAACAGCGACCACAAAAAATTATCAAAATTAAGCATATTTGGCGATTTAGCACTGCTAGGCGATTGGTTTTGAGTACTTGGAGGAAAAGCAAAACACGGTTCAGTTCGTACACGGCAATCTCGGTGCTAGCAATCGTATCGCCTAACAGCGCTAAATCGCCAAATATGCTTAATTTTGATAATTGTTTGTGGTCGCTGTAATTCATTTCAGCCGATAATTTTTTCACTTTCTGGTGTTTTATAAGGAGTAGAATCACACACACACACACATATATATATATATATATTTTTTTTTTTTTTTCAAAATTTTTTGAAGATGACACCTTTTGAATGTTTCCTTGTAAGTAAATAACACAAGCCTACAAAAATGAAGTTGACAAAATTTGATTTGATGATTTCAGCTGATCTTTTTTTTTTTTTTTTTTTTGACATGCTGAAACCGAAAATGCAGCCCATTTTTCTCTATCACGTATAGATTTTTGTCAGTACAAGGTGTTTACTGACACGATTTCTTACATATACCATCATAACAATCGGTTGGTTGGTTGATTGATATGGTTTTAAGTCGCACTGGTGCTTCACAATTACATCAATAGGTATCTATGATTAATTAATCATGGAAATATACTATAAAACTTACTATATAAAATTATATTGGTGGAAGAGTAAGGGAAAAAATGGTATAGACAGGCACCCTGTATTGACAAAATCTATACGTGATAAAGAAGAATTGGCTTCATTTTCGGTTTCAGCACACCAAACAACATAAAGATCAGCCAAAATTATAAAATCAAAATTTTACATGTCGGCCTGTGTAATGAATGGTGAGGTCGCAGTTAGCGGGGGAAAAGGACGTTGAAAATGGTTGCAGACCAGGTCTTATAAAAGAAGGAAAAATCCGAACAAGCAATAAGAAAGTTTTAAAAATTTTGAAATTGTTAAAACAATAGTTTTAAAACATACATTATTTTTTTGTTTGATATGGATATTTTATTAAATAAATTACGTTTATGTTTCAAAATGTGAATATATTACTCATTACTTTGATCAAGAATGAAGTTTTAGATGGTAACAACTTTTTCTTATAGCTCGAAGATACCTCGACGTCACTTTGTTTTATTTATATTAATAATAATTACAAATAGTATATTATTATTTATATATTTATTGTTATTATTGTTGTTGTAGTAGTAAAAACGTCATGTATGTCTGTTAAAATAATTCTTTTTTTAAACCAATAAATGCTGCTGAAGTTATCAATAATAAGGTATTTGGCATTTATAATTGTATTTTTTAAAATATGCATTATATCCATAGATTATTGTAAATAAAATCTTCATTATTAATGTTATAATTACATTCGTTGTTGTCAACAAACAAAAAATTTCTGTTAAAATAATTCCTTTATTTACCAATAAATGAAGCTGTGAAGTTATTGATAAGGTGATTGGTGATAATATTTTATGTGTAACAGTAGTAATATACATACTTATATATTTACTATCATTATATCGTTGTCGTTATTATTGTATTTGTATGTTAATATGTTACTAACTGTAAACTACAGCGATATAATATACAGTGATTAAAAAAAAGACTCTTAATAATAACTAAAATTATGTCCCTTTTTATAAAACAAGGAAGTTTCCTTTATATATATCTTAAAACAATTCTCAGACAAAAATACCATTATATCTATAATATTGGATTAAACAACAAATATTGTACGGTTAAGTACGCATCATGAAAGTTTATTTACATATAGTTTTATTATTTATTTATTTATTTTTAATTTTCTGGATAATTTTGAGCTTTTATTTTCACTCTCATGTAATTTTTTCTATTACAAGGCACAATAAAGGTATATTGAAGACCATAAAATATATTTTTGCTTAATTTCCGTCAATTATTCAGCGGCAGGTGTGCATAGTCATAGAATGTCAATTGCTCGTGGTCGGAAAAAGTGGCTTTTGTCGCCTAGATATCTATGGTTTCATCTAAAATTAACATCAACCAAACGGCAAATGGCGCCTGAACCCTGAAAAGTTACCTCAAATGAAAATTATTTCCGAAACCATAGAATCAGAGAAGAGCCGTGCAAGTATATTTTGCGGCTGCTAAAGAGAGGTCGGGAAACAGAATTCTCACAAAGTTAAATTTGAATACCACAATTTTTATACAGTAATTTTAGATTTTACTTATCGTTGATATATATATATATATATATATATATATATTGTATAAAAATTCTGATAACCAAATTTCCCTTCGGCAGAATCCTGGCTAGAAAAAAATGATAAAAAGACATATTTCACATCCTTCTTTCTTTTACTTTTTAATTATTGAACATCATATCGAAATCGCTTATGCTATAATAAAAATTTAAGAATAAATGCTACTAGAAATTTACAAGAATATCTTATTCTTTGGGTTAAATTATTATTTCAATAAATGAGAAATAATGACCTTTTTCTACTTCGAATTCGAAGGAATGACCACTGTTAGAGATTCACAAGAATGTTTTATTCTTTGGGTTCAATTATCATTTCAATAAATAAGAACTGATGATCTTTTTCTACTTCGAATTCGTAGGACTGGATACTGTTAGAGAGTCAGAAGAATGTTTTATTCTTTGGGTTCAATTATCATTTCAATAAATAAGAACTGATAATCTTTTTCTACTTCGAATTCGTAGGACTGAACACTGTTAGAGATTCACAAGAATGTTTTATTCTTTGGGTTCAATTATCATTTCAATAAATAAGAACTGATGATCTTTTTCTACTTCGAATTCGTAGGAATGAATACTGTTAGAAATTCACAAGAATGTTTTATTCTTCGGGTTCAATTATCATTTCAATAAATAAGAACTGATGATCTTTTTCTTCTTTGAATTCGTAGGACTGAATACTGTTAGAAATTCACAAGAATGTTTTATTCTTCGGGTTCAATTATCATTTCAATAAATAAGAACTGATGATCTTTTTCTACTTTGAATTCGTAGGACTGAATACTGTTAGAAATTCACAAGAATGTTTTATTCTTCGGGTTCAATTATCATTTCAATAAATAAGAACTGATGATCTTTTTCTACTTCGAATTCATAGGAATGAATACTGTTAGAGATTCACAAGAATGTTTTATTCTTTGGGCTCAATTATCATTTCAATAAATAAGAACTGATGATCTTTTTCTACTTCGAATTCATAGGAATGAATACTGTTAGATATTCACAAGAATGTTTTATTCTTTGGGCTCAATTATCATTTCAATAAATAAGAACTGATGATCTTTTTCTACTTCGAATTCGTAGGAATGAATACTGTTAGAGATTCACAAGAATGTTTTATTCTTTGGGTTCAATTATCATTTCAATAAATACAAAATAATGATCTTTTTCCACTTCGAATTCGTAGAAATGAATACTGTTAGAGATTCACAAGAATGTTTTCTTCTCCGGAATCTATAATCTGAACGTGTTTATAATTTATCTAGCCTATTATGAAAAAGATTTTAAATCACTTTTTCTTTTGATTAATAATACTTTTGTTATGCTATAATAAATCCCATAACTTTAATTTTAAATTAAATATTAAACTGTGGATCTATGTCAATTTGGTAGAAATGAAGTACCAATTTAAATTATTGAGAAAAACGGCATTATAATAATATACATTGCAAAAATTAGATATTGTTTCTAAATTATTATATTAACAAACTAGTAAACCTCTGCGAAATTTTTGCAATTTATTTCTTTTTTTGTTTATCGTTAAACTGTGAAACTAATAACTCTTATATACCAATTTTCCCATCCAATTTAAATTTTAATTATCCAAATTATTGTTATAGCCAAATAAATATCGTGCAGTAGTGAAATCAAAATCATTCAAAGGAAGGTTTTAAAATAAAATTCATATTCGACGACGAGGTTTTCATACTTCCACAGGCAGTACAGCTTTAGTATAGGACCCCACGGCGACTTTTAAAATTTTTTCGCCATATTGGTGATGCATTTTATTTAATTTTGCGTAATTTTTGGTTAAAAAAAAAAAAAAAAAAAAAAAACCTTACTACTGATTTTGATTATACTTTTGATCATTGCGCTTTTTAGTAAATTTATGACAATAGTTCATATTTTGTTTATATCTTTAAAGTATTCCTAAGTTTAAAATGACGCGTGTGACGGTTGTAAAGATACAACTTTCCAAAATACATTTTTCTTTAAAATAGTCTCGTGAGACAAATGTCGTCATTTTTCTGATTAGATTATTGAACTGAGTCCGCGTGTTTAAATATTGTCCATGTATAAATATTATTTTTTTTATTCTCGAATTATTTTATTTATTACGTTGCTACCGTATGGCTTCGATAATATTGAATAGTAACTGGTCCACGTTAGAGACATATTTATATAGATACTCCAAAATGACATTATAATACCTTACAAACTAAGAATAAAAAAATATTATTCTAAGTTATGACTTGGATGAACAGATATTTTAAATGAAAAGAAAAACCTTTATCCACTCCAAATTCCCAGGAATAAATACTATCAGAGATTCACAAGAATGTTTTATTCGCTAGGATCAATAATCAGAACTTGGCTATATTTCATATCGCAAAGCTCCACAGATTTTTTCGTCGAGCCTCGAGGGAAAGAAAAAAAAAAAAAAAATCAGTGCATTGAACGAGAGACGATAGTGAATTGGAGATAAGCCGGTGCAAAAGAAGGAAATATATTACAAGCTCGACAAGAAATGACCTGTCACCTTTCGATTTGAAATATATGTTTGGATTAAATGTAATTGAGAAAATTAATACGGGATATGGAACGATTGTTAGTACACCCAGCGCATTCGGGAGGGGAGGAGAGAAAATGTTGGCAGTGGATCAGAAAAATGAATAATGTACTCGCCGCATATTAAAATCACATTAGTTCTGAGGAAAAGTTATTAAGCGGCTGATTTTTATATCCGGAGAACGTTCCTGCGCTCGTAAAAAAAGTGTTACCAGGGATCGATCCAGGTTTTAAATTTAGGGTCCCCTTTTTGTGAAAAACAAAATATTTTTGTAAAATTTTTATTTATTTTTGTGAAAAAAAAAAAAAAAAAAAGTGCACAAAACCTTTTATTTCAACTGCCATTCTAAATCTGTACTGATAAGTATAAAGGATTTAAGTCCAAAAATGTCGATTTTTAGTTAAGTTCATAGTCAGACATAGAAAACAATTCTCTATCGATTGGTATAAAGAATTTAAATCCATGTCATTTAGTCTTTGAGAAAATCCATTGATAAAAAAAGATTCAAGTCAGAAATTTAGCATTAATATTTGGTATAAAATATTTAATTCAATTTTTCCCTTTATTAAATGAAGATTGACATTCACTGAATGGTATAAAGCATATAAACCAACGTAATCCCTTTTTCCTAATCGATTCTGCTCATTAGTTTTTAGTTAGTTTAACTTTATTTTTCGTCTCCTGAAAAATCAAGAATATGGACTTAAATCCTTTATACTTATCAGTACAGAAATAATGTTTAATATCAAATTAACATAGTTCAATTGAACCAATTAATTAAAAATAATACAGAAAAAAAGGAAACATTTTTGAAAAAATCACTTTTCTGAAACAAATCTTGTGAAGGACTCATTTCACAAATCTGAATTTTGTGAACGGTCCTCTTTTATGGATTTGAATTTTGTGTAGGGTCCCCTTTTATGGACTAGAATTTTGTGAAGGGTCCTCTTTTATGGTGTGGAATTTTGTGAAGGGGCAGCAAAGAGGACCCAATTTTTGCCTGGATCGACCTCTAGTTACTTCCCTGAATTCGAAAAGAAATTTCAAAAGATACCAAACAATGGAATTAATAAACAGTATTAATTAATTTTTAGCAGATAATTACTTAACTGTTCCTTCAAAATAAAAGAATTAAACACATCCCAAGCTCCGATGCGTTTTCCTTTGAGGGAAATCATCGTTACTTTGCTTAAAAGTTCACGCCTTTCTTTAAAATTTAAAATCTTTCCGTTTGTGTACCTTGCTTCTTACGTATTTCAGAACAAGAATTAGAAATTGTCTTTTAATAACTAAAAATTAAATAAAAGTCACTGGCGAATTAAATCAAATTTGTAACTTATGACCGCGCTTTGAAGAATATATTCCTCGAAATTATTCCTAAAACAAGTGATTGGGCGTGTTTAGTTGCTGCAAATGTAAAATTTAATGTTGTAAATGTAAAATTTTCGACAAAGAGAGATAATGGAGGAATTTTCTAGATTTAATTTCTTTTTTATTTAAAAAATGAAAAATCACAGTTTAAATAAGAATTTGCCCAGCGTGCATAAATGGTATTTTTGTTGCTGAAGAGATTTTTTTTTTTTTTTAAGTTTATTAACCGGCGATGCTGATTTTATTAAGCGGCAGTTTTAAAATTGGTTTGCATTGATTTGATTCCGGTCCTGACAATTTGATCAGATTAAGCGGCTGATTTTATTAACCAGTGATTTTATTAAGCGGTGGTTACTGTATAAGAAAAAAAACTGTTGTAGTTAATTCATTATTTAATATAATACGTTTTCACATTTTTAAGAAACGGAAAATCTTTAAAAACTAATTAAAAAAAAAAAAAGAAGAAGAATATTAATACCCGTATATTTCAAGGACAGTTTCAATAGGGTAAATTATTAAAAGGAAAAATTACGCTGAATTTGAGTGAAATATTAAATACAAATTCAAACGTTTGTTACAGAATACAAAATTGCTTATCATAAATAGAATAAAAATGTTCTTTTTGCGCACACAAAGAAGAAGAGACTAATTTACACAACATAAAAATTCTTATTATACAAACAATGCAAAAGTGCTTATTATGAATACTTTACAAAAATATTCGCTATGTTATAAAATAGAAAATATTCAAAACGTATACATAATACAAATGTGCTCACTGCGAATGAAATCTGTAAATGCCCATTGTAATTTTTTCCACAATATCGCAAAAAAAAAAAAAATGTAATATAAACTTTGACTTTGTCAATATTGATTCTAAAAACATTGTCATTGAGGATGCTTGTGTCATTAATAAGTAATCTATATTATAACTTTCTGAACAACCTTTCCAACATGGAACAAAAATTTAATCTAAAAGCAAAATAATTTCGTCTGATGTTCCGTCTCATGTTAGACGTTTTCACATTAAAATCCTATGAATATTCTACTTAACCATTTTATACTAAATTCCAAACTATTTTATTATTACTTTATTTTCATAACTTCGAAATATTCTTGATTTATTTATATTTAGTCTGAAAAGGAAAATTAAATGAACGTGAAATAAAATTTGATTCCGAGCAAATTCTTTTACGGAAATCGTCTGCTTTAGAAAATAAATCACCGAGAATTATAATTGCAGTGAAATTCTAATTCTCATAACTTACCCAATACGCAAATTTTTTTAATGATATATATTATTTTTCTTTTAATGAAAGCGATATATTTGAACTGTAAAATTTTATTTCACAGAAAACATTTAATACGAGAGAAATTAGAAATAAATCTACCTTTTCGCATATAATTTCCATGAAGAAAGTAATACATTTTCATTGCAAAATATTTCCGTCTAAAATTCCATATCTATAAATTCTTTAGACATTTTCTGTTTAAATTATTGTGATATCACTAAAATAATATTTTACACAAAATTTCAATATGTAATAATTCCTTTTATCAACTTATTTTAATATTCTTGATTTATTTATATTTAGTCAGAAAAGGAAAATTAAATGAACATGGAATGAAATTAGCTTATTTCTGTACATACAAATTCTTTTACGGAAATCGTCTGCTGTCAGAAATAAATCACCGAGAATGATAATTGGAGTTAAATTCTAATTCTCATAACTCACGCAATACCACACATTTTTTAATGATATTTTTTTAATCTAAGCGTAATATTTCAACTTTAAAATTTTAGTGACAAAAAAACATTTCATACGAGATAAAATAAAAATAAAATTACTTTTTCGCATACAATTTCCACGAAGAAAAAAAAAAAAAAAAAAATGTAGTGTAATAGGAAAATAATTCCGTCTAAAATTCCATTTATCTATAAATTCGTTAGACATCTACTTTTAAAATATCGTCATATAATTAAAAATAACAATATTTTACACAAAATTTCAATTTTTCAATATTATTATTATTTCCTTTTAGTAACTTGGTTTTCATTCGAAATATTACTGATTTATTTTTATTTCACCCAAAAAGGAAACTTAAATCAAGTTGGAATAAAATTTGTTTTATTACATAACATTTACGCTAATCGTCTGCTGCGAAAAATAAATCATAGAAAAATGACATAATTTGCAGTTGATGTCTTATACATATAATTGACGCAATATGTAATTTTTTTTATTGATTTAAGTAAAAAAAATATGAGCAATATATTTCATCTCTAAAGTTTTTTGTGACCGAGAACACTTTGTTTAAAAAGTAAATTAAATAAAGCTGCAGTTTCACGTATTCTTTACATGAGGTAAATAATAATAATAATAATAATAATAATAATAATAACATGACAGTAAAATATTCCTGTCTAAAGCTAAATATCGATAAATTCATGTTAGTCAATTGCCCATTAAAATTTGGTTATTTCGTTAAATAAAGCAATATTTTACTAAGTTTTAATTTATTTTATCATCATTTTATCTTTTATAACATTCTTTTCATTAGACGTATTCCTGGCGTATTCATATTTTGCCTGAAAAAAGATGCAATAAAATTTGCTTCATAGTTAAAAAGAACGAAAAACGAAATATTTAATTTAAAAAACTTTTAGTTTGAGGTAGCATTTTACTAGAGATAGTAAAAACAAAGTGATAATTCACATATCACTTATAAAATTCCATATATATGATCAAGTTAGATATTTCCCCTTTAAAATATTACCATTTTATTAAATATAGAAATATTTTATGCTAAGTTTCATTTATTTTATTATTTCTATATGATTTTTATAGTTTACTTTTCATTCATAATACTTTTAACTCACTTACATTTCATCTGAAAGGAAAATTCTAATAGATATTAATTAAAATTTACTTCTGTGTAAAAATGTTTATGGAAATAATCTGCTAAGAAAACTAAATCACAGAATCTGATAATTTTAGTTAATTTCTTATACATATAATCTATATAATACAAAATTTTCTTCATTAAAAAAAAAAAAAAAGAAAGAGAGAAAGAGAGAGAGAAAGAAAGAAATGGATGTAAATATAAACTGAATTATAGAAAATATTTTCAGTGAAAAAAAGTAAAAAAAAAAAAAAAAAAAAAAGGCAAAATAAAATAGATGGTACAAATGTAACTATAGAAGTTAATTAAAAATTAAAATATCTCTGGTTTATTTTATTTATTTATTTATTACCGTATACTGCTGAAAATATCGTATTGTTTTCTTTGTTAACTATTGTAAATTGCGTATAGTAATATAATTAGCATAAATCTTAATTAAAAGAAGATAAATCTTTTTTATAAAAATTCCCAAATTTATAATCATTAGATATAATTATAATCATAGATGTCATTACACATAAAATAAACCATGATGAATCATAATAGAAATTAATTTTTTATTTGGAAAAACAATATTATAAATTAAAAGAAAAGAAAAAGAAAAAGAGATGAAAAAAAAAAAATGTTTAAGAAAGAAAACTAAATTTTTCATTTTGCAATTTTTCGTGATAAATAACTTTTTACAAAAAAAGAAATTAATATAAAATTTCGGTTTCACACGATAAAATACAGAATTATAAATGGTTATTAAATTACAGAAACGATATAGCTATATCTAACTAAAGAAAAGTTAAGAGAAAATAATTTGTCAGTTAATAAATGGCAACAGTCCATTCAGTAGGCATTTGATTAAAGATACGGGAAATAAGGTAGGAAATGTAAATCATTCTCCACAACCTCTCATGTTTTAATACTTCTTCCCGAAGTTCTAGCATTAGTTCTATAACATTGGTAAGATGAATAAGTGATTAATTAACACGATATTATGAATTGCATATTAGATTACGGTTCTTCACGAAAATGTTGGTATATATTTGCCGAGATGATTTAAGAAAAAAGATTTTATTCAATTTAGTATCAGTACAAGAAAGATAAAACTTTTGAGAATAATTCTTTACATTAGAATGAATATACTTTTTTAACACATTTTATAGTTAATGCCAAGAGATTTTTATTAAAATATTTCGATTTTTACAAATTAATTAATTAAACATTATAAGTAACTAAAGAAAAGTTGTGAGAAAATAATTTGTCACGGAATAATGGCAGCAGTCAGTATAAATTTAATTGGAGATACTAAAAATAAGGTGGGAAATGTAAATCATTCTCCACCTTGCATGTTTAATAATTGTTCCCGAAGTTCATACATTAGTTTCACAATGTTCTTAAGATGAATGAATGATTAATTAACACGATATTACGAACTGTATGATAGATTACGTTTCTTTATGAAAATATTGTTACATATTTGCAGAGATTATTTAAGAGTAAAGGTTTTATTTATTTAGTACCATCACATAAAAGAAACACTGAGAAAAAATTCTGTAACTGACATCTAGAATCTAAGTTGTGGCTCTAGAAAAAATATCTCCATGTCATCCTTATAAATTCTAGTCCCCTTGGAAAGCGAGTTCTAGAAGCTCCTATTAGAATTATAGAGCGTTTGTCTATATTTCCGAGAGCAAAGTTATTTAAAAATCTCTGCAAATAAATGAGACAGCGGGTTTCAGCAACTATAATCTTAGTTTATTACCAAATTCTAGAAAATCAAGCGATAATTTCTCACGATACAAATGATTCAGAATATTTAGAGTATTCAGAATATTGTTTCACCATTTAGAAATGTGTACACTAGAAATTCTCGATCATTTCATCTATTCAGTATATTGGTGTGCCTTACGCGCCTAGCTCGGAAATCTATATTTCTACACTGTTAAAAATTTTGTCCTAGGTTGAACCAAAACATGGTATACTGTTAAAAATTTCAGTTCAAGGTTGAACCAAATGTTGGTACTACAGTAGCTTCAGTTTGCTAGGTTGAACCAAAACTTGGTACACGTATAGCTTCAATTATGCGATGGTGAAACCTTCTACTAAGATTTGGCGTTTCTTGATTGAAAAAAGCACCAAATTATGGTAAAAAAAATTCTCCATCTTATGGATGTAGCTATTGCAGTACCAAGCCTTGGTTTAGTAATGCACCAAATAAGGGTAAAAGGTTTCACCATCGCATGGTGGCAGCAAAAATGTACCAAAATTTTTAACAGTGTAGTTAAGGGATTTAGAAAATGGCCACTTATTCATTTTAGAGGAAGGCGGTATATTTTTTTTCTCAGTGTAGAGAATAATTCTTTACATTCTAAATTATATATTTTTTAACACAATTTATAACTACACTGTTAAAAAAATGCAGAAAAAATACAGAAATTCTCTGTAATTTCAGAAAAAAAGGCGTAAATTACGGAAAAATTACGTGGACAAAACGTATTTTACGACTTTTTTTCTGAAATTACAGAGAATTTCTGTATTTTTTCTGCATTTTTTTAACAGTGTATTGCTGTGAGATTTTTATTAAAATGTTTAGATTTTTTTTAATAAATTAATTAAACATTATAACTAAAAAAAATCGTGTAAAAATAATTTGTCAGTAATAAATGGCATCAGCCAGGGGAAATTTAATTATTAATATTGTAAAAATGAGGTAAGAAATGCAAATCGTTGTCTACCTTGCATGTTTTTAATAACTGTTTTTGAAGTTCTCACATTAATTTCATAACATCTGTAAGATGAATCAGTGATTATTTGACACGATATTGCGAACTGTATACAAGATTATGTTTTTCCACAAATATGTTGGTACATATTTGACGAGATAACCTAAGAGAAGATATATATACAGTACCCGCCGCTTTATAAAATCACTGGTTAATAAAATCAGCCGCTTAATCTGATCAAATTGCTGGGTCCCGAATGAAATCAATAGAAACCGCCGCTTAATAAAATCAGCATCGCCGGTTAATAAACTCAAAAGAAAATTTCTTCAACAGTAAAAATGATCATGTATGTAAGCTAAACAACGAATTATATTTTCTCACCGGACCTTTGAAATGAAAAAAAAGAAACAAAACATATCAAGCCATCATATTATTGCTCTTTGTCAAAAATTTTACGCCAAAAAAAAAAAAAAAAAAAAACCACGCCCCACCGTGTGTTGTATTTATGAATTCAAGGAATGAATTCGCCAAATGATTGGCCAATGAGTATTTTTTTCTGTTTTTAGATATTCAAATAGAGTTTCTAGTTCTTATTTTGAAGCAACTTAGCTGCAAGATATGCAAGCAGAAGTTTTTTATTTTGAAGGTAAAGCGTAAAATTTTGATAAAGTATGATCGTTTTCTACAAATGTATAGTCAAAGGAAGGCTGTCGCCTTCCTTTCGAAGCTTAAAATTTCTCAATTTTTTTTCATGTAAACATAAGAATAAAGATGATATTAGTGCTTAAATTGTAGCAAACGAAGAGTGAACCGTAAGCGAAAATGAATATGAAAAGCAAAAATCATCAACGCAGCACTTCTAGATAGGTACAAGAATGCCATTTGAAAGAAAATTTTCAATTTTTACGTAATTTTGTCCTTAAAAGCTGAAAATTTTACGTGGATGATAAGTAACGAAAACTTCAATTCTACGGATGGCTAGTAGATATATGAACAGGTGAAGAATTTCTTTCCATATTTAGATAATGAATACTCTTTTATTGAGTTAGGAAAGGTTCGCCGGATATAAAAATCAGCCGCTTAATAAAATCATTTTGATGAAAACAAACGTGATTTTATAAAGCGGCGGCTACTGTATATACTAATTTAATATCATTAGCATAAAACTTTAAAGAATAATACTGCACTGCAAAAAAAAAAAAAAAAAAAAAAATTGAGGTCTGATACCATTTTTGTTGATTCTTATGTAAAATGACCACTTGAATCCGAATAGGTCTCCCATTTTGCCCAGTCACCCACCGTTTTCTAGAAACACCACCCCCTCCCCTCAATTTCTTTCCGTGTTCGATAATTTTATGACCATGAATTTGATTTGAAGAATGAAAATTAATTAATTTAACACCTAAAAACAAAATATATAAAGTTTAAAAAATAACATTAAGATTAAAAACAATATAAGCTATGTAATGCATAATTTCAGTTGCAAATCCTCCCCAAAATTTATCCCTTGTCCCAAATGTCCATGTTTCAGAATTTTCCAACTCTGTAGCCCCTCAGAAGCTATTTAACGGTTAAAATTGTCCTCCTGAAAATCAAATTTATTGCCATAAAATCCCCGAAAAATGATTAAAAAAAAAAAAAAAAAAAAAAAATAGAGGGTCGTTCCTAAAAAACAGTGGGTGATAGGGCAAAATGGGAGTCCTATTGGGATTCAGGAGGTCATTTTACATAAGAATATGCTGAAATGGTGTCAGAGGCAATTTTCTTGCCGATCAGTCTAATTAAGCACATTCAAATAAATGTATTTTTTAAAATATTTTATAGTTAATGCTAAGATATATATATGTACAGTCGGTAACAAAAGTATCCAAACCCTAGTAAAAATTCCTATGTAAAAAAAGTAGAGTTAATACTGTTTTGTAAAATAAATCCTTGTCGAATCATGTTCTTAGTACTTTTTTTATATAGGAATTTTCGCTAGTGTTCGGATACTTTTTTTACCGACTGTATATACATTAAGTGTTTGAATTTTCCAACTAATAACATCAACAATATATCAAAATTAAAGAAAAGTCGTGAGAAAATAATTTGTCATGGAATAATGGCAGCAGTGGTTATAAATTTAATTAGAAATACTGGAAATGAGGTAAAATATATGTAATTTTTTTTTCGCCTTGCATGTATTTTACAATTTTTCCCGAAGTTCTCAGTTCTCACATTACTTTTATAACACTCCTAAGATAAATCAGTGATTAATTGACACAATATTACGAATTGTATAAAATATATCTTTTTTTTTTTTTTTTTTCCCACAAAAATGTTGGTACGTATTTGCCGTGATGATTTAAGAGAAAAGATTTTCTTTTCAAATTTAGTATTATTACAAGAAAAATTAAACTTTAGAGCATAATTCCTTACATTGGAGTAAATATATTTTAACGTATGTCAAAAGATTTTGATTATAAAATATTTTGAATTTTCTATAAATAAATAATGACTGAATTTAAAAAAAAAATGTGTATTTGAATATTCTATCAATATTAAAATATTTTTAATGCGTTGTGATAAGCAGTATTCATTAATTGTCATAATATTTATTTTAAGTGATTTGAGTGTTATAAGTGATTTTTTTTTTCTTTTTAGTAGGGTAAGTGCACCAATCACTGACACTTTTAGAGCAATCTCTGATGTTTTTAATGTTCTAGTCATCAGAAAATATTTTTAGAAATCTTGAGTTAGTACATATGGTATGAAAGACATTCAGAACCACATATATGTTAAAATTTATACATTTGATAACAATTATTATTATTTTTTTTTTATGAACTTTTATTTGGCACCCACTCAATGTTCTAGTAATTGACACTGCTAGTTTTTCATTTTATCAGTAATTGGCCCCCTATGTTACAGTGTTTGACACTGCTAGTTATTCATTTTGCCAGTTATTAGCACCCTATGCTCTAGTGTTTGACATAAAATGTTAAAATTCTTATATGTATAATATATGGTTTTATTACTTTTCTTATCTATTAATTATTTCGGGATAGATGTCAATTACTGGAGCATGCCAATATCTGGAGCACCTACCCTACGTTAATTTTGTTAATTTTGTTTTTATTATTACTATTTTTTTGTGGAAACATTGATTTTAATGGAGTGTGAACATGTTGCCAGATAAAATGTATATCTTTTTTAATTTAATGACAGGTTTAATAATAATAGTATACACTACTACTTGAAAAAAAAAAAAAAAAAAAAAAAGATAAGTATTGAATTAAATAAATTGCCCTCATTGTTTCCACCTCAGTTAATTCCACTACGTATATCTAAGGAATAGAACGATTATGCTGTGAGTTTAAACAGTAAGAATGCTTGGTACTTTCATGTTAAATACAGGTTATAAGTTTACATTAACAAAGATCGCCGTAAAGTTGACACAGGTTGCGACAGAATAAATACAGGTTGCTATAAACAATGAACGGTGGTTCTAAAAAAATGTTTTTAAACTAGTTCATTAGTCACTTCATTTCAGTTCGTTCATAATGCCGATTAATCACTGGTATTCGGTTAATACTAAATTACCGAATGTTTTAATTTATAAAAAAATATTTCCGATTTTACTTTAAACTTAAAATAAATAAATAAATAAATAACTTCAGTTTATCTTTAATACTATAAAAGTAACATATGCGATAGCTTTCCTATCTCATGTTTTATCAGTTCCTCAGTCTCATTTTTAAATTCAAAAGAAATAAAAAATCAGAAAATCCAGTCTCTTGGGGTATCTGAAAATGTATATCATGTAATACTGGGAAATAGAATAAAATCCCCGCAAGAACTGAGCAGGAAATGCAAGATAAGGCAGAGACAGGCAGTCCTGGGGTTGCTATACTTCCTTGAGAAACAGCTTTGGCTTCACTGTTCGGGGGTGGTGGCTGTCACAATAGAACCTCTGTTTGGAAGAATTTTTCAGGTGTTGATCATTGAAAAGAGGCGTGAAATTGGAAGGGACATAGATCAGCTGTTGCAAAAATATATGGCTTTATAAAGGCAGCCCTAGTCTGAGTGGGATATCCAATTTATTTTTGCATAAGATGTGGATAGAAGAACTTCAGTAAGCATTTATTTGGGTGAATTTATATTAGAGTCCTGCATTTGGTCGGGTACTCGTGATTACCCGCTTTGCGGTTCGGGTGCGGATCGAATCAGCATTAATTTTTGACCAGCTGGTAAAACCATGGTACTACCCGTAAAATATTTTTCTTCGGAGAATTATTTATGTTGCTTTTATATGAATTCTTTTGAATGCAGAGACTGGACGCCATTCCCCTCATAATATAAGTTTAATTCGTTAAGAACAATTGAATAAATATTAATACTTGACGTTTAAAACGTTATATGAGAAAATTATTTACCTTCCAACCTATATTTGCTTCCTCGTTTTACTTTTTCTTTTATATACTGTGAATATTTAAAACAATGGATTTTTTTAAAGTAAGTGGAATACACATGAAATTTTGTTATATTATACACTGAAATGTTGTTTGTAATTAGACTAGTTATTTTCAATACAATTTTATTGCTCAATGGCTTTAATATGATTATATATATGTATGTACAGTAACCGCCGCTTAATAAATTCACTGGTTAATAAAAACAGCCGCTTAATCTGATCAAACTGCCAGGACCGGAATCAAATCAATACAAACTACTTTTAAAGCCGCCGTTTAATAAAATCGGCATCGCCAGTTAATAAATTCAAAAATATCTCCTCAGCAGCCAAAAATAACACTTATGCACACAAAAAAAAATTATTTACTTTTTTTTTTTTTTTTTAAATAGTAAAAGAAATTAAGGCACAACAAACCCTCTGTTATGGTTCATTGCGACGATTTTACCCTTGCAACATAGTTACAAATTAAACACGCCCCATTACTTATCTCCGTAACAAATTCAAGGAATGTATTCTTCAAAACGCAGTAAAAAGCTACAAATTTGATTTAAAATGATATATATATATATATATATATATATATATATTTTTTTTTTTTTTTTTTTAATTTCTAGTTATTAAAAGGCAATTTCTAGTTCTTATTTTGAAATTACTATAATTGATGAGGCTTACACGGAAAGATTTTAAATTTGTAAGAGCAGCGCATGAACTTTTTGGTAAAATAATGATGATTTTCTTCAAAAGAAAGCGTATGGGAACTTCGAATGCGTTTAATTAGTTGTTCTTTCAATATAAGTAAATAGTCTATAAAAAATTAATTAATATTGTTTATTAATTCCATTAATCATTACCTTTTGAAGGTTTATCCAAATTCATGGAAGTAATTCCTTTTTCTTAAGTGCAGGAACGTTCGCCGGATATAAAAATTAGCCGCTTAATAAAATCACTTTGACTGAGAACGAATGGGATTTTTATAAGAGGTGGGAACTGTATTTATATAATAATTGATTCTGGGAAATGTATAGTCAATAATATAACTGTATTTTGTGAAATAGAATTTTAATTCAGTTTGTTATATAATGTAAATTGAATCATACAGTTTTGTGGGTTACGGGTCGGGTTACTGATCGAAAGTCTTCCTGCGGGTCGAGTACGGATTAAATTTTACGCGACCAGCGCAGGACTCTATTATACTTTCTCTTTCTTCTACATAGTATATATAGAGAAAGTATTGGATTCGTAAAAACTTTCGAATCAAACTTTTCGATGGATTTACACGTTTTGGGATGTCCTGGATACGCTTTGACTGCTTTTAGAAAATGCCTGTCAGCCTGTCTGTGTGTGCATCACAAATTTTGTGGACGCTATATCTCACGAACCAATCAACGAAATGTAACCAAACTTGGTGTTTAGTTGGACTTTGATATGAACTGGAACTGATTAGATTTGTGGAAGAATTGGAGCACAGGTGGCGCTGTGATCGCATTTTTTTCTAAATTTTTAACATGGCAGTATAGGACAAAATTTCGTATAAATGTACATAATGACAGCTATTTTAAACGTGTGATTGTAAAATTAATATGAATTATTGATAATAGTAGTAGTTAACAAGGAAAAAAATGTTGTACATGTCAGAGCATTGCTTCAGTCCCCTGGGGGGGGGGGGGGAATACACCCCCGGGGGCAGTAAATTTTCAATATGGGTATCTTTCGAAAGATCTCGGCAATACCTTTAAAACGAATGGTTGAACTATAGATCTGTGATAATTTAAAACAAAGTTATCGATTTTTTTTTTGTCTTAAAAAAAAAAAAATAATAATAAATAAATAAATAAATAAAAACTTTTTTTTTTTTCTGATAATTGGAAAAAATTGACTTTCTTTCGGCAATTTGTGATATATATAATTCTGTCAGATAAAAATCGTTTGCATTTATAATGGAAAATATTTTAATATTTTTATAAATATTTTATAGTGAAGGAATTTTATGTAAAATTATATAGAAGAAAGTCATGTGGTGACCACATCATACTAGTTTATTTACTTATTTTCAAGTCTTCTTTTTTCTTTCTTTTTTACCGAAAAAGGTTTTTAAATTTCTTTTGATTATCCATTATATATATATATATATATATATATATATATATTATAAATAATAGATATTCATAAACTGATTAATTTTATTTTATGATACATTTAATTTTTAATACAATTGATTCGTTGATATGCGAATACTTCAAGAATAAATTAATGGAGGGGAAGAAATTACGATATCCTTTTCTTTTCTATCAAAATTTCTTGTATTATCTTACTTGATGTATTCTCCGTCGCAAAGAGTTTTAAATTTGTTCTCAAGTCTTTTTTCTTCGCGAAAAGCGGACGAGAAAATTGCTTATCCTTCAATTCGTCAGCACTCAAGACCAGATGTTTATGGCAAAAGCAGCTGGAAGTTTATCAGCCTTCAATTAGGTTCCAGATAAACAAAACATCCATCAGTCTCGGTCACAGTTGAAATCAATTGCCGAACGCGGCGGGAGAACTTTGTTGAAAATGGATCGAAGATAAAAGAATTGTCTGCCAGTGAGATATGCATTTTAAAATCAGATTAGAATAGCGAGAGATTTTAACTGCATGTGCCCTAACTTTTGACCGGAAATATTTGGGATTTAATTTTCAACGGTGAAATATATATATATATATATATAATAGAGATAAGAAATTGCTCTTCTAATTTTGGCATCAAACGATCTTGCTGAGAAATGTGAAAGCGGATGTTACTGAATTTAAGATAAAAGCATGTGTAATTTGTTCCATAACATTCTATAAGTGTTCTTCGACAAGAATATTTTTTATACAATAAATCTCGATTCTAATTAAGAACTTAATTATTAATGATAATATTTATTTATCAAAATCTGGAAAAATAGAAAATTATTTTTTCTGATCTCAGAAAATTTATACAATCTTTCACTTTTCTCAATTACTATTATTATTATTATTATTATTATTATTATTACAATTTTTTTAAGCTCATATAAAGCCACACCACATGCGGAGAATAACAACAGAAAACTATTAAAATACCGATATGAATTTTTAAGTTTTACGTAATTACAAAATAATGTTTTTTTTTTTTTTTAGTATGTCGTAATGTTAAAAATTAGGCTAATTTTAAAACATTTCACATACTATATACAAAATAATAATAATAATAATAATAACAATAATTTATCCCAATTATGAATGTCCTTTTGTGACATAGTCATAGTCTAAATTATATACTTTGAAGTTTGAATTTCTTTCTGAACGCGTTCAAAGCAAATGGTACTTGAAGGAATTTAAATATTTTAGATAATTGTTTTATTGTTAAAACTAATCCCCCCCCCCAAAAAAAAAATAATAATATTAATTAATTAATTAAATTAAATTAAATTAAATGAACTTTGTCATTTTTTTTTTGTTTAATTACCCGGTCAAAATAAAGTTTATAATAGGTAAATTCTGGCGGTCGATTAGTTACAGTTTTTGATCAGATCCCAAAAGAAAATGATTGAGCGCAAAAGTAAAACCTGTTTTACAGGTAAATTATAAGCTTTATTTTTAGTTAATCACAAAATAAATAAATAAAAGTAATTATTTTTATTTTTATTAAATTAATAATAACATATAATAATTAACATTTTTTTTTTTTCAACTCAGAAAAGTTATAAAATCGTTATTGGGATAAAGTATTATTTTATTTTCAAAATTGCCAATCCCCAAGGGGAAAGAAGAAGCATTAAAAGCATAAATGCTCTAATACACTTTTTTTTTTCTTTTTAAATTATATTTGATTATTATATAGTAAAAAGAATGTAAAAGATGAAATATTCAGAAAAATAACTTTAACCAAAATCTAAGAAAACTATCTATTACATGAGGATTTCGCAAAGTTTTCATTATTATTAAGAGATAAACTAGATATCTAGATACAAATTATTCTGCATATTACACTGACAAAAAATCTGTGATTAATAGCTAAAAACAAATTTGTGGCTTTAGTAAAAACAGTCCACAATGTCCATCTTATCCTTATAAATTATAGAGCCCTTTGCTACCGAGTTCTAAAACCCCTATCAGAATTCTAGACCATTTTCCTATATTACACTCTCAGAAATAATATACTCAAATTTGACGATTCAGACATCCTCGGGCTTAACTTCGTTGTTTTTGACAACCATTTCGTCAAGTGATCACGTGATTTTTGAGGAAACATGAACTCTCAAATATTTGACGAAGCTGTTTACTCACAATAGCATGTGCTAACTTTCACTACCGCCGTATTGGTTTTTTTCCTGTGTTTTTTGGACTTTACGTTACAATGACCTTTATTTGCCGGCCTAGTAGTTCGGTCGGTAGGGCGCTGCCTTCTGGATTCCCACGTCCCGGGTTCGAATCGCGGTGCAGGCATGGATGTTTGTGATGTCCTATGTTTACAAAATATTCTGTGCGCTTGTTTCTGTGAATTTCTGTAAAAATATGGATCAATTGAGACAAAAAACATTGTAACTATAGGTGTTAAATAAATGTCCGAATGATTTTTATTTGTTTGCTCTGTTTTATTTATATTTTCATCAAATATAATTAGGATTTAATACCAAAAGCAACGAAGTTGCAAGTAATTTTATAATTCTATATTTCGTATTTTATTCTGTATCACGAAACTAGGATGAAAATAATGTATCTTTACTTTTGACGAAATTCGTATGTTAAAACAAGTGACGAAAGTAATTTTCTCAATTTGACGAAATAAGAAGGAGAAAATATATATTTTTTTTATTTTGACGAAATTCGTATTCTCAAATAGGTAACGAAACAAATTTCGTCAATTTGACGAAATGTTCGCTCGAAGCATACCCTTAGAAACACTTTCGTCAGAAATGAAGAAATTTTCGTGAAATTTGAGTATCCATTACTGAGAGTGTATCGTTGTGTTAAACTTATTTAAAATTCTGTGCAAATAAATGCGAATTCAAGAAGCGAATTTAAAAAACTATAATCTTCGTTTATGACCCAATTCTAGGAAACCATGTGAGAATTTCTCGCAATACAAAGGATTCATAATTTTCCAAAATATTGTTTCGCCATTTAGAAGTATTGACTAGAAATTCTCGACCATTTCGTCAGTCAGGTTATTTGACCTTATACCAGGCATGAGAGCGCAGAAAATTAAAAAAAGAGGAAACACTCGTGATCATAAAATTAATTTCAAATGAAAAATAACGCGTGAGGGGAAAACTAATGTAAATATGTTCATAAAATTTACTTCAAATGAAAAATAATGCGCACGGGAAAAGAATAAATAATGCACATAAACACAATAAAACATGTGTGTAAAAAAAAACGAAATATATATATATATATATATATATATATATATATATAGCTAACAATCAACATTTAATCATTGATTGGTGATGGAAAATGGGAAACGGGGGGGGGGGGAGTAGTTCATGAGTGAGAAATGTTAAACACAATTCTACTTCTTTATGGGTTCTAGAATATCATAAAGTAAGTTTAAAATGAATATTGATATTTTTATTGTGGATGGATAAATATTCAAAAATAAAAGGTTTCCAGCAGAATGTTTGATCGGCGATGGTTAGAGATGAAAAAAAAAGGGGGGGGGGGGCAGGACAAAAAAAAAAAAAAAAAAAATTACATGAGTGAGAAATATTAAATAATTCTGTTCTTTTAAAAGTTATAGAATCTGATAAAGCACGTTTAAAAGGAATACTGACATTTACATTTTGGATGGAGAAAGATTGAGAACCTAAAGTCTTTCGTGGAGCGTTTGAACACTGATCGTTATTGGAGTCTGATTAAAAAAAAAAAAAAAAAAAAACGCGGAATTAACAAAAATCACATAAAAGCAGAAAAATACGGATCCGCAGAAAAATACCATGCCTGTTATACGCATAACATGTATCCTATAAATGTTTAATTTATGGATTCAAAAAATGACTACTTATTCATTCTAAATGGAGCCGGTATATATATATATATTTTTTTTTTTTCTTCGTGTAATTTATCCTTATGTTTATAATGTTATTAATTTAAGCTATTAATGTTTATTTGTTTGGTTTCAAGAAGTTACAAACCGAAGAAATCTACATCACCATATCTAACGAGAGAATGTAGTAATTTTTTTATTACTACAGTAAAGCACCGTTTATACGTCTTTCAAGGGACTGACGTAAAAGGACTATAAATGAAAAGACGTACAATCGAAATTTTAATAATAACACTTTGAATGCTATAAATTTTATGATACTTAAGCAAAATTTATATGAAAATACTAATTAATAAGTTTCTTAAGTTAATAAATGTACATTATACTTCTTTTAAGACAATAATTAATAATTATAATAATAATAATAAATTAAAAAAGTGAGAAAAATCCAACTATTAATGCATAACTGGGTACTAATTGCATATATCATACATTGAGTATTGTACAGTAAAACCTCTCTAAGTTGGACACCTACGGTTCCAAGAAAAAGTGTCCAACTTAGAGAGGTGTCCAACTTATAGGGGTTAGACATAATGTTAATGGATACATTCCGTTCCGAGAAAAAGCGTCCAACTTAGAGGGGTGTCCAACTTGAGAGGTTTCACTGTATTACATATCTTAAGCACTATATGAACACATTTTGAACATTAATTATACTTATTGCGTATCTTTAATAACAAGCATACGATTTATGTTCATACAGATAGTTATTTAATAACATTAAAAATTTTTAATGTTTGTCTGATTTGCTGCCTATCTATGAGTATTAAAAATTCTGCTGTGCATTCAATTGATTCTTTGATCATTATTCTTCGATATTTCCTCAGTTCTTCCACTTAAGATGCTTTCTAGGAAAAATCCGTCTTATTTAGAATGAAAAATAAAGACAAGTCCAGAAATTTTGCGTATTTTAGTAAAGTGGAAAAGACGTATAACCGATATCAGCGGCGTATAAACGAAGAATTTTTGCATTAAAATGAATAAGAATGAATCGGGACTTCACTAAAAGGACGTATAAATGTAAAAGACGTATAAACGAGAGACGTATAAACGGTGCTTTACTGTACTAATAGATAACCGAGATACACGAATAAAAATTGTTATGCCTGTTAATTAATTTTCGTGTACATAGTATTGTAAATTACAGCGATTAATGTTGATGTGTTTGATTTCGGGAAGCCATAGAATGAAAAAAAATCTACATCCTCACACCTAACAAAAGGCTGTCGTAAACTTTTAAATATCACAAATAATTAGCCGAGATATCTGGATACAAATTATTTTACATATTAGTTCATTCTTGTAATTACAGCTATAATATCATAATCTTATAATTACAGCTATTAATGTTAATTTTTTGTTGTTTTTGTTGTTTAAGAAGCCATAAATTGAAAGCTATCGTATTTTTTTAAATTATTGCGAAGAAAAAACTGAGATGGCAAGATTAAATTTATTTATAATAGCGTTGTAAATTACAGTTAATAATAATAATAATAATTATTATTATTATTTATTTATTTCTTTATTTGTTTAAGGAAGCCATAGATTGAAGAAATTCACGTTCTCATACTTAATGAATGAATATCATATTTTTTTTTAATTATTACTGAGAAATAATCAAGCTATTTGGATAAATTTTATTTTCCAAGTTAATTGATCCATATATACATAATATTACAAATTATAGCTATTAATATTCATTCGTTTGGCTCCAGGAAGTCGTATATTGAAGTAATTCCCATACGCGTTCTAGAATGATGGCATTTGAGTGGTCAAGAAATGCCTGGCATAATTATATAACTTTTTATAGTTACTTTCTAGAGAACAATAAATAAATAAATAAATAATATTAAACAAATAAATGAAAATAAAAACATAAATAAAATAAACTAATTACATTTCTGTCTTGATTTTTTTTAGTTATTAAAACTATGCGATCTCCAATTACCATTTTATTTCTAACATCCAATTATGACAGAATTATTGTAAACGAATTTAGAAATTGCATCCATAAATATTCTTTAAAAATATGTATTGCCAATCCTTAAAAAGTAAATAAAAACAACTTCGGAGAAATTATATTTTTCGGATATATTCTACTAATGCAGATCAAAGTTTCCGACTGATTCAGAAAAAGTTATCATGTCGATAAGCTTGAAATTTTATCAAACAGCAAACACTAAATCAGATGTTTTTTTATCACCGTAAACTGAAAATATCTGCTTTGTTTTTATAATCTATGTTACAAATTAAGAGTCCTGCATTGACTTAAGTACGTTGAAATTCCGTTTTAAATTGCACGTTATGTTCGGGTTTTACATCGGGGCAGACCGATTAAATTTTTTCTTTTTCAGTTCGGGTCGGGTTGAATAATTTTTCTTTTCTTTCTTTTCTTTTTTTTTTTTTAAATACATGTCGGGTTCTGTAACTTTTTTTTTCCCCCTGCGGTTAGGGGTAGGGTCGGGTTTAGCTTTCAACGAGTCAGACCTACTTGAGAACGTCTTTTAAAAAATTTTGCTATAATACGCAGAAACTTGTTTAATATAATAATTGTATACCTAACATATAATACAACATTTATCCATGATTAAATAAACACGTTCACAAATTGTTATAGTAAGTGAACAAACATATCACACAAAAACAATTAACAAAGAAACATCAAGTTATTATTATTTATTTATTTACTTATCTTTTAAGAATACAGTAAAGCACCGTTTATGCGTCTTTTACATTTATACGCCCGTTTGGTGAAGTCCCGATTCATAACTATTCATTTTAATATAAAAAAAATTCGGTAATACGCCGCTAATATCGGTTATACGTTTTTTCCACTTTACTAAAATTCGTAAAAATTTCTCGACCTGTCATTATTTTTCATTCTAAATAAGATGAATTTTTTCTATAAAGCATCTTAAATGGAGGAACATAGGAAAGCTCAAGAATACTGATCAAAGAATCGGTTGGATTCACAGAAGAATTTTTAATACGCATAGACAAGCAGCAAATCAGACGAATATTAAAAATTTTTAATGTTATTAAATAACTATCTCTATGGACATAACTCGTATACTTATTATTAAAGATAAGCAATATATATAATTAATATTCAAAATGTGTTCAAGAATATAGTTCTTAAGAAATGTAATACAACACTCAATATATGATATATGTAATTAGTACCCAGTCATGCATTAATAGTATGATTTTTCTCAGTCTTTATAATAAACTTTCTTTCTTTTTTTTTTTTTTTTTTTTTTTTTTTTTTTATTAATTATTTTCTTTAAAAAGTATAATATACATTTACTAACTTAAGAAACTTTATTAATTAGTATTTTCATATAAATTTTGTTTAAATGTCATTAAATTTGTAGTAATCAAAGTGTTATTATTACAATTTCGATTATACGTCTTTTCATTTATACGTCCTTTTACGCCAGACCCATGAAAGACGTATAAACTGTGCTTTACTGTCTAAGCATAGGTAATGAGTAATTCTATAAACACATTTATCCGTATAATAACAAGAACTTTAGCTATATGTGAGGATAGCTATTGTATACGCTCTTAATACTTTCAAATTATTTCCTTTTCTAACTTTTTAATAATTATAATAACAGATTTCATACAAAATATGAAAACTTTCTCTGTACTTTACGATATTTCTGAAACAAATTCCCTTTGTATATATGTATATAAAATATTTAAGAAAGTATTTGCCATCAATTTTTCGGAGACGCTTGGAGGCCGTCCAAGATCACGTAGCAAAAGACACTGTATAGAAGGAAAGATAAATCTATATTTACTTACAAATCATAAAAGCCAAAGAAAATTTAAAGAATAACCACGTTATTTATCTTTCATTCTTTAAATTGAAAAGAATTTTCTCTAAATTTATCAATGAAATAATTAAAAATTGAAAAATTGAAAACTTGCAAACGATAACCAATGAAAAATAAATTTTTGAATTTTCTTAAATAGTATTATAATTGAAAAAATCTGGAGTGACTCCACTCGACTTTCCGAACATTGAGTAATTAACAGTTTTGTAGATAAAGTAAAGAAAGAGGAGTTCTTAAACAAACGAAAGAGAGAAAACCATAATAGAGTGTTTGAGTTGTTTTCTCCATATATTACACGATGTTTTATTTAACGCTACTGAACTTTGAGCCAATAGATCATAATGATAAAGAAGTTTTCGTTGTGCCCCTGTAAAAACCTATAAATGCTAGATTCACCAAAATGCTTATAGTTAGTGCAACAGTGATTTATAATATTCATATAAATTTTCAGCTCAAATGAATAAGGCGTTTCGCACTTTTAAAAATTTAGTCCCATAGGCCACAATGATAAAGAATTTTTCTTTGTGTCCCTGTAAAAAAACTGTAGGTGCTAAATTCACCAAAATATACACAGTTGGTTCAACTGTGACATATAACATGTGTACAAATTTTTGCTCAGATTAATGAGGCGTTTAGACGCTATGACATTTTTAAAACTTTGGCCCCATAGGCCATAATTATAAAGAATTTTTCTTTGTGCCCCTGTAAAAAACCTGTTAGTGCTAAATTCACCAAAATCTGTACAGTTCGTGCAACTGTGACCTATAACATGTGTACAAATTTTTTGCTAAGATTAATAAAGCGTTTAGACGCTATCGCACTTTTAAAAATTTGGCCCCATAGGCCATAATGATAAAGAATTTTTCCTGGTGTCCCTGTAAAAAAAGTATAAGTGCTAGATTCATCAAAATCAATAGAGTTTGTACTATAGTGACTTGCAACATGCGAACCAACTTACAGCTCATTCGAGCAAAGCGTTTAGACACTAGCGTGTTCACTCACACACATGCACACACACACATGCACACACACACACATGCATACACACATACACACACACATACACACACACACACATACATACATCATTGCAAAAATAGTGAAAACGGACTCAGGGAACCTCAAATGTATAGAAACATCAAAATTTCAAATTCGGATTTTTGACATGATTACGATATTTTCCTCGGTGTTCGGAAAGTAAAAATGTAAGTCAGGGGTAATTAACATTTTTATTCTTTTAGGTGCGTATGATTTTTTTTTTCCAGCAATATTTAATTGTTCCCTTCTACGCATATATAGTACACGTTGAATTGCAAGACCACATAAATATAGAAGTTATATAACATTTTAGGGGGGAGAGGAATCTTAGAAGCACATTTGTCGTTTGATGTTAGGTTAAAATTAATTAATAATAATTTAAAGACATATTTGTCTGCTCCGTTTTCATATTAATCTAAATTGAAAGTTAAAACCAATAAATCATAAAATATTATAAAATCGTTGTTATGGTATTTCGAAGAAATTGATTTTTAATAAATTGAAGTGAAAGGATAAACAGCATCTAGCTGAAAGTTTAAACAAAAGAAACCTAGGGGACGTCCAAGATTGTTTGTGATCAAGTTTGTGAAAGAGCCGTTTGAGAGTTGTTGTGATCAAGAAAAACCAAAAAATCCTCTTTAAAAAGTTTGTTGCATTAAAAGTGGAATTTTCTAAAAACAAACATTTGAATTTTAAAATGGATGCTAAAGCAGAAAATTTATGAGCTTTCGTAAAGATATGCAAAATATTCATTAATAGAAAAGCAGAATATTTTAAATCTGATTTGTATGTAATAATTCATCTACAGAATAATAATAATAATAATAATAAAAGAAGAAGAAAAAAAACAGTATGTAATAATAATAATAATAATAAAAATAATATATATATATATTCCCCCATGGACAAATCAAAGTTAAGACCTGAGTTCTATTTTTACCATGTTTTTATTAACTTCGATTCCTGTTTGTTTGTTTGTTTGTCCAGTACAAAGCATGCAATCAATTTTTGACTAACTTCCCGACTAGCTAGGCATTTGAAACTTTCAGGATTGATCTGAACACGGTAACAATACATAACAATACATTTTTTTAATACTTTTAGTCAATTGTTCGAGGTTCCTACTACCTTCGGCAGCATTTATATCATTCAACAGAAAATTTATATAACTAACTTCCCGACTAGTTAGACATTTGAAACTTTCAGAATAGTTCAGAATACGGTGAAAATGCATTTTTCAAATACTTTTATACAACTGTTTCGGGTCCTTGCTGCCTTCGGCAGCGTGCGTTTCCAGTACAAAGCTTGCAATCGTATTTAACTAAATTCCTGGCTAGCTAGCTAGCCATTTGAAACTTTTATAATAGCTCAAAACACGATAACAATGAATTTTTTTAATACTTTTAGCCAATTGTTCCGGGTTCCCTCTGCCTTCGGTAGCGTTTATATGATTCAACAGAAAATTTAAAAACATGGTATATTTAAAGTTTTTTTTTTTTTTTTTTTTTTTTTTTTTGTAATTATTTAACATAGGCTTTTCATCTTTACGTATTTGTAAATTCTCATATTTAGAAAATCGAAAAAGGTCTACAAAGGCATAATGGTCTACTTCAAACGATGACGACGTTTTTTCAAGTATGAAGGAAATGATATTATTCCTAAAAATACATATGAAACCTTCTGTTAACGGTTTTGATGTACTAATTTCTATGTCGTTGCTAGCAAATAAAATTGGAAAGTGTTTTTAAAACCTATACCAACTCCATGATTTTTCTTTCTGCTTACTTTTAGCAAACCAATGCAATTTCGTACACAGAGAAAAGAAGATAGAAAAATATTTTTTCTTTTCTTCTACAGTCACAGATACAAATTCGGTTAGTATCTAGATAAAATATTCAGCAAAACAGTTGCCATCAATTTTGTGGACACATTTGGATACGGTCCAAGATCACGTAGCGAGAGACAACGGCGAAGAAACGATAAATATATATTTATATACCATAAAATCCAAATAAAGATTGAATAATCATATTATTGAGTCATCATTTAATGAAGTATAACAACGAGAGATAGAATGTTAGTATGCATAGAATAATTCAATTTGAGCGGGAACGTAGCGGAAATAAACTATTTAATGATTTAGTTTAATAGTCTTTGTATACTGTATATTTGTGTTATATTTTAAGATTAGGTTTTAACAGTGGGAGATTCGTAATTAAATTTGATATTTATTTAATCATTTAATATTATTGTGGGAATTGATTAAAAATTTTAACTGGATTAATCGTAGTTCATTAATCGATTAATCGGATTTTTAATTGTTTTTCGTATTTTTTTTTTTTTTTTATGATTTTATTTGAACGACAAATAAAACTCTCCTATATGTTTGTTTTCTTTTACTGCGGCGAAGAAACGACAAATACATATTTATATATCATAAAATCTAAATAATCATATTATTGGGTTATCATTTAATGAAGTATACAATGAAGAAAATTAGTATGTATAGAATAATTCAATTTTAGCGAAATTGGAAAAAAAAAAGAAAGTAGCGAGAATAATCCAAGCAAATTATTTAATGATTCAGTTTAATATTACCTTTACATTTGCGTAGATTTATTTTCAACAGTGGGTCGATTAATATTTTAATTTGATATTTATTTATTTATTCATTCAAGATATTTTTTTCATGAAAAACGTACGATCAAGATAATTTGATAGAGTAAATAAGACAATTAAAGTTACTCTATGAAATGTCTAAAGAAACATTTAAAATATTCGGATTATTAGAAATTAAAATTAATTAAAATTTGCATGTTAATTAAATGAAATAAAATAAAACGTTTCAAATAACATCAAGTAATATTTAAAAGGACTTTATCAAATGATAAAGAATCGTTGAAAAAATTTGAATTATTTGAAATTAGAATTAGCTAAAATTTGCATATTAAATAAAATACATTAAATAAGTCGTTAGGAATATTATGAAATAAAACATTTTTCTTTGCGTAATCTATACTACCTTTCATACTACCCTTTTATTTTTATTTATTTATTTTGTAATAATAATACTTTTATCCAAAGTGTTCAGGGGAAAATATATATATACATGTATGTATGTATGTATGTATATATTATATATAACAAAACTAATCACAATATTTACTTTTGTAATTACATCGTTCCCATCTTTTATAATTTATTCACGAGCATTTTTAGTTCGAGCACAGTTCGTGCAACTGTGACCTATAATATGTGTATAAATTTTTTGCTCAATTGAATAAGGCGTTTAAACGCTATCGCACTTTTAAAAATTTGGCCCCATAGGCCATAATGATAAAGAATTTTTCTTTGTGTCCCTGTAAAAAAGCTGTAAGTGCTAAATTCACCAAAATCTATACAGTTGGTGCAACTGTGACCTATAACATGTGTACAATTTTTTTGCTCAGATTAATAAGGCGTTTAGACGCTATCACACTTTTAAAAATTTGGCCCCATAGACCTTATAATGATGAAGAATTTTTTTTTTTTTTTTTTTTTTATGCCCTGTACAAATCTGTAAGTGCTAAATTCACCAAAACCTATACAGTTCGTGCAACTGTGACCTATAACATGTGTAAAATTTTTTTGCTTAAATTAATAAAGCGTTTAGACGCTATCGCACTTTTAAAAATTTGGCCCCATAGGCCATAATGATAAAGAATTTTTCCTGGTGTCTCTGTAAAAAAACTATAAGTGCTAAATTCACCAAAATCAATAGGGTTCGTACTATGGTGACTTACAATATACGTACCAACTTTCAGCTTATTCGAACAAAGCGTTTTGACGCTAGCGTGTTCACTCACAGACACACACACACACATACATACACACACACATACATGCATCATCGTAAAAATAGTGAAAACGGACTCAGGGGACCTCGAAACGTATAGATACATCAAAATCTCAAATTCGGATTTTTGACATGATTACAATACTCTCCTCACTATAGTGTTCGGAAAGTAAAAATGTATACGAAAAAGTCTAAAATTTGTCCAAAAATTTGAAAAATCCCATCTTTCTAAAGGGTATTTATACATAACGTACATAAAATTTCAAGCTCACCAAAAGGTTTATTGATTCGCCGGTTAACTCTACTATATAAAAATATATACAGTAACCGCCGCTTAATAAATTCACTGAGTAACAAAATCAGCCGCTTAATCTGATCAAATTGCCAGGACCGGAATCAAATCAATGCAAACTAATTTTAAAACTGCAGCTTAATAAAATCAGCATCGGCGGTAAATAAAATGAAAAAAATCTCTTCAGCAGTAAAAATGTCATTTATGCACACTAAACAAAATTTATTTTTTAGCGAATTTTTTATTTTTGAAATAAAATGCTGCAATCCCTCCGTTTTCTCTCTATGACGAAAATTCTACATTTAAAGCAATTAAACACGTCCCATTAATAATATAACACGTCTTAGTAATAATTTCAAAAAATGTATTCATCAAAGCGCGGTAATAAGTTAAACATTTGATTCAATTCGCAAGTGATTTAATTTTTTTAAATAAATTAATTTATTTATTTTTTAAATATATATAATGTTTAACAGGGTTTAACCTGGCAAAAAAATTACTTTAGCATTTTAGCGAAAATTGACAAACACTATTTTAGCTTTTTCGAAAGATAATTAATTCTTTGGATACCACTGATTTCTTTTACTTAGCTTTGTTATCCTCAGTTTTATTTTCTATTCCTTTTGTTCATTGATGATTTTAACCAAGCATCCATATTTGCGACTTTAAAAATATGAATCAGGGAAACTATGTTTTGATTTTAACAATAGAAAAAGAGGTACTCATATCATATGTGTAAAATGAAAAAGCAATTTAAAAATCAAGTAAAGTGTAGTGGTAGATAATCGTGAAATACTAGTGCTAAGAATGCTTCTATGAAGCAAATTCTGAATTCTGACATACTTTTAAATATTTTTGCATTTAAATTCAATCATTAAAAATTAAAAATAAATCCAAATTACTATATAAATAATCATTCCCAAAAATTTCCGCCCTTTCAGAGTTTTTGCCTGCAAATATTACCAAAAAAAAAATAAAAAAATAGAGATATTTTATACAGTTGTCCAGTTTTAGCTTTTTAGCGAAATTCTGACCGACATGTTTTAGCAAAATATGATACCTTTTAGCAAAATGCTAAAAAAACTAATGGCAGTTTAAACCCTGATGTTTAATTAAAAGACAATTTTTAGTTCTTATTCGGATATAACTAAGAGGAAAGAAACTTTAAAGAAAAGATTTGTAAAAATAAAAGAAAATCGTGAACTTTCGGCAAAGTATTGATGATTATTCTCAAATGAGAGCGCATCGGAACTTGGAATGTGTTTAATTCACTTATTTTGAAGGAACAATCAAATAATTATCTGTTAAAAATTAATTAATATTGTTTATTAGTTTCCTTCCTCGGTACCTTTTGAAATTTCTTTCCGAATTCAGGTAAATAATACCTTTTTCTTGAGTGCAGGCACTTTCGCCGGATATAAAAATCAGCCGCTTAATAAAATCCTTTTGCTCAGAACGAATGTGATTTTAATACGCGGCGGGTACTGTATTCTAAAATATTATTATTACTAGTCGGTCATCGTCCGTGTGGCAGTCGATATTTCCAAATGAAACTATTTTTAAATTTGCCACATTCGCCAAATCGAAGACAGTGGCCAAATGTCAAGATAAATAAACAATAATGAAAAAGCGATTATTTAAAATGTAACTGCTTTATTATTATTAAATAAAAATAATGGAATTCGAGCAATAAAATGTAATTTGAATTTAATTATTTATGAAAATTAACTTCAGCTCAAATCCATCAAAATAATCGCTAGTTTATTTGTAGAAGAGATAATATTTAAATACTGCAAATTTATTATTATTATTTTTTTCTACCCAAAACCTATTCCGATAACAGTATAGTGCCACAATTCTTTTCGATTTGATTATTTTATCATTTATATTATTTTAAAGATTAATGATATCATTATTATTATATATATATATTTATATAGCGATAGCAGAGAATTAAAACCGTCGAATCGCCAACTGGTAGTTCTTGCATAGAATTATATCTACTCTTTTAAAATATCTTTGCTTATAATTTGTTACAAATCACGGATATTTTTTTTTCCTCGATACATTGGTGCAATTGTGACTTTTTTTTTTTTTTTTTTTTGGTCAAAATTATATATATATATTAATTTACGCATTTTCGTAGCCCTGATGTCAGTTTCGAGCGTTAATTTTCGGAAAACTGGGCTTTTATCATTAAGATTATTATTATTATTATTGTTATTATTCTCTCGCAAGTTCCTTTTGTACAAATCACTAAATATGGTTACATTTTCCGTATAGAGTAATACTATTTCATGTATACTATTATTTTATTTTTATTTTATTATTTTATTTCATTTTATTATTATTTTAATTTTTGCTCATATTGATTCAATTTTTTTTTTTTTTTTTTATTTTATTACATTTATTGATATTGTATTAACTGCTCACACATCAAATGTTCAACTATCCAGTCAACAAATGTTTAACTACCAAAAACTAACAAATTTTTTCTTCCTGTTTGATATACCAAAAACTCATTTTTCTTTGTGTCCTTCCTTTTATTTCTCGCAATTAATATTGCTCGGTTGTCGTTTATTTTCAGTGATTAATCATCATTATTTACCTGTGCATCGGCTATGAAAGCTGCATAGACGGTTGAAGATTATTTTAGGAATAAATGCTATAGCTAATTAAAATATCACGCGTGCCTGCGCCTGGAGCGTTTATGGAAGACCATTGATCCAATTTTCCTAATTAATTGTTTGAATTAATCTAATGTAATAGAAAATTAGTTATTTATTTTGAAAAAGAATACAAATGATTAAAAGAAAAAGAAAGGAAGGAAGGAGAAAAAGAAAAAATGAAATTTAAATCTGATAACTTCGCAGTAGCAGAAAGAACTTCGTAAAGCAGAAAGCTCAACAAACGAAAAATAAATAAATAAATAAACATATTTAGTCACATTATTCAATTCATCATCATAAACGGAGATTTTTCTCATATTAAATAGCGTATTATTCGCGTATAAATATACCGAGTTGTTTTTCAGGAAAAAAAAAAGAGTATACAGTAAAGCAACGTTTGTTTATACGTCTTTCAAGGAACTTACGTAAAAAGACGTATAATTGAAAAGACGTATAATCGAAATTTTAATAATAACACTTTGATTACTTCAAATTCAACGACACTTAAGCAAAAATTTATAGGAAAATACTAATTATAAAAGTTTGTTAAGTTAGTAAATGTGTATTATACTTTTTTTTTTTAAAGACAATAATAAATAAATAAATAAAAAGAGAGATTTATTATAAAAAGTGAGAAAAATCAAACTCTTAATGCATGACAGGGTACTAATTACATTTATCATATTAGAATATTATATTACATTTCTTAAGAACTATAGAAACACATTTTGAATATTAATCATATATATTGCGTATCTTTAATAATAAGCATACGATTTATGTCCATACAGATAGTTATTTAATAACATTAAAAATCTTTAATATTCGTCTTATTTGCTGCTTGTCTACGAGTATTAAAAATTCTACTGTGAATTCAATTGATTCTTTGATTTGTGCTTTTCGATCTTTCCTGTGTTCCTCCATTTAAGATGCATTCTAGGAAAAATCCGTCTTATTTAAAATGGAAAATAATGACAGGTCGAGAAATTTTGCGAATTTTAGTAAAGTGGAAAAGAAGTATAAACAAGAGACGTATAAACGGTGCTTTACTGTATTAGGTGATTTAAGAAGCAGCCTGGGGCAGTAAATTTTGATAAAGAAATAGAAACTAAAATTTATTATAATAATAATAATAATAATGACGCCTGCAGAATAAATAATTTTATGGTAAAGCGTCTAAATTAAAAAAGACAGAACATTTCGTTCTCTAACTCCACCATTCTCCATTTTCAAATTACTATAAAATGCACAAAGTTTTTAAAAGTATAAATTTACGTACAATTAAAAAAAAATTATTATTAAAATTAACAACAATAATCATAAAATCATATTAAGAAACAACAGCAGCAGCAACAACAAGAGCAAACTGGTAAAAAATACAAAATTTTCAAATTAATTTATGAATAAATCTCTGTATTAATGAAATCTATATACGATATTTTATTGTATTAATTTTCTAATTTTAAAGTAATAAAACTCACAAATAATTTAACTAAAGAAATATGCATTATATTTTGTTTATATTGGTCCTCGCCTGAGCAACATTTCTAATATACTTAATTCATTTATTTATTTCATTTTCATTCCTCATAAAATTATCTTTATATCCATTAATTTCATCATTGAATTAATTTTAATGCAAAACAATATATAATTCCATAAGGTATCATGGAACTTTTTGGAACAAGCTGCATTTAATTCATTTAAATAATAAATATAATTATAAAAATAGATAAAATTATTTTATTATTTGATATCTTGTTTATCTCCCGTCATATTCAGTTGTCATTTGATAAAATATTCTAGTTTTTACTTAAAGAAAACTTTATATTATCTAAAAATTTTAAAATTTTATTACAGAAAGAAAATAAGAAGAAAAAAATATGCATAATTAAATTTAATTTGAAAATTCTGGTGATTTCATTCAAAGGTTTCAATCCAGGCAAAAATTCTAACCTCATCACAAAAATACCACGCAAAATATGATAAGTAGACATTTTTACAAAATTCTACTTCTATAAAAAGACCCTTTGGAAAGTTAAAATTCATTAAAAAAAGAAAGAAAAATAATTAACTTTTGAAAAATTACATTATTTAATAATGGTACCACATGCCAGTGAACTGTATCGGAAAACTGTTGTTTAAAGTAAAAAATAAAAAAAAAAGGGGGGGGGAGGAATCGCAACTGTTGTCTTGTTTAAAAACAGTAGCACGATCCTACTTCAGAAAAAAATGCAATTCGTTGCCGCCATGTTGCTGCATTCGTGTCTACTTTTTCGCTTGACAGACACGTACCGCTATTTTGACACGAAATATTTGTTGCAAGGTTTTCCTTTCTTTCTTTCTTTTTTTTTTTTTTTTTTTGCTTTGCAAAGTTTTTTATTTATTATAAAAATGATCCTTTTATAAATATTTTCTTTTACTGAACTCCCTTTTAGTATTATGCAAGGTACTTCGGTCAGTAAAACATTATTACTCTGATATTAAACATGCATTTTAATATTAAATTTAAAGTTTTAACAATTTTTTCCCCTTCAAAAATAAATACAAAATTCCACAAAATTATTTAGTTTTTCCCAAAAATGGTCCCAAAAATTAAAACTGGATGTACCCCTGTTTTTAAAAGTTTTTAAAAAATGAATAAGTATTTGAAGATAATTGAATATTATTTAACTATAATAATAAGATAATTAAAATTTAATACTAAAATATAATTAAAAATTTAATATGAGATAATTAAATTATCTTCAAATATTTATTCACTGTTATTTATTCATTTTATCATTTTATTTCACCAAGATGGACGTTTAATCCCTTTATACAAAAAGCAGCTTTTTCATTTTAATTCCACTCATCTTAGAGAGGAAAATATTTTAATGTAATTTTCTCGATAAACCCCGATTTTAATAAAATCCATTCAAACAGAAGGCACTCACCTTCTTGAGGAGCATCCTCCTCTAAAGGCGGCAAAGGAGCAGGAGGTAGTCTTCTCCTATATGTTGTCCCTCCAAGCACACTTCTTTTCAATATAAACATTAAACACACAAGCACACAAAATTTTCGTCTGCCACCCATTATTTTGCTAAGTATTGTCCTCCGTCTTTTCGCCAGAAAAGGCGATTTCACGAGAAATTTTTATCCACAAAAAATTGAATAAACAATAATACGGAGAATGTTTTGATTTTTACAGCAAAACACAACACAACACGTTGTAGAGCCGCGCCGGCAGCACAATCCGATACGTACTTACGATACAGCGCGATACTTGACACTGAAAGCTAGGAGAAAGATTTTTGGGATCGGGAGAAAGGAAGAGTAGGAGGTTTCCAGGTTGGCGAGATTAGCGCGAGTTATCGCAGCTCGAATTTCGGTTTCTGATAGCTTTTCTCAAGCTTTTTTCATACACGCGTTCGTTCATCTTTTGCTAAAATCAATAGAGTAAAGTTTACGCTATAACAGAACAAATACGTATTTAAAAAACATATTTAAAGGGTGTTGTTAAAAGACAATTGAATTCTGTTGCCATATAACTAGCTGCCTAAATTATAATAATGTCGAAATAGAGAAAATTATTATAAATTGTGTTTTTTTTTTTTTTTTTTTGTTATACATTTCAACATTTGGTTTATTTGAAAACTGTGAAACGCAATGCAAATAACACCGCGTTGCAAAAAAAAAAAAAAAAAAAAAATTCGAGCCCTGATACCATTCCTGCTGATTCTTATGTAAAATGACCTCCTGAATCCGAATATGACTCCATTTTGCCCAGTCACCCACCGTTTTCGAGGGACACCACCGCCCCTCCCCCAATTTCTATCACTGTTCGGTAATTTTATAGTCATGAATTTGATTTGGAGATTGAAAAAGAATTAATTTAACACTTAAAAACAAAAAAAAAAAATATGTATAATGTTTAATAAATAACATGAATAATAGATTTAAAAAATATAAGAAAAGTAATACATAATTTCAGTGGCAAATCCCCCCCCCCCCCCTCCAAAATTTTTCCCTTGTCACAAATGTTGATGTTTTAGAATTTTCCAACTCTGTAGCCCCTCAGAAGATATTTAACAGTTAAAATAATCATCCCCCCTCACCCCTAAAAATCAAATTTATAGCCATAAAATTTCTGAAAAGTGATAAAAATAGGGGTCCGTCCCTAAAAAACGGTGGGTGATAGGGCAAAATGGGCGCCATATTCGGATTCAGGAGATCATTTTATAAAAGAATTCGTCAAAATGGTGTTGGGGCAATTTTTCGGCCGAGCAGTGTAATTTACAGCAACTAAAAGAAACATTAGGATCACTTTATTATTAAAAATAATAATAATAATTTTTTATATTGATATTCTGCTTTTTATTAAAATAATCTGAAAACAACTAATGAAGGATTATGGTATTCAAATTCTCATAGTATTGGAATAATATCGTATAACTTATATGCAGTAACCGCCGCTTAATAAATTCACTGATTAATAAAATCAGCCGCTTAATCTGATCAAACTGCCAGAACCGGAATCAAATTAATACAAACTGCTTTTAAAGCCGCCATCGCCGGTTAATAAACTCAAAAATATCTCCTCAGCAGCCAAAAATATCATTTATGCACACTAAAAATAATTTTTATTTACCTTTTTTTATTTTTATTTTTATTTTTTTAAATAGTAAAATAAATTAAAGCACAACAAACCATCTGTTATCGCTCATTGCAACAATTTTACCCTTGCAACATAAGTTACAAATTAAACACGCCCCATAACTTATCTCCGTAACAATTTCAAGGAATGTATTCTTCAAAAAGCAGTAAAAAGATACAAATTTGATTTGAAATTATACATATATATATTTAAATTTCTAGTTATTAAAAGGCAATTTCTAATTCTTATATTGAAATTACTATAACTGATGAGGCTTACACGGAAAGATTTTAAATTTGTAAGAGCAGCGCATGAACTTTTTTGGCAAAATAATGATGATTTACTTCAAAAGAAAGCGTATGGGAACTTGGAATGCATTTAATTAGTTGTTCCTTCAATATAAGTAAATTAATTGTCTATCAAAAATTAATTAATACTGTTTATTAATTCCATTAATCGTTACCTTTCGAAGTTTCTTTCCAAATTCAGGGAAGTAATACAACCTTTTCCTTAACTGCAGGAACGTTCGCCGGATATAAAAATCAGCCGATTATTAAAATCACTTTGACTGAGAACGAATGTGATTTTAATGAGCGGCGGGAGCTCTATATGTATATTATACAAAATAAGAAAACAGTTGTTATTTATTAATACATATTATTAAATAATAATAATAATAATAAAGTATAAACACCGTAAATTTCAAAAAACTTACTTTCTAACATTTAATAAAACAATTATTTCATATCGAAATAATACCAAAAGGTGAACAAAATAGGCACGAGCGCAGCAAACAAAGTGGCAACCCATACCCGTGATAAGAGACGAGATAAAATAAAAATAAATACAGGTTTGATAAGGATTACAAAAAATGGAAAAAGGGGGGAGAAAGATATCTTAAATAAACAAATGAAACTGAATGTAGAAAAATAGAAAAAAAAGAAGAAGAAGAGACGACCAAAAGAAAGTTATATGAATAATTCACAAGCATCAGATATGAAAGGGGTTCTAGATGTAGCATTAACAAGGTTTTTCTAGTTTTCAAAGCTGTAAAAAATTTTTATGGAAATCAAAACTGGAATAAGAGATCACAGATGAAATAATGTTAACTTTGGAAAAGTCATAACAGTGAACATAAGATTAGCAATGGAAACTGCAGATGATGAAGATACCTCCATTATCCCGTTAACGCCCGAATTAATTTTGCAAAATATTATTAGCTGATTATTTCTCTTCTAGTTTAACTACTATATTAATTCTTTAACTACTACTATTATCAATAATTCATATTAATTTTACAATCATAAGTTTAAAATAACTCTCATTATGCACATTTGTACGAAATTTTGTCCTATACTGCCATGTTAAAAGTTTACATAAAATGAGATCACAGCGCCACCTGTTGAGCGATTGATCTCCAAATGTAATGAGCACCAGTTTATGTCAGGATGCAACTAAATACCAAGTTTGGTTAAATTTCATTCATTGGTTCGTGAGATAAAGCGTCCACAAAAAACTGATACAGACAGACAGACAGACATTTTCTAAAAACTATCAATTCGTGTTCTGGACATCCCAAAACGTGTAAATCCATCAAAAAATTGAGGTCTAAAATTTTCACGAATCCAATACTTTCTCTCTGTTATATAGAAGAAAGTATTGGGGAAAAAAATATATAAAAAAAAGGATTTTTATTTTAGAGGAATTAATTTAAAATGAAAAATAAAAAGTTGTTATACAATAAAAATTATACATAAACATAACAATTTATTTATATAGCATTACCAGTTGATTATTTCTCTTAATATAGACACCTGACAGTAAAATATATTAACTTAAACAATTCTTCGGACAGTTTTAAATTTAAAGCCTATCCTCATTTATTAAAGTTTAGTTTTCTAGCGAGAAAACTTCGAGATAGAAAAACTTCGAGATAACAGATTAATTTCCTATCATATCTTGGCAAAGATCTCGAAAGTAAAGTATTATAATATATATTATTAATCAACTTGATTTAAGTTAGTATACCTGCGCAAACAGCAAATATAGGTGCGACGAATGAAAAATCATAAAATGACTATCCAAATTAAGAAATAATAATTAACAGTAGGCACATAAAACGTTCAAGGATCATTTAGAGTGACGCTATAAACTGTCACTAAAAAGCAGAAATCATTCCAAGAAACCACAAAAAATATAAGAGCTATTTTATTAGCTGTCCTCAAATGAGGCCACTCGGTGCTAACGGGCTAATGTGAATTAATATTATTATCATTTATTAATAACATAATTTTTTAAATACCAATTTATAGTTATTGTCATATAAAGTAAGTAAATAAATACATTATTATTAATTATTATTATTATTATTTTAATAAGAAATTTGTTTAAAGAACTGTAAAAGAAAATACCGAAAATTAAAAAGCCATTCAATGTTATTTCAAGATTTTAAGATGCATAATAGAACCATACAGTATTTGGTTAAACCAGTATGATGGCATTGCGATTTGCGACTCAATATGAAATAAGGCTTTCCTTTGCTGCTACAACGATACATTAATATGCTCAGGCACATGGCAAGCATTTTTTGTTTTGATATGGACTATGGACATTGTTATACCATAGCCTCGTAAACTAGATGCTGCCTGTCGTGGGCTCGGAAACTTGGTAACAGTTCAAGCGGTAGATAGCGCCACCTGGTACAGATTGCGTGACTTTTTTTATTCAGTCACCAATAATTTTAAGAAGTGATATATAATATATAAATTCGACGTTTTTTCGATTCTATTCGCCTTTTATGTATATCAAATTCCACTTTTAAAAATTTTTGGTGGCTGTTGAATAAACAAAGCGCGTAATCTGTACCAGGTGGCGCTGTCTACCGTTTGAACTGTTGCCAAGTTTACTAGCCACGCGACAGGCATCTAATTTAGGAGGCTATGGTTATACAAACTCGACTCCTGTAGAAAGAAAATAAATACACCAAAATTTGTTGAGTTGAGGAGTAATTTCACTCTTTTCAAAATAATATGAAATGAAATGAAAATTATTACAATACTATTAGTATTGGAAATATTACAGTTCAAATTGCAGCAAAGCACCGTTTATACGTTTCTCGCTTATACGTTTTTTACATTTATACGTCCTTTTAGTGAAGCCCCGATTCATTTCTATTCATTTTAATGCAAAAATTCTTCGTTTATACGCCGCTATTATCAGTTATACGTCTTTTCCAATTTACTAAAATTCGCAAACATTTCTCGACCTGTCATTATTTTCCATTCTAAATAAAACAGATTTTTCTTAGAAAGCATCTTAAATGGAGGAACACAAGAAAGGTCGAAGAATACTGATCAAAGAATTAATTGAATTCACAGTAGAATTTTTATATTCATAGACAAGTAGCAAACCAGACGAATATTAAAGATCTTCAATGTTATTAAAAATCTGTCTGCATGAACATAAATTGTATGATTATTATTAAAGATACGATATATAAATAATTAATATTAAAAATGTGTTCATATAGTTCTTAAGAAATGTAATATAATACTCAATATACGATATATGTAATTAGTACCCAGTCATGCATTAATAGTATGATTTTTTTCACTTTCTATAATAAATCTCTTTCTTTTATAAATTAATTATTGTTTTAAAAAAAGTAAAAAGTCTTTAAAAATATACATACTTTTACAAACTTAAGAAACTTTATTAATTAGTATTTTCATATAAATTTGTAGTAATCAACGTGGTATTATTAAAATTTCGATTATACGACTTTTCATTTATACGTCCTTTTACATCAGTCCCTTTAAAAACGTATAAACGGAGCTTTATTGTACTTTGTAACTGGTACACAAAAATTACAAAACAAAACGCATTTTATGTAGCACTAACTCCAGTACTTTTTTTTTTTTTTTTTCCATTCGTCAATATGTAATATAGAGAAAGTATTGGATTGGTGAAAATTTTCGACCTCTAATTTTTGATGGATTTACACGTTTTGGGATGTCCTGAACACGAATTGATAGTTTTTAGAAAATGTCTGTCTGTCTGTGTGTGTGTATCACGACTTTTGTGTCAAGTGTATCTCACTAACCAATGAATGAAATTTAACCAAACTTGGTATTTAGTTGCACCCTGACATAAACTGGTGCTGATTAGATTTGGGGATCAATCACTTAACAGGTGGCGCTGTGATCGCATTTTTTCTAAAATTTTAACATGGCAGTATAGGACAAAATTTCGTATAAATGTGCATAATGAGAGTTATTTTAAACTTGTGATTGTAAAATTAATATGAGTTATTGATAATAGTAGTAGTTAACTAAGAAAAAAAATTGTGCATGTGGGGGCATCGGTTCCCCCTCCCCCCTGGGGGGGAGTAAATTTTCAAGATGGGTATCTTTCGAATGGTCTCGGCAATACCTTTAAAACGAATGGTTGAACTATAAATCTGTGATAATTTAAAACAAAGTTATCGATTTTTTTTTTTACTTTTAATGAAAAAAAAAAAAAACTTAGAAAAAAAAATCGTATTTTTTTTTTTTTTTTTTTTTTTTTTTAATATTGATACTGAGTTAATTTGTATAGGAAAATAGAGAAGAAAGTCTTGTGGTGGCCACAACATACTAGTTTTTTTTTTTTTTTCAGTTTTTTTAGTTGTTGTTTTTAATCTAAATCAAATTATGGAACCGTATACATCAAAATTGCAATGTGCACTGTAAAAAATTTCTGTAAATTTATTGAAATGTTTATCCACAGAGTCCCTGTAAATTTACAATAATTCTTAGTTAAATGTAGATAACCAAGATTCTCAATCTTTATTCTCTATTTTTATCTATTTTAATTGTTTAATTTGTCAATAAAAAATTAAAATAAATGTTTCTACTTTAGAAAAAGCATTCTAAGTTACAAATATACTATCTCCAATTATTAATTAAATTAATATAAGCAATTAAAATGAATATATAAAATAGATTTTTTTAACATCTCCGTTTTTTTTTTCTCTGTGATTTTACATAAGATTTTGGATAAGTGATTACCAGTAGTTTTCTGTTGAAATTTTTAACAGTGTAGAAGTTGAGAGTAGGTAAAAAAGGAGAGTTCTAGCCCAGGCGGGGGTGGCACTGCGGCACCGGCAAGCCGTGCGGGTGTCACACCACTCCCCGAGGGTCTAGACGAGTTGGGGGTTGACCTTGAGACATCCTCTAACTTGATCGTGAAACGTGACGAGGGTATTAATGAGGAAATTTAATTAAAAAAATTAATGAATGATTTTTTGTAAAAGGTGACGCTCGTTTTAAAGAGGTGTTTTCGGTAGAATGAAAAAAGCAGGATATTGTTTGTGAGTCATTAGGAAATTAATTAGGGAGTTAATTAAGAAATTAATTAAGAAATTAATTAAGAAATTAATTTAAAAAAATAATTTAAAAAATTGAGAAATAAAAAAGGAGTCGATTGAATTTAAGGATGTGGATGTGTATATACTATGAAAGAAATAGAGAGGTTTGACTGGGGTTCGAACCCGACACCTTGCAATAAAAATATTTCAGTAGTTTTCGCGTGTGTGTGAGTGATTTTTATAGTATATGTCTGCAATGTTCTTTTAAAACTATGAATGCTATTGTCCGAAAAGAATTCAATCGTTTTAATGATATTAATTAGAGAATAATAATTAAGAAAAATATTAATTAAGGATCTTCTTGTAAAAAATCATCAAATATTTTCCGAAAAAAAGGTAATGAAAGCAAAAATTAACTATAAAGAATGAAAGAAAGTTTAGAAACATAGATTTTGACTGAGATTCGAACCTGCTACCTTGCAGCAAAAAAAATATTTCAGTAGTTTTCGCATATGTGTGAGTGATTTTTCTATTATATGCCTATGCAGATCTTTTTTAACCTAAGAATACTATTGTCTGAAAATTAATCAACCATAAAAATGATATTAATTACAGAATAATAATTAAAATAAATTAATAAAAAATAATAATTAAAGATCTTGTAAAAATTCGCCAGATGTTTAAAAACTCAAATGTGTAAGTGAAATTAGATTAGGATGAAAGACGAGAATTGTTTTTTGAAAGATAACTGAAAAAGAGTGATTAAAATTTCTCATTAATTAATTAATTGAAGAAAGTTCGTTAAAAAATACTTTTTCCATAAAAATTTTTAAATCGTTAATAATCAGTATCTATTTTAAACTGTATTTATATATATTTTTATTATAAATAGAATAATGTTTGATGAAGAGTGTACGCGAAAGCTAATATTATCCGATCTTTCATTACTATTAATTCTCCTCGAAAACGTGAAGGTCATATCCACCCTCCCCGAACCTGTTTTTTCACCCCCTACTCACACCCTCGAAGGGTTTGACAATTCCTGACTGCTTAGAGATGAGAGAGAAAATATCAGATTTTTTTTTTTTTTTTTTCTTTTTTATAGATTTCCGCTACCTTTTTAAAAATATAAATTCATTTCTTACATTACTTTTGAATAAACTTTACCCGCTTCTACACTTAGAATTTTGGCGAGATTTTAAAACAGTAATATTTTACGATACATTTAACAAGATTTTTAAAGCATTTGGCGATAAGATAATTCAGATTTGGCAAGAAACATACAATATTAATATCGAGTGAAGTAAAATTTTATCACTTGCTAACTTTTTTTCCTGGAGCGAGAACGCTTATTTTATAACCCGAATCCAGTGTTACATATTGGTAATTCGTGTTAGAGATGAGTCTACCCGTAGAGATACCTATTTTAAATCAACCGTTAACCCAATCGCGAATGGATGACAAGAATTTGTGCAAATTTCCGATACGTCCAACTTGTGATAGAACATTTTGTAAAAAGTCTAATTTAATTCGACATTTGAAGGTTCATACGGGTGTGAAACCTTTTATTTGTAATGTATGTCAAAAATCATTTAGAAGACCCGACGATTTGAAAATACATTTAAAAATTCATGAAAAGACTCTTACAGAATATGAATGTGAACAATGCAATGAAAGTTTTAATCACAAGTATGATTTATCGATTCATGTTAGAAAAAATCATAAAAAAACTTTATCTAAGCATGTTTGTGATGCATGTAGTGAAATCTTCAGATGGAAATATGAATTATTGAAACACATAAGAAAAAATCATCGAAAGCCTTCGCCCCAACATTTATGTGAATCATGTAATGAAGTATTCAATAGTAAAATTGATTTGTATTGTCATTTACATACTTCAGTCAGACATCAGTCAACACCAAAGACTGCAGAAAATTCTTTCCAAGATCCACTTAAGGAGAAAACTAAGTTTTTTAAAAGACGAAGTGCTGTTATTGTACATACATCCACTATCTTTGACAATGAAAATAATGATATGGATTTGTTATCATTTTTTAAAAATTTAAGAACTAACATTTTAACCGAATTGAACTTTCAATTAAGTGATAAAAAAGGGATGAAATGGTTTATAGTTGTTAAACTCACCCTTAAACGTTCTATGGATGGTAAAGAAGAATTTATTTCCCATCATTTGCAATCAAAAACCTTTACTACATCTTCATCAAGTGATTTGAATAATGATCTTGAAAATGCTTTCAACAAAATGATAGAAAGTTTCGAAGAATTTACTGATCAAGAATTAGGTTGTACTTTATTTGAAATTAGCAAATTACAACTTTGTATGGTAAAATTTTAACTCGTGTATCACCTATCTCATGTATTTTCATTATATTCAATAAATTGAAAAACAAAAGTTTCTACATAATTTGTTAAATAAAACCCAACATTAGTTATTTTAAGACATATTCCCTAAGAATTATTCAATAATCTATGTCAAATAAAGACTTCCCAACTACATTTTTTACCACTTTTCACTACTTTTCATCACTTTACCATAGTGAAATGGTCCACGTCAATGCTACATTCACTCAGTTTTTCTTTTCCAGATACCAAGTTTGTAAATGATGAACGCTAACTTTGAAAAAATTCAGAGCTGAAAAAATATTAATATATGTTTTATTAAATACATTCATGTTCACAGATGCATACTTAAGTTTTCTAAAGAGTATTTTATCATACTTAAAAAATATTTTAACCAAGTATTGTCGATTACAAACATATGTATACTTGAAAAATTTTACAAAGTATTTTAGAAATTAAGATAACTTATTCTTGAATAAAAATATAAGAAACTCATTTTTACTAATGATAAGAATGAAAATGTAAGGTAAAATCTCATTCATATAAATTTAAGAGACTACAAATATTTGAAAAATCATGAAGTATGGAATTTTAATGTTTCACATATGTTACTAACGCATCTTATTTTACAAAGTACTAAGTTTTTTAAAGTCATTTAGTTTGAAGTTTTTCACACAAATGTTTATAAACGAAATTTTTTGTAAATGAAAAATTTTACACAAATTATTTTAATACAAATACTATCACAGAAAAATTAACTTTTTGTTTTAAATTGAAAATGTAAGCTAAAAATCGAACACTTATCAAATTTAGAAGCTGCAGATGTATGAAGAAATCATGAACTTGAAACTTATGTATTAACAACCTTCCTTCTTTGAAAATACTAAACCACGAGTTTTGACAAATCTGTAATCAACTGTTAAAAAAATCATAGATCTTAGAATATTTTTCACCCTAAAAAGTTTAACGTAGATGCGACATTCATAAAAATACAGAGTGAAAGTGTTCAAATTATCTGTTTAGACATGTTGATAAACTAGAATTTTCCACAAGATTCGAGTATTATAGCAAGGTATGAGATAATATTTGGGTAAATTTCCACTAATATTGGCGATAGTTATAAAAATTTGGCATGAAATAAGAGAATTTGGTGTAAATTCTTAAGTAAAACTGATGAACGAAGAAAAAATTTGAATTAGTTACTACTATCTTTTCTCGCTGTAGAGTTGTCTAAGTTCTCATACTTAGTAGTTTTTAAACATTTTTAAAGTCTTACTTTTAGAGTGATTTTTTATACTTTTCTAAACTGAAGTACAAAATGGATAATACTTTATCGTCTGAGGAGACTCACGTTTCTGTTCAACACCCCCCTTCATGAAGTTTTGAAGATGAGAAGTTATCCAAGCTTTTTATTTGTCCAACATGCAATAAGTCATTTTTAAAAAAATCCTATCTTACTAGACATGTTAGGGTTCACAATGATATTAAACCTAATATTTGTTACGTGTGTGAGAAAGGATTTGTTACTTTACATCGTTTAAAAAGACACATGGAAACCCATAGAAAAATTTCCATAAGATACAAATGTGAATATTGTATTGAAAATTTCAATCGCAAGTGTGATTTATTTAAACATAAGAGATTATTTCATCAAAAAGTCTTAAATGAACATGTATGTATTATTTGTAAAGATGCTTTTAAACACAAGTATGAATTAGAAAAACACAAGCGGGTGCATTATCGTAAACCTGAGTATCTATGTGAGGAATGTTCTATAACCTTTCCAACTAAACATGCTTTTTCAAACCATAAGCGAAAAAGTCATAAAAAGACTTTACATACATACTGTTGTGACGAATGTACTGATACTTTTTCAAACAAACGACATTTTTTAAAACATAAAAGAAATATGCATAAAAAATCTTCAATGCAAACTAGATGTGATGAATGCAATGGAACTTTTCAGTGTATGAATTATTACAACATAAGAGAAAGAGTCATCTTAAAGTCTTTAACATACGTAGAAATTGTAATGAACGAAGTACTAACAATGAATTACCAACAGTTAATAAAGCCAGTGAGAATCTGGACTTGTTAAATTTTTTGGATAATTTTCACATTGAATGTATGAATGGTGTTCCTGACTTACCTTCCAACAACTTTCAGAATGAAAATATAGACTTAGACTTAAAAAAAAATTTTGAACAATTCGAATGTGGAATATACAAGTGAAAATAATATTGATGGTTTATCTACCAAAGTTGAAAATAAGGTCTTAAATAATTTTAACCTGATACAAACTGATTTACCTCTAGTAAACTATGACAATGAAAGTCTGAACTCGTTAAATTTTTTGTATAACTTTAATCCCGAATGCTTGAATGTTTTTTCTACTAGCAACGAAAATATGAATTCGAATAATTTAAGTGCAAAGGAAAATGAGTTAGTGACAGATTACTTTAACAATGAAAATCTAGACTTGCTAAATTTTTTGAATAACTTTAATATTGAATGTATGAACGATATCCCAACAATATAGATTTGTGTGAATTTGCTGTCTTGTATTATTGTGAATGAATTTCAAATAAAAAGATTTCAATGAAAATGGTTTAATTTTTATTACAAAATCACCTTTTTTATAATATTTTCTATTAGAATACAAACTGAAGTGTCATCTTTTTTTTAAATAAAAACATGTAAAAAGTTTACCTGTGTATTAACGATATACTTTTTCATTACTGTAGTAGAATTGATTGAGTATAATATTTAAACACTAAGTAAAAATTATGCACAATAGTAGTTTTATAAACTATCAAACTTACATCGAAGAAGAAAAAACTTGTAAAATTGTTTTACCACTCAACTGTAAAGTACTTGTGAAAATCTTAAATGAATTTATCTTATTAACAATTTTCCTGAAAAACTAACTTATAAAAATTTTAGATATAATTATGGAGTTAGTATTTTCCTAAGTATTACGTTTGAATCTTACTTTGAATATGCATCATCAAAGTGTTTTGCACTTTAACTAAAATCACAATCTCTATTCCAAAGAGTGTAATAATAATGTTATAGTAACAACTTAAACTTTTATATATAGACACTTTCACGATTATATTTTACTTTTTTTATTTTTAGTATACAGAAAATATTTTGTAAGAATTGTGAAAGCTTAATTTTGGAAGTTTGTGAAATTTCACAAAATTTTTTTTAACATTTTTGTCAAATGTTTTCTTTATGTCACATCACTTAGAAAAATTTAAATGTTTTTAACAGAATTGCTAACACAAAACATTAAGTTAGAAAATTTATAGATAAAACTTATAAGATACGAAAAACCATATGTGAAGTAATAACAAAAGGTGTATATACTTTCAAGTTTAGACATGGTTCAACAAGCTTGAGGAGACACTAAAACCTGTAGCTGACGTCATAACCCCTGTGGCGTAACTTTTCTCTTACCACTACGTCACAAATGTATAATTTAACAAGAAGTACTTATGTCACCCCACAATTCCTATCTTGTATTATTTTACTTTGTGTATAAAATCAATGATCTGTAAAAAAAACTTTGTCGTTTTTATACACTTTGAAGTAAAATTTTCTCCATAAACATCAAATTATATTTTATAAGTATGAATTGATATGTATTTGTTTTAAATATCTCTAAGTTACATTATACCAAAGTATAATTTATAATATTTAAACAATTCCCACTTTACAAAAAATAACTTTCTAGGTCTTTAATAAAAATCTTTAATTTTTTATCTCAAAGACTTTAAACTATTCGAGATGTCTGTAACTTAAGTGCAATCCAATACTATTTACAAATCTCAAAGAAAGTATTTTAAGATTACTTTGGTAAAATTTACTAAGTATTATAACATTTTTCAGTTATTAAACGAAAAATTGGGTAAGATTTACTAAGTGTTTCATTAAAGAAGAGAATGACACTAAAAAGTTTTGACGAGAAATACTAAATTCATTAAGTCACATACGTCACATACGTTTACATGCACACATGCTTGTAATTATAATCATTATGAAATATTGTTAAATATTTTTTACAATCTAAAATTAACAATTATTATTATTATTATTATTATTATTATTATATATTTTTTTAATTTGTTTTTGCAATAATATTTTAAAGATTTATCTTATATTGTAAAAAATATTTAACAATATTTCATAATGATTATAATTACAAGCATGTGTGCATGTAAACGTATGTGACGTATGTGACTTAATGAATTTAGTATTTCTCGTCAAAACATTTTAGTGTCATTCTCTTCTTTAATGAAACACTTAGTAAATCTTACCCAATTTTTCGTTTAATAACTGAAAAATGTTACAATACTTAGTAAATTTTACCAAAGTAATCTTAAAATACTTTCTTTGAGATTTGTAAATAGTATTGGATTGCACTTAAGTTACAGACATCTCGAATAGTTTAAAGTCTTTGAGATAAAAAATTAAAGATTTTTATTAAAGACCTAGAAATGCATTCAAGTTAATTTTTGTAAAGTGGGAATTGTTTAAATATTATAAATTATACTTTGGTATAATGTAACTTAGAGATATTTAAAACAAATACATATCAATTCATACTTATAAAATATAATTTGATGTTTATGGAGAAAATTTTTACTTCAAAGTGTATAAAAACGACAAAGTTTTTTTACAGATCATTGATTTTATACACAAAGTAAAATAATACAAGATAGGAATTGTGGGGTGACATAAGTACTTCTTGTTAAATTATACATTTGTGACGTAGTGGTAAGGGAAAAGTTACGCCACAGGGGTTATGACGTCAACTACAGGTTTTAGTGTCTCCTCAAGCTTGTTGAACCATGTCTAAACATGAAAGTATATACACCTTTTGTTATTACTTCACATATGGTTTTTCGTATCTTATAAGTTTTATCTATAAATTTTCTAACTTAATGTTTTGTGTTAGCAATTCTGTTAAAAACAGTTAAATTTTTCTAAGTGATGTGACATAAAGAAAACATTTGACAAAAATGTTAAAAAAAATTTTGTGAAATTTCACAAACTTCCAAAATTAAGCTTTCACAATTCTTACAAAATATTTTCTGTATTCTAAAAATAAAAAAAGTAAAATATAATCGTGAAAGTGTCTATATATAAAAGTTTAAGTTGTTACTATAACATTATTATTACACTCTTTGGAATAGAGATTGTGATTTTAGTTAAAGTGCAAAACACTTTGATGATGCATATTCAAAGTAAGATTCAAACGTAATACATAGGAAAATACTAACTCCATAATTATATCTAAAATTTTTATAAGTTAGTTTTTCAGGAAAATTGTTAATAAGATAAATTCATTTAAGATTTTCACAAGTACTTTACAGTTGAGTGGTAAAACAATTTTACAAGTTTTTTCTTCTTCGATGTAAGTTTGATAGTTTATAAAACTACTATTGTGCATAATTTTTACTTAGTGTTTAAATATTATACTCAATCAATTCTACTACAGTAATGAAAAAGTATATCGTTAATACACAGGTAAACTTTTTACATGTTTTTATTTAAAAAAAAGATGACACTTCAGTTTGTATTCTAATAGAAAATATTATAAAAAAGGTGATTTTGTAATAAAAATTAAACCATTTTCATTGAAATCTTTTTATTTGAAATTCATTCACAATAATACAAGACAGCAAATTCACACAAATCTATATTGTTGGGATATCGTTCATACATTCAATATTAAAGTTATTCAAAAAATTTAGCAAGTCTAGATTTTCATTGTTAAAGTAATCTGTCATTAACTCATTTTCCTTCGCACTAAAATTATTCGAATTCATATTTTCGTTGCTAGTAGAAAAAACATTCAAGCATTCGGGATTAAAGTTATACAAAAAATTTAACGAGTTCAGACTTTCATTGTCATAGTTTACTAGAGGTAAATCAGTTTGTATCAGTTTAAAATTATTTAAGACCTTATTTTCAACTTTGGTAGATAAACCATCAATATTATTTTCACTTGTATATTCCACATTCGAATTGTTCAAAAATTTTTTTTAAGTCTAAGTCTATATTTTCATTCTGAAAGTTGTTGGAAGGTAAGTCAGGAACACCATTCATACATTCAATGTGAAAATTATCCAAAAAATTTAACAAGTCCAGATTCTCACTGGCTTTATTAACTGTTGGTAATTCATTGTTAGTACTTCGTTCATTACAATTTCTACGTATGTTAAAGTCTTTAAGATGACTCTTTCTCTTATGTTGTAATAATTCATACACTGAAAAGTTTCACTGCATTCATCACATCTAGTTTGCATTGAAGATTTTTTATGCATATTTCTTTTATGTTTTAAAAAATGTCGTTTGTTTGAAAAAGTATCAGTACATTCGTCACAACAGTATGTATGTAAAGTCTTTTTATGACTTTTTCGCTTATGGTTTGAAAAAGCATGTTTAGTTGGAAAGGTTATAGAACATTCCTCACATAGATACTCAGGTTTACGATAATGCACCCTCTTGTGTTTTTCTAATTCATACTTGTGTTTAAAAGCATCTTTACAAATAATACATACATGTTCATTTAAGACTTTTTGATGAAATAATCTCTTATGTTTAAATAAATCACACTTGCGATTGAAATTTTCAATACAATATTCACATTTGTATCTTATGGAAATTTTTCTATGGGTTTCCATGTGTCTTTTTAAACGATGTAAAGTAACAAATCCTTTCTCACACACGTAACAAATATTAGGTTTAATATCATTGTGAACCCTAACATGTCTAGTAAGATAGGATTTTTTTAAAAATGACTTATTGCATGTTGGACAAATAAAAAGCTTGGATAACTTCTCATCTTCAAAACTTCATGAAGGGGGGGTGTTGAACAGAAACGTGAGTCTCCTCAGACGATAAAGTATTATCCATTTTGTACTTCAGTTTAGAAAAATATAAAAAATCACTCTAAAAGTAAGACTTTAAAAATGTTTAAAAACTACTAAGTATGAGAACTTAGACAACTCTACAGCGAGAAAAGATAGTAGTAACTAATTCAAATTTTTTCTTCGTTCATCAGTTTTACTTAAGAATTTACACCAAATTCTCTTATTTCATGCCAAATTTTTATAACTATCGCCAATATTAGTGGAAATTTACCCAAATATTATCTCATACCTTGCTATAATACTCGAATCTTGTGGAAAATTCTAGTTTATCAACATGTCTAAAAGATAATTTGAACACTTTCACTCTGTATTTTTATGAATGTCGCATCTACGTTAAACTTTTTAGGGTGAAAAATATTCTAAGATCTATGATTTTTTTAACAGTTGATTACAGATTTGTCAAAACTCGTGGTTTAGTATTTTCAAAGAAGGAAGGTTGTTAATACATAAGTTTCAAGTTCATGATTTCTTCATACATCTGCAGCTTCTAAATTTGATAAGTGTTCGATTTTTAGCTTACATTTTCAATTTAAAACAAAAAGTTAATTTTTCTGTGATAGTATTTGTATTAAAATAATTTGTGTAAAATTTTTCATTTACAAAAAATTTCGTTTATAAACATTTGTGTGAAAAACTTCAAACTAAATGACTTTAAAAAACTTAGTACTTTGTAAAATAAGATGCGTTAGTAACATATGTGAAACATTAAAATTCCATACTTCATGATTTTTCAAATATTTGTAGTCTCTTAAATTTATATGAATGAGATTTTACCTTACATTTTCATTCTTATCATTAGTAAAAATGAGTTTCTTATATTTTTATTCAAGAATAAGTTATCTTAATTTCTAAAATACTTTGTAAAATTTTTCAAGTATACATATGTTTGTAATCGACAATACTTGGTTAAAATATTTTTTAAGTATGATAAAATACTCTTTAGAAAACTTAAGTATGCATCTGTGAACATGAATGTATTTAATAAAACATATATTAATATTTTTTCAGCTCTGAATTTTTTCAAAGTTAGCGTTCATCATTTACAAACTTGGTATCTGGAAAAGAAAAACTGAGTGAATGTAGCATTGACGTGGACCATTTCACTATGGTAAAGTGATGAAAAGTAGTGAAAAGTGGTAAAAAATGTAGTTGGGAAGTCTTTATTTGACATAGATTATTGAATAATTCTTAGGGAATATGTCTTAAAATAACTAATGTTGGGTTTTATTTAACAAATTATGTAGAAACTTTTGTTTTTCAATTTATTGAATATAATGAAAATACATGAGATAGGTGATACACGAGTTAAAATTTTACCATACAAAGTTGTAATTTGCTAATTTCAAATAAAGTACAACCTAATTCTTGATCAGTAAATTCTTCGAAACTTTCTATCATTTTGTTGAAAGCATTTTCAAGATCATTATTCAAATCACTTGATGAAGATGTAGTAAAGGTTTTTGATTGCAAATGATGGGAAATAAATTCTTCTTTACCATCCATAGAACGTTTAAGGGTGAGTTTAACAACTATAAACCATTTCATCCCTTTTTTATCACTTAATTGAAAGTTCAATTCGGTTAAAATGTTAGTTCTTAAATTTTTAAAAAATGATAACAAATCCATATCATTATTTTCATTGTCAAAGATAGTGGATGTATGTACAATAACAGCACTTCGTCTTTTAAAAAACTTAGTTTTCTCCTTAAGTGGATCTTGGAAAGAATTTTCTGCAGTCTTTGGTGTTGACTGATGTCTGACTGAAGTATGTAAATGACAATACAAATCAATTTTACTATTGAATACTTCATTACATGATTCACATAAATGTTGGGGCGAAGGCTTTCGATGATTTTTTCTTATGTGTTTCAATAATTCATATTTCCATCTGAAGATTTCACTACATGCATCACAAACATGCTTAGATAAAGTTTTTTTATGATTTTTTCTAACATGAATCGATAAATCATACTTGTGATTAAAACTTTCATTGCATTGTTCACATTCATATTCTGTAAGAGTCTTTTCATGAATTTTTAAATGTATTTTCAAATCGTCGGGTCTTCTAAATGATTTTTGACATACATTACAAATAAAAGGTTTCACACCCGTATGAACCTTCAAATGTCGAATTAAATTAGACTTTTTACAAAATGTTCTATCACAAGTTGGACGTATCGGAAATTTGCACAAATTCTTGTCATCCATTCGCGATTGGGTTAACGGTTGATTTAAAATAGGTATCTCTACGGGTAGACTCATCTCTAACACGAATTACCAATATGTAACACTGGATTCGGGTTATAAAATAAGCGTTCTCGCTCCAGGAAAAAAAGTTAGCAAGTGATAAAATTTTACTTCACTCGATATTAATATTGTATGTTTCTTGCCAAATCTGAATTATCTTATCGCCAAATGCTTTAAAAATCTTGTTAAATGTATCGTAAAATATTACTGTTTTAAAATCTCGCCAAAATTCTAAGTGTAGAAGCGGGTAAAGTTTATTCAAAAGTAATGTAAGAAATGAATTTATATTTTTAAAAAGGTAGCGGAAATCTATAAAAAAGAAAAAAAAAAAAAAAAAAATCTGATATTTTCTCTCTCATCTCTAATAAGTCAGGAATTGTCAAACCCTTCGAGGGTGTGAGTAGGGGGTGAAAAAACAGGTTCGGGGGAGGGTGGATATGACCTTCACGTTTTCGAGGAGAATTAGAGCGCTTTCACACTTGCCGACACGACACCGATAAAACGTATCCGATTGTCGTTATCCGACATCCGTGCAGGCAAAATACAGTGCTGTATACCACGTGCTTTCACACCCACCGATTTGAGGACGTATTTGTCGTCCCGATAAGCCGACATCGTTTGGCTGTCGTCGAACAACCAAGCTCCCCATACAATCGTTCCGATAATTTTCTCCCATTCTCCGCCATGTTGGATTTATAATCAACGTGAGAGTGTTTACATTTTCAGTATTTATTGAAGGAATGATATTTCAGTGCTGTGGATGTATATAAAATTAATATGTTGATGGAATTGATTAAAGAAAAGAAGGATAACTAAAAAATATCTCATTGGAGTTGAATTATGGAAGCAGATTGTCAAGTTTTCAGATGACGAACTCGGAAAGTAAAATTTCCTCGGAAGTGAAAAATAACAGGTAATAATATTTTTGGGAATTTCTTTGATAGAGTATAAATTAAAAGTGTATAATATAACATGGTTTAATTATAACTGTAAATTTTATGTGCATTATATACAGTGCCTAATATATTGTGTGTTACTGACATTAAAAAAAAAAAAAAAAAAAAAAAAAAACTGTGCTCATTTATGATTGGAATTGGAATTTTATTTAAATGGTTTAATAAACGCTCGTGTACTCTAATTTTTTAGATAACTATTATATACTATTATTCTAGATACTCTATTTATAAATGTTGAACTAAATTAATAGTGTCAAGTTTAATACTAAATTAATGCTCTCACTTTTTGTGTATTTGTACCCAATATTAATAATCGAGGTGGTTAAATTTTGGGTTAAGTTAAATTTCTGAACAGATTTTCTTCAATTATTACTTTTTTTTTTTTTTTTTTTCCCCCACGTATATTTTGGAATCCTCGTCCCCTTTTATTTCTCTCAAATAAATACCCTAATTATTTTGTTTTGTGTGTTGTTATTTTTTGCAGAGATATAATTATACACCTAGTAATCTATATATATTATATATGTAATGTTTTCAAATATATTAGTATACTAAATAATTCAAAAATATAATTATATACCTAGTAATCGATATATATTATATATGTAATGTTTTCAAATATAGAAGTATAAAATAATAAATAATTAAAAAATTTGACCATTCAAGTAATTTTTATTGACATCATGCATATTTAAATTATATCATTAATTCAAGAATATGCTCTATTTTATTTTGTAACTGACTTGATTTAACACTGTATATAATGCACACAAAATTTATAGCTTTATGTAATACTCTATTATATTATATACTTTTGATTTATATTCTAATAAAGAAATTTTCAAAAATATTATTACCTATTCTTTTTCGCTACTATATAAATTTTATTTTTGAGTTTATCATCTCAAAACTTGAAAATATCTTATCTTGATTCATCTCCAATCATTATATATATATATAAATATATATATAAATTACATTCAGAAAGAGATAGCTTGCATAACATTTTTAGAAACTTTTTCCATTTAAAAAGACACAACTACACTTTTCAAAATAATATATATATATATATATATATATATATATATAGATAGATAATAAGAGCTTACAGTTATAATATAAAGATTAATATATATACATACATATATAAAATAAAATAGGATTATCACATGTAAATTATATTTTTATCCTTTGGTTTGTCATAAAAATAATAAAGTCACTTTTTGTACTATTTTTTGACAATTTATTTGTTATCCATTGAAGCTCTTCTAAAAAATATATAAACAAACAGGAAAATATGAAGTAACTAAAAATGTTGATTTCTTATTACTGATCAATAAATATGAGCAATGATTTACAAGTAAACTCCTTCCAAATATTTTTAATGGGAGGGGGGGAGGGGCTGATTTTTCACCAGTTGTAATTTTACAGCTTTCTCTTTTTCTTATTATTATTATTAAAAGCAATAAAATTATTGAATACTAATTAAATTGTTATCCATTGAAATGTTTTGAAAACACAGCTGATAAATTTTACTCATACCTCCTCTAAGGAATCTCTAATTATGGGATACTACTAATAAAAGGCAACTTTTTTAAAGATTAAAATTTTCATATCTGAGGAAAATTCTTTTATTATCTGAAGAAGATAGTTTTAGAAACTTTTCCAGTTTAAAAAACTAGTCATTTTTTAAAGAATTCAGATTTGAGATAAAGAATGAAGCAGATTTATATTAATCTCCTTGATGGGTGTCACTTAAACAATAGGGGGAAAGGAGGGGTGATAAAGGTTATTGAAAGTGCTAAAAGTATGAGATCATTTGTGAAAAGAATTGAGAATTGTATGTATAATAGACATTGGATATAAATCTTCTGAAATTCAAAGTTGCAGTGAAATACAAGAAAAAAAAAGGGGGGGGGGGGCGGGCTTACAAGCAAACGCTAGATTTATCTCAAAATGAGAATTTACAATTTTCGGAAGAGGTGAAATTTTAATTGATTAATCACTTTTCCTTTTTTTTTTTTTTTTTTAGTTTTGTTAGCTGGTTTTAGTATTTTACCCATTTTCTCAATGCTACATTAAAAGTTTATTTGAAAATCATTACTATGGGGGAAGAAAAGAAAAAGATTGAAAGAGAGAGAGAAAAAAAGATTTTTATTTACTGTTTGTTTCAAATAAAATAACTTTTTTTCTAAAGATGTTATTCTATAACATGTCTGTATTTTTTGGTAAGCATACTTAAAAGTATTTAAATTATTATATAAATTGCCAAAATAGCAGAGTTTGTTGTCAATTTTATATTGATAAATTATAATATAATATAAAATACACTTTTTAAGGCACTAAATATTTTGTAAAAACGATTGATTAATAACAATTAAGTTTATTTAGAAATGCAACCTCTGAATGAGGGACACCTCTATATAAAGGAAAAGTACCTGGTCCCAAAGCTGTCCTTTATTTAGAGGTAAAGTGTGTATAGGAAGCTTTATCAGAATTATAAGAAAGAACTAGGAAAAAAAATAAGTAAAATAAAAAAAGATATTTTCACCCAATCTTCATCCTACTTTCCAAAAATAGCTTATTAAGAAATGCAACCTCTGAATGAGGGACACCTCTGTATAAGGAAAAGTACCTGGTCCCAAAGCTGTCCCTTATTTAGAGGTAAGTGTGTATATAAAGCTTTATCAGAATTATAAGAAACAACTAGGAAAAAAAAAAAATAATTAAAAGGAAAACATATTTTCACCCAATCTTCATCCTATTTTTAAAAAATAGCTCTTATAAATAAAACAAGAGCGTGGTTTAAAAAAAGTAAATCAATTGTATTTATATATTAAAAAAAAAAAAAAAAAAAAAAAAATCTAGGTTTGCCAATCATGAAAATTATAGGTTAATTATTAATGAATTTTTTTAAATTTTAATGTTTTACCTTGAAACATACAGTGCCCCCCCCCCTTTTTTTTTAAGGTTTCTTAAAATAAAGGATCAATGCTTCTTAAAAAAATGGGATTTAATAAATACATTTTATGTGTTTGTTAATAATATGAAAATGTGCAACTCTTTTTCTAATTAATTTATTTAACAAATATATTTTGCATTTAAAATAGAAAAGTTGTATTTCTGTAATTCAAACCCCCCTTTTTTTTAAGGTTACTTAAAATAAAAGATCAATGCTTCTTAAAAAAATGGGATTTAATAAATACATTTTATGTGTTTGTTAACAATATGAAAATGTGCAACTCTTTTTCTAATTAATTTATTTAACAAATATATTTTGCATTTAAAATAGAAAAGTTGTATTTCTGTAATTCAAATGCATCAAGTGTCAATTTTTTTTTAAATTATAAATTGATTAAGTTGATAAAATTGCGTGAATTTAACTCATTTTTGGGGTTTGATGTCTCATTTATTAAACATTACCATGAAATTAAATTAAAAAAATAAAATAAAAAAGTAAAATATTAATTTTCTGTTGTCTTTAATATATTCGTCTTGTTATTTTTGATTAAAAACTTAAATTATCAATAAAAGTTTCTTCACTAATGTAAAGATAATTAAAATATTTCGCAGGATGTTTTGTAGTTTTCCAAAAGGCATATAAAAATCATCTTCCACGTATCTTGATTTTATATCATGCATACAACCAGTGAATTTCGTCCACCACCCCTTTTATTTATTTATTTATTTATTTATTTTCTACGGCGATGCGATATGATAAATATGACAACCGCAATTTGATATAAGGAGGAGCTATATTTGAATACGTGCTAGCACAACGCAATCTCGGAATGGAATGAAAAGGAAAATCCCCGTTTTGAAGGAACGATATCGGTGTAGTGTGAAAGCTGTGTACTATCCGACACGATATTGTTCCAATCGTTGCATTATTTATAAGCCGATTTAGTCGCTGTCGTGTCGGTCAGTGTGAAAGCGCTCTTAGAGCGCTTTCACACTTGCCGACACGACACCGATAAAACGTATTCGATTGTCGTTATCCGACATCCGCGCAGGCAAAATACACTGCTATATACTACGTGCTTTCACACCCACCGATTTGAGGACGTATTTGTCGTCCCGATAAGCCGACATCGTTTGGCTGTCGTCGAACAACCAAGCTCCCCATAAAATCGTTCCGATAATTTTCTCTCATTCTCCGCCATGTTGGTTTTATAATCAACGTGAGAGTGTTTACATTTTCAGTATTTATTGAAGGAAGATATTTCAAGTGCTGTGGGTGTATATAAAATGAACATGTTGATGGAATTGATTAAAGAAAAAGAAGGATAACTAAAAAATATCTCATTGGAGTTGAATTATGGAAGCAGATTGTCAAGTTTTCAGATGACGAACTCGGAAAGTAAAATTTCCTCGGAAGTGAAAAATAACAGGTAATAATATTTTTGGGAATTTCTTTGGCAGAGTGTAAATTAAAAGTGTATAATATAACATGGTATTAATTAAAACTGTAAATTTTATGTGCATTATATACAGTGCTTAATATATTGTGTGTTACTGACATAAAAAAAACTCTGCTCCTTTATAACTTTGATAAACAAATGGAATTTTATTTCAATGGTTTAATAAACGCTCGTGTACTCTAATTTCCTAAATAACTATTATATACTATTATTCTAGATACTCTATTTATAAATGTTGAACTAAATTAATAGTGTCAAGTTTAATACTAAATTAATGCTCTAATTTTTTGTGTATTTGTACCCAATATTAATAATGGAGATGGTTAAATTTTGGGTTAAGTTAAATTTCTGAACAGATTTTCTTCAATTATTACTTTTTTTTTTTTTTCACGTATATTTTGAACTCCTCGTCCCCTTTTATTTCTCTCAAATAAATACCCTAATTATTTTGTTTTGTGTGTTGTTATTTTTTGCAGCGATATAATTATACACCTAGTAATCTATATATATATTATATATGTAATGTTTTCAAATATATAAGTATACTAAATAATTCAAAAATATAATTATATACCTAGTAATCTATATATATTATATATGTAATGTTTTCAAATATATAAGTATACAAATAATAAATAATTCAAAAATTTGACCATTCAAGTAATTTTTATTGACATCATGCATATTTAAATTATATCATTAATTAAAGAATATGCTTTGTTTTATTTTGTAACTGGCTTGATTTTAACACTGTATATAATGCACACAAAATTTATAGTTTTATTTAATACTCTATTATATTATATACTTTTGATTTATATTCTAATAAAGAAATTTTCAAAAATATTATTACCTTTTCTTTTTCACTACTATATAAATTTTATTTTTGAGTTTATCATCTCAAAACTTGAAAATCTCTTCTCTTGATTCATCTCCAATCATTATATATATATATATATATATATATATATATATATATATAAATTACATTCAGAAAGAGATAGCTTGCATAACATTTTTAGAAACTTTTTCCATTTAGAAAGACACAACTACACTTTTCAAAATAATATATATATATATACACATATTGATAATAAGAGCTTACAGTTATAATATAAAGATTAATATATATACATACATATATAAAATAAAATGGGATTATCACATGTAAATTATATTTTTATCCTTTGGTTTGTCATAAAAATAATAAAGTCATTTTTTGTACTATTTTTGACAATTTATTTGTTATCCATTGAAGCTCTTTTAAAAAATATATAAACAAACAGGAAAATATGAAGTAACTAAAAATGTTGATTTCTTATTACTGATCAATAACTATGAGCAATGATTTACAAGTAAACTCCTTCCAAATATTTTTAATGGGGAAGGGGGACTGATTTTTCACCAGTTGTAATTTTACAGATTTCTCTTATTATTATTATTATTATTATTATTATTATTATTAAAAGTAATAAAATGATTGAATACTAATTAAATATTAAATTGTTATCCATTGAAATGTTTTGAAAACACAGCTGATAATTTTACTCATACCTCCTCTAAGGAATCTCTAATTATGGGATACTACTAATAAAAGGCAGTTTTTTAAAAAACTAAAATTTCCATGTCTGAGGAAAATTCTTCTATTACCTGAAGAAGATAGTTTTAGAAACTTTTCCAGTGTAAAAAAGCTAGTCATTTTTTAAAGAATTCAGATTTGAGATAAAGAATGAAGCAGATTTATATTAATCTCTTTGATGGGTGTCACTTAAACAATAGGGGGGAAGGAGGGGAGATAAAGGTTATTGAAAGTGCTAAAAGTATGAGATCATTTGTGAAAAGAATTGAGAATTGTATGTATAATAGGCATTGGATATAAATCTTCTGAAATTCAAAGTTGCAGTGAAATAAAAAAAAAAAAAAAAGGGGGGGGGGGCTTACAAGCAAACGCAAGATTTATCTCAAAATGAGAATTTACAATTTTCAGAAGAGGTGAAATTTTAATTGATTAATATCTTTTTTTTTTCCTTAGTTTTGTTAGCTGGTTTTAGTATTTTACCCATTTTCTCAATTCTACATTAAAAGTTTATTTGAAAATCATTACTATGGGGGAAGAACAGAAAAAGATTGAAAGAGAGAGAAAAAAAAAGATTTTTATTTACTGTTTGTTTCAAATAAAATAACTTTTTTTCTAAAGATGTTATTCTGTAACATGTCTGTATTTTTGGTAAGCATACTTAAAAGTATTTAAATTATTATATAAATTGCCAATATAGCAGAGTTTGTTGTCAATTTTATATTGATAAATTATAATATAATATCAAATACACTTTTTAAGGCACTAAATGTTATGTAAAAACGATTGATTAATAACAATTAAGTTTATTAAGAAATGCAACCTCTGAATGAGGGACACCTCTATATAAAGGAAAAGTACCTGGTCCCAAAGCTGTCCCTTATTTAGAGGTAAGTGTGTATATAAAGCTTTATCAGAATTATAAGAAACAACTAGAAAAAAAATTAATTAATTAATTAAAATGAAAGCATATTTTCACCCAATCTTCATCCTATTTAAAAAAAAATAGCTCGTATAAATAAAACAAGAGCGTGGTTTAAAAAAATCAATTGTATTTATATAAAAAAAAATATCTAGGTTTGACAGTCATGAAAATGTAGGTTAATTGTTAATGAATAAAATAGCGTGAATTTAACTCATTTTTGGGGTCTGATGTCTCATTTATTAAACATTACCATGGAATTAAATTAAAAAAAAAAAAAAAAAAAAAAATTAATAAATAAATTAATAAATAAAAGAAAAAAAAAATAAAGTAAAATACTAATTTTCTGTTGTTTTTAATATATTCGTCTGGTTATATAAATATGATAATTATTTTTGATTAAAAACTTAAATTATCAATAAAAGTTCCTTCATTAATGTAAAAATAATTAAAATATTTCGCAGGATCTTTTGTAGTTTTCGAAAAGGCATATAAAAATCATCTTCCACGTATCTTGATTTTATATCATGCATACAGCCAGTGAATTTCGTCCTCCACCCCTTTTATTTATTTATTTTTTCTACGGCGATGCGATATGATAATGACAACCGCAGTTTGATATACGGAGGAGCTATATTTGAATACGTGCTAGCACGGCGCAATCTCGGAATGGAATGAAAAGGAAAATCTCCGTTTTGAAGGAACGATATCGGTGTAGTGTGAAAGCTGTGTACTATCCGACACGATATTGTTCCGATCGTTACATTATTTATCAGCCGATTTAGTCGCTGTCGTGTCGGTCAGTGTGAAAGCGCTCTTAATAGTAATGAAAGATCGGATAATATATTAGCTTTCGCGTACACTCTTCATCAAACATTATTCTATTTATAATAAAAATATATATAAATACAGTTTAAAATAGATACTGATTATTAACGATTTAAAAATTTTTATGGAAAAAGTATTTTTTAACGAACTTTCTTCAATTAATTAATTAATAAGAAATTTTAATCACTCTTTTTCAGTTATCTTTCAAAAAACAATTCTCGTCTTTCATCCTAATCTAATTTCACTTACACATTTGAGTTTTTAAACATCTGGCGAATTTTTACAAGATCTTTAATTATTATTTTTTATTAATTTATTTTAATTATTATTCTGTAATTAATATCATTTTTATGGTTGATTAATTTTCAGACAATAGTATTCTTAGGTTAAAAAAGATCTGCATAGGCATATAATAGAAAAATCACTCACACATATGCGAAAACTACTGAAATATTTTTTTTGCTGCAAGGTAGCAGGTTCGAATCTCAGTCAAAATCTATGTTTCTAAACTTTCTTTCATTCTTTATAGTTAATTTTTGCTTTCATTACCTTTTTTTCGGAAAATATTTGATGATTTTTTACAAGAAGATCCTTAATTAATATTTTTCTTAATTATTATTCTCTAATTAATATCATTAAAACGATTGAATTCTTTTCGGACAATAGCATTCATAGTTTTAAAAGAACATTGCAGACATATACTATAAAAATCACTCACACACACGTGAAAACTACTGAAATATTTTTATTGCAAGGTGTCGGGTTCGAACCCCAGTCAAACCTCTCTATTTCTTTCATAGTATATACACATCCACATCCTTAAATTCAATCGACTCCTTTTTTATTTCTCAATTTTTTAAATTTATTTTTTAAATTAATTTCTTAATTAATTTCTTAATTAATTTCTTAATTAACTCCCTAATTAATTTCCTAATGTCTCACAAACAATATCCTGCTTTTTTCATTCTACCGAAAACACCTCTTTAAAACGAGCGTCACCTTTTACAAAAAATCATTCATTAATTTTTTTAATTAAATTTCCTCATTAATACCCTCGTCACGTTTCACGATCAAGTTAGAGGATGTCTCAAGGTCAACCCCCAACTCGTCTAGACCCTCAGGGAGTGGTGTGACACCCGCACGGCTTGCCGGTGCCGCAGTGCCACCCCCGCCTGGGCTAGAACTCTCCCTTTTTACCTACTGTTGAGGTAGCATATGATTATTTTGACTGATTAGGTTTTCTAAGTCTGTGAATTGAAATTTTTGCCTGATGATAATAATAATAATAATAATAATAATGATAAAATCACTTTATATTTTTAAAATGTAATTTAAGCATTTTTTTTCTTTCTTTTTTTTCTTTCTCCTTGTAGATTTGATCTATCTCTCTCTCTGTGTGTCTCAGGAAGAAACGTGTTGGTAATCCAAACTTTTGGCCGATTTTTATCAATAATTAAAATTAATAATTTATGTCAAGGTGCAACTACATGTATGAAATTTTTTGCTCTAGTTCTTTAACTGGAGCTGTTACAAAATTTGTAGCAAACACAGAAAGACAGAGAGACATTTTCTAAAAATAAACAAAAAATCGTGTTCTGAACTGTAAATCCATCAAAAATCGGTAGTTAAACATTTTTACGAATTCAGTACTTTATTTTCCATTGAATATAAAAGTAAGTAAAAATAAAACTAAAAAATAATAAAAATAAATAAAAATAAAATTAATTAATAACTCGGAGGACCTAAGAAAAAAGGGCCCGGGCAGAAGCTTTTATGAATTTTAGTAAACTGAAATACATCGTACGAGCAATATTTTGTCTTATAAACGAAACATTTTTAAACTGAAATTGGTAATAAATTAGGACTACACTAAATCGACGTACAAACGTAAAAACAAACAAACAAAAAAGGTATAAAAGAAAACCATATAAAGAGCATTTTACGGTATTATCAACGCTTGAATATAAATTTAATAGCAAAATTGTAATTTTTTAGACATATAATCGTCTTACATATAAAATCTTTGCAAAATTAATAAACATTATAAAACCAAGATTGTCAGTTTTTCTTTACAAGTACTGGTAAATACTGCTTAAAATACAAATAAATATTAATAACAATGTAAAACAATCTGATTATAACACAGTAATTTATTTTTATAAATTTATTTGAAAAATTTTGTTTATTATAAGGCTTTTAAAATAACTAAATACAATAGAATATATTTATTTTCCAATACTCAATCACAACTGAAGCCCTCTGTAAACCTAATATTTAGTGCTCTTGCCTTCAGAAGCCCGGTGCTGAATTTGAATCCCAGTTCAAACATGAATGCTCGTGATAGTCGGTCTAATGAGCCTTAATGAAAAAAAAAAAAAAAAGAAAAAAGAAAAAGAAAAAGAAAAAAAAGAAAGAAAGGAAGAAACAAAAATGACGGTAGAACGAAGCATACCTGAAGCATACAAAAAAAGAAAATAATAATAATTATACATTGGTTTTCCTTTTTGATATAAGGCCGAATCTAACTTCCCACCTCTTTTATGAAAGCACCTGTATCAAACAAATGTATGTACGCCTAATCTAATTTTTGGTTTTGATAATAGGGTTCCTATAGCGATAACCAATTGGCTAAATTGTGATTTAGTTGATTTAATATTTCATACATTGAGCAAAGAAAAAAAAAACGCAAAGAAAAGATGATATCGATGACATTAGAAGTGCTGATCAAAGTGAATAAGATGTTGACATAAGAAAAGAACATGACAAATTTTGTAATTCTAAAGTTTCCTAAAAATTTAGAAAAGTTCTTGTGTGCTAGAGCTGGAGTAGCGAATACTAGCACTCTTTCGAATCTCAAATTTCCGAAATTTTAAAGATTTGTTCGATTTGAATATTTTAGATTTTAATGTATAATCAAATTTTGAAAAGTTCGAATCCTACTTTGAACATAATATCAATTATTCGATTTTTACTGTTTAATCAAAATTGAAGTAGTTCAAATTCTAAATTTGGCAATTTTTAAAATTCTTTTATTATTTAAATTTAAACTTATAAATAAATAAATTATCAAACAAAAGTTTTAACTTAACATGTCAAAATTACTTACGTTGATAAATAAATAAGTTAATTAATTAAATTAAAATGCAAAAATAAAATAAAGGAAAAAATAGAAAAAAAAATTAGGGGGAAAAAAAGATTCTTCTTTTAGTTAGTCAAAGTGAAATTTACTTAGCATAAAAATTAATAATCATAATAATAAAGACAAAAAAAAAAAAAAAAAAAAAAACTAGTTGGCATAGGTGAACTCTGCTCAGTTCCCCATCATATTTATGTTCTCGTAAATTTCTAGTGCGAGACATGTTATAATCATGTTAAAAGAAATAAATTTGACCAAAGCTTGATACAGTGACAGAATGAAATCCCCGCCTAATAGGCTATCCACCGTTCACTTCGATATATTTATCTTATTCTAACCTATTAATTTATTTTATCAGGGTCAATTCCGTTGTTTAGTTTTCATGCTACTATTTCCAATGCAATAATCCTCAAAATTCATATTTATATGAAAAATTTACAATTTCGCTATGTTGGTAAAATCGTAAATTACGAATAATTTACGAAATTTTCCTATTAGAATATATGTAATCAATCATGTTCAAACAAATATCATAAATGTAATTTTGAAGTTGTCTAATGTATTTATGATCCTCAAAATGGAAGTTTATGCTCAATTTTGCCTTATTTTGACATATCAAGTAAATCGTAAATTCCAAATAACTTACGAATTTTTTTAATTGAAAAAAATCATAGTCTATGATATTCATGCCAGTATCCTAAATAATATTTAGAAAGTGGTTTGACATCTTTACGATGAAAACATCCCTCAAGATGGACGTTTATGTAAAATTTTGCTCTATTCTGCCATGTTAAGAAATTCGTAAATTTTCAATAACTTACGAAATTTTTATATTGGAAAATTCATAGTCATTAATATTCATGCCAGTGTCCTAAATAATATTTCAAAAGTAGTCTGACATCTTTACGATGAAAATGTCTCTCAAAATTGACGTTTATGTGAAATTTTGCCCTATACTGCCATGTTAAGAAATTCGTAAATTTCCAGTAACTTGCGAAATTTTTAAAGTAGCATATTTTTAATTACCGATGTTCATTCCGGCATCAAAACTGATATTTTAAAACTGGTCTGACATTTTTACAGTAAAATTTTTCCATTTAATGCACGTTTAAGTGAATTTTTGTCCTAGTCTCCCATGTTGAGAAAATCGTAAATTTCTAATAACTTACGAAGTTTTTTAATTCGAATGTTGCAAATGAATAGGGCTCTTGCCAGTGTCGAAAGTAATATTTTAAAACTGATCTGACCTCTCTACGACAATTTGTTCGTGAGATATCGTGTACACAGACTAACAAACTAACGGACTAAAACACTAACCCACTAACAGACTAACATACTAACAGACTAACACACTAACAGACACCCTACAGACAGACACCATACAAATTTTGACATTTTCGGATTCCTCACACCTGAAAACGTGTAAAAAAGTTAAACAACCGAGGTCCAAAATTTTCACGATTACCTAAGTTCCCCATACCTATAGTATGATGGGGAACTAAAAAAAAAATTGTTGATTACTTTAGGCATAAAAATATTCTTCAGTTACATATATATATATATATATATATCATGAAAAACGGCAGTTTTTCGAGTGACGCAAGCGGAAGGACAAACGGACGGAACGCTGCGAACTCATATATACGCCTAGTTCGACATCAAAGAGATTTGTAAAAGCCGACACTTAATATCTCAGCAAATATACCATATTTTGTTCTGATATTTTCAAAATAATCTTTTATCGTCGGTCTTAATCCATCCTGAAAATTTTACGTTCCTACATGCAGTATGTTTTGAGATCTGAATCTCAATTTAAAGCCAAAAAGGGAAAATGTGTGGTGTCCACTGTAAGGATGTAAGGATGTAAATCTCTAAAACCGCACGAACGATTTTAATATAATTAATATATGTTGTTAATGGGATCTTTCTGAATCGAGTAACGTTTTTGTTTTTTTCAGGAAAACTCTTGTTTTTTGTAAAAGTTGATTTGAAAATAGAACTATATTACTCCGCCAAAATGTATGCTTTTATTCGGCGAAAATGTCGTAATTCGGTTCTTACTTACAAGACACGTTGGTTGGCTGACCAACGTGAATGCAGTCAATAAATTTTTGTTATGAAGAATATAATTTTAATTTAAAGATTTCCCATTTCGTCAAAAAAGTATTTAGATAATATTTAAAATAAATTAAGAATTCTTTAATTATAGATATTCTATTTCATCATTATTCATAATGAATTAAAATTTTTTTTAAAGCGAAAACGTTTAATAAATCCCTCATGCACACAAATTTATACCATGGTCCATGGTCTTTGGAGCACATGCGTACATCATACGGATGCGTACATCCTGTAGACGCTAAGCTAATTGTTTTCCCTGTATCCGTCCGCGGTGTTTGTTTAATTTGTTGATTAGAAATTGGAATTAATACGAAATTTTGCATGATTTAATTTAGACAAATATTGCTAGTGCTCGGATACTTTTTCTGTGACCCACCAGTGTACCACGCCAGCGTGAACGTGTTAATCATAATTTTTATTAAATAAATTAAAATAACACTGAGATATGACAGCGAGAGTGTGACAGTGTTTTTTACATTTTTATTTACTATCGGGAATTAAAATATTTATTCAAAAATTCCACCTTCTTGCATGATTTAGTGGTAAGTGTTTTATAATTTTATATTCTTAAAACTTGCTTAATTTTACGTATATGTAATTATAGTCTTCGTCTGATTGCACGAAGGTATTGTTATTTGTAAACAAACCATTGTTTACTTTTTTTATAGTCGCTTTTTCCGCAAAATGTTACTCAGTTTTCTGTAATATGATAATTAAACAAGTTTTCGAATTCTTTATTAGGTTTATTATTACTTTAATTATGTTGTTATTATATTATTGGTAATATGTCACCTTTTAGCTTAGCAATTTTTGGAAAAATAAATTTAAATGTTTTGATTAGAGATCCTAACTAATCGAGATACTAAGAGATACTTCGATTACAGTCCAAAATTTATTTATTGGAATAAAATAGCTGTATTATTCTTTTCAAAAAACAGATTACGAAAAACTTTATTTTTGAATGATACAGCCTTGTAAAACGAAACAACAAAAATCCTATATATGATAACATGGAAAGGGAGAAAGGGAGCTATCTGACTGATGTACAGCCTTAATTAGATACATCACAAGTCTAATGTAATGGGTAATTGGGAAATGTTGTGTGTACTGTATTAATACATTATAACTGAATATTGTTAAATTTTAAATGAATCTGAATGTCTTAGTTGTGTATCATAATAATCATTTATAATGTTTTTGACGGATATAGCTAAGGTAGTATGAAAACTACTTTATATCAACAGGGTTGCCACGCTACCTGGAGAACCTGGAATAGTGAGGGAATTTGAAAACTGACTATAAAAGTCAGTGAAAAGAAAAATCTGCCAATGCACGGTCATTTCCCCCCCCCCCCTTTTTTTTCCCCCATTAGCTTCTGCTATTTTTTTTAAACATCCCCACACTTCTTTTTTGCTCATGTAAGGAATTTCTTATTTCGCTTATAAGCGACAAATGCTATCATTATATGCAACTTTTGTCATATGTAAATTTTGTGTTTACAAGTGGGACCTTAATTATTTTGCCCTCAACACAGTCAGTGCTCAATATACGGTTAGACTGGAATCTTTAGAATATACCTGGAAAACCTTTTAAAAGTCAGGGAATTTCATTCTCCTGTTTGAGTGGCAACCCTGTATCAAGTTTATACTGTACTCTACTCTAAATATAATAATGCAGCACAAGCAGTATAAAGAAAATAAGGCTAAGCTTTACTATAGGGTACCTGTTGGCGATTCATGATGCTGTGATGAGATTCAGTGTATCGACACTTTTTAATAGTAACTTTTTTGTATCGGTACTTCATTTAACTGTCTTGGAACTTTGTTTTTCTTTTTCTGCCAGCCGCGCGCGTGCGTTTATCGTAATGCGGCCCAGCTGAATGATTTTACCATGTTTTTATTAACTTCGATTCTTGTTTGTTTGTGGGTTTGTTTATGGGTTTATTTGTGTGTTTGTTAGGGACAAATCTTGCAGTCGATTTTTAACTAACTTCCCGACTAGCTAGATATTTGAAATTTTCAGGACAGCTCACAACACGGTGACAATACATTTTTCTAATAATTTTAGTCAGCTATTTCAAGTCCCACTGCCTTCGGCAGCGCTTATATGATTCAACAGAAAATTTATTTAACTAACTTCCCGACTAATTAGACATTTGAAACTTTCAGAATAGTTCAGAACACGGTGAAAATGCATTTTCTTAATACCTTTAGCCAACTGTTTCGGGTTCCTGCTGCCTTCGGCATCGTTATCAGTACAAAGCTTGCAATCGAATTTTCACTAACTTTCCGACTAGCTAGACATTTGAAACTTTCAGGACAGCTCACAACACGGTGACAATACAATTTTCTAATAATTTTAGTCAACTGTTTCAGGTCCCGCTGCCTTCGGCAGCGCTTATATAATGCGACAGAACATTTATTTAACTAACTTCCCAACTAGCTAGACATTTGAAGCTTTCAGAATAGTTCAGAACACGGCTAAAATGCAATTTTTAAATATTTTTAACCAACTGTTTCGGGTTTCTGCTACCTTCGGCAGCGTTATCAGTACAAAGCTTGCAATCGATTTTTCACTAACTTCCCGACTAGCTAGACATTTGAAACTTTCAGGATAGTTCAGAACACGGTGAAAATAGATTTTTTTAATACCTTTAGCCAACTGTTTCGGGTTCCTGCTGCTTTCGGCAGCGTTATCAGTACAAAGCTTGCAATCGATTTTTCACTAACTTCCCGACTAGCTAGCCATTTGAAACTTTCAGGATAGTTCAGAACACGGTGAAAATACATTTTTTTAATACCTTTAGCCAACTGTTTCGGGTTCCTGCTGCCCTCGGCAGCGTTATCAGTACAAAGCTTGCAATCGATTTTTCACTAACTTCCCGACTAGCTAGACATTTGAAACTTTCAGGATAGCTCAGATCACGGGGGCAATACTTTTTTTTTTTAATACTTTTAGTCAACTTTTTCAGGTCCCTACTGCCTTCGGCAGCGTTTATATGATTCAACAGAAATTTTATTTAACTAACTTCCTGACTAGCTAGACATTTGAAACTTTCACAATAGTTCAGAACACGGTGAAAATGCATTTTTTAATACTTTTAGCCAACTGTTTCGGGTTCTTGCTGCCTTCGGCAGCGTTACCAGTACAAAGCTTGCAATCGATTTTTCACTAACTTCCCGACTAGCTAGATATTTGAAACTTTCAGGATAGCTCAGATCACGGGGGCAATACATTTTTTTTTTTTTTTTTAATACTTATAGTCAACTTTTTCAGGTCCCTACTGTATTCGGCAGCGTTCATATGATTCAACAGAAAATTTATTTAACTAACTTCCCGAGTAGCTTGACATTTGAAACTTTCTTAATAGTCCAGAATACGGTAAAAATGCTTTTTTTAAATATTTTTATCCAATTGCTTCGGGACCCTGCTGCCTTCGGCAGCGTTTCCAGTACAAAGCTTGCAATCGACTTTTAACTAACTTCCCGGCTAGATAGCCATTTGAAACTTTTATAATAGCTCAAAAGACGATAGCAAGGAATTTTTTTAATACTTTTATCCAATTGCTGGGGTTCCGGCTGCTATATGATTCAACAGAAAATTTAAAACATGGTTTATAAAAATTTTTTTATCTTATAATTATTTCTTTTTAATGCGTTTTTGAGGTATAAAAATTAATTTTTTGAGTGTATTTTATTATTTTATTTTACTTTTTAATAAATGGAATTATTTAGGGGAAAAAAGTGTATTCTAGTAATTGATGCAGTATAGATTTTCATGCATTTTTTTATTCATGTGCCATGAATTAGGAGTATCCAGTGATGTTTTTTTTTTTTTTTTTTTTTTTTTTTTAATATCGGGATAGTGACCACTGTAGTACAGATTTTTTATGCATTTTCTGATTCATGTGCTATGACTTAGGGGTATCCAGTGATATTGTTTTAGTCTTAATATTGGGATACTGACCGCTGTAGCATGAATTTTCAGATTCGTGCATGACAAATTAGCTGCATCCAGTGATTTTATTTATTTTTTGTTTGTTTTGTGATTGCTTCTGTACAGATTTTCATGCATTTTCAGATTCATGCAAGGCTGTAATTTTTGAAATTTTGGGGAAGATCTCTCTGGTTTTTTTTTTTTTTTTTTTTTTTTTTTTTTTGTGGTGAAGTAGCTCAAATTTATATTACTGTTTTAAATATTTTATTAATCTTTAAAATATGCTTAATTTATTTCAGTGAATTTCAAAACAAGCACCAGAGTGAAACAGTAATTTATTTTCTTAAAATGTATTTTTGATGTTTTGTAATGATTCAGAATATCGATTTGCAGTAATCGACTCATTCAGTGAGATGTACATCAGCAACAGCGATGGGTGCCTTATAGTAAAGCTATTCCAAAAATAAGCTAAATAAAACTTATCAAAAGCTTTCTTACTTAGATTTCTTTTTCTTCTTCTTTTTTTCCCCCATAGCAGTTAATTGTACAAATGCATCTTAAAAATTAAACCCACTTTCAAGGCCTGCATTATTTATCATTAATAGATTGCTCACACTGTTTAGTGACAGTTTGTTTATAATTTCATTTCTTACCAAATTTATGCAACTGAAAACTATTTTCACAATTTGTCCGAAATCACAATATTTTTGAAAAAAGTTCATTCTGAATGAGGAATTTGCACACATGGGGGATTTGAACAAAATCCTATTCTTCTGGTAGTTTTAGGCCCATAAATTTCAAAAAGTTTATTAAAAATGCAAAAAAAATTCTCATTAATTTAAAAAATAACTTTAAAATTAACCAAAAGTCACGTGACTTCAAAACGCTGCCTGACGTCACACTTTATGATGCTTCAATGTTTACATTCTGTTAGCCTGGTTAGTAAGCAGCAATTTGTTTTAACTTTCGTAATTATTAATCGTTTATGTGATTTCTGAGCATTTCTTTTTCATCTTAGAATCATTCAATATCATTATCACCATTTTCCATTATCATCATTTTCAAATGTTTTCTTTTCATGGCGGTTGTCCAATGTTTTCGTTTCATAGGATCCTGTGGAACGCTAAAGAATAACTTTTGAGAAGCGTTAGCTGTTGTATTAGTGCAAAATAGTACAATACAAATAATACAATATTTATACTACAATTTTTTAATATCAATCATTATTATATCATAGAAAACCTATTTCACTGATTCAAGAAGCAAAGTAAAGCATGAAATCAAATGTAAACAACGATTACTTTAGTTTGTTGTCATAAAGAGTGACGTCACGATATATTATACTGCGTTTTCTCTATACAGTAAATAGTGCGATGTTAAAATTGTTATAAATCAGTCATTAGATTTCAAATAAAGAAAATGTATGTATTTATTGTGTATTTATTATTATTCATGTAATGAATATGTATGTATTTATTTTCTTACCTTTTCATTTTCTATTAGAATAAAATCAGAAAACGTGCAAATTGTCTATTGTGACTTTTTTGTGAAAGATTTTTATTATTATTATTATTATTATAGAATTTAATGTAATTTTTTAGTATAAATGTGTGATCATGTTCTTTAATTATCGTATTTTGGATAACTGTCTAGCATTTTGCATAAAAAGCGACTGTAGTGGAAACACTGGTTTGTTTATATTTGACAAAATTTTTGTTCTTCATAACAGACGAAACATGTAATTACATTTTATGAAAAACTAATTGTAAGTTTTAAGAAAATAAAACTATATAGATATATCTTACCGCTAAGTCATGGAAGGAGGTGGAATATCCGTAGACATTAAATATAAACAACTCCTGCTGCCAGGGATCACTCTAGAGCGTTTTAGCGGTACAAGTTGCCACAGGGTTGGCATAATACTTACTGTGCAATGGTGTAACGGGTTTTATCAGTTTTTACCGCCTTCATTTATCTCAAACACTTTAAGGATATATTTTAAAGTTTTTAGTTCTCAATTTCCCAATGTATTATTTAATATTTACAATGAAATTCCTACTTCTGCAATTTCTAAAAACATTTAAAAAAGAAAATATTTCCTTATTTATTTAGCTCTTATACCAGTTTATGTCATTTAGCATTGGCTCATATGATATTTAAAAAATAATAGCATTGTTTACATTGTACTGTTTAAAAAGCCCTGCAGGCTCCAAAAAGTTTTTAAAAAATAATAACATTTTAATTTAACTACATATAATCAATTAAATACAATTCGAGGCTGCTGTCGCTGCTTGTTTTAATGAATTGTACCCACTAAATGTAAAAAAAAAGATTTAAAAAAAAAGTTAAAGTATTAAAATGGTAATGAAAATATGAATATTGTTAATGGGTAAAGTGTGAAAAAATTTTCTTGATTCAAATGACATTTGTTAAACCTAAGTAAAAATTTTTTAGGATATCTTTTTTTTTTTTTTTATCTTCCCTAATTCCTTATTTTTTTGAAAATTTTGATTAGAAACTATGAGTAAAGATTTTTTTCTCTTAATACATTGCTTCAGTTATATGTCATATTTCCTACTAAATTATCCTTTTCCAAAATTATTTTATGTGTTCAATAGTGTGAGTAAAATTTTGCTTTATTTCAATACATTATTGTAGCTACAAAGTCAAAGTCTGAAGTTGAGTGGCTCATACTACCGCATTTATGATTGTTATACAATTACTTCTTATTATGAAGATATTATGTTGAATAAAAATGTTGGTAATAAATGCCTACATGGATTTTTTCTATAGAAATAGAATATTATTTATATTTTTATAATTTAAGTAAAATGATTGATAGTGTGGATATTGTGCATATATATACACATAATAAAAAACAAATGTTGTACAATAATGTATGAATACATAATAAAAATCAATTAAATCTTGATTTAAATAAAAAAAATCGATTTTTTTGAAAAAAAATAAAAAAATCAACAACCCTGTTTGGAAGTCAGATTTTCGAATAGTGTGCAACGATGTTAAAATTTATATTTCCAACGAATACACAATTTTGACTTTTAGATCCTGGAGAAAATTTTACAACTGGATACTAAATTTGAAGTAATTTAGTCAATATGCTTAGCAATTATACTTATTGGGACTTTTGAGTTTTTTAATGTTTTTTTTTTTTAAATGTCCCAAATACTCAATTATTTCGTCGATAATAGACGTAATTTGCACTTTGTTCTCAAAGCTGAATGCTGAAATACACAATAATTTTGCAGCTGATTTCGAAAATACGGGATTATTTTCACCGCTAACTATGGTGTCAATTTTTATAGTTAAAATTTACATTTAATCACATTTAATTCCCAAATACCGCTATTATATCTCTGCTAACTAATAAAATTCACTGTATTATTTTGCGCCTAATCGATGAAATTCGTATTCTTTATAAAGTTTAATCTCCAAATACTCAATTATTTCGCCGCTAATCTATGAAATTTATGCTTTTCTCAAAACTGAATCCCGAAATATGCAATAATTTTGCAGCCTAATTCGGAAATACGGGATCATTTTACTATTAACTGTCAAAAATTTATGCTTAAGTGCAACTAATTGCTAAAATACGATATTAATTCGGCGTTAATCGATAAAATTTGAAATCTTTTCAAAGGTGATTTCTGAAATTCACGATGTTTTGTGGCTGATTATTGAAACACGCAATCATTTCGCCGTTGCTTAATAAGGTTATTTTAATCCTAATTGTTTGCTGAAATAGGCTTTATCTCTATGTTAATCAATGAAATTCGCCCTTTTTTGCAAAGACAATATCCGATGTATGCAATAAATTTGCTGAAATATGGAATCAATCATTTTACCGCTTATTTTTTAAAATTATGCAAGAGCAACTAATTGCTAATATAGACTATTATTTCACCCCAGTGGCAGAAACACCGTGACACGGTGACATAGTCGCGGACACAGAATAAATGCTTGCAGACAGTTTTTGTCTGCACTAATAAAACAATTAGTCCGTAACTTTCGAACACTCTTTGTCTGTCTCTGTACTAATAAAAAAAAATTGCCCACAACTTTCAGACAATCTTTGTCTGCAATTTACGGACATTTTTCGCCTGCGACAATGCGCTACCCATGTATGACGTCTTAGATGCTCTTTGGTAGGAACTCTAGAGCCCCCATATAGGTGCCTTGGTAGGAACACACAAAACAGTACTTAACAACGGCGACCTAAGCAGCCTATATCTCCCTTGATAGACAGCATATGCGTATTCTTTTCCCCTGTTACTAAGATTCTACGGGGACATAGAAAAGTGCTAATTTCTTTTAAAACTGCTCCAAAACTTCTCCTCCACTTCATAATTCACTTATAAAAATTTCTGTATCAAAACTAAAACTAATACTTTTGTTATTTATACTGTGTCGTGTCAAACATTGCTATAAATATTTAATTGAATGAGTTCAACTTATTATTTTATAATTGTTTATTACTATAGTTCTGTAGTAAAATTGTATTTGTGTATTGTTGCACGAGATCACCACTATTGTTAAGCTCTCTCCCCCAAAGATTGCTGCTATCAGCTTCAGGCTTTTTGAGTGTAAGCCGTTCTCATCCCTGATTACAGGCAAATTTCGCAGACAGATTTTGAAATTTTAAAAGCCTGTCGCACACAGCTACAAAACTTTCTGCCACTGGAATTTCACTGCTAATTATTAAATTTTGTATGTTTTAAAAAAATGATTGCTGAGATATGAGATTATTTCACAAAACAATAATAAAATTACTTTTTTATTATTTATACATTGCAGAAATACGCAATACAAAAGTCTATCTACAATACGGGATCGTTTAACCGATAACATTTACTTTTAATCTTTCAAAGTACGAAATAAGCTGTTAATTCATTACAAAACAACATAATATTTTTGCAGTGAATTATCGAAATCCCCAGTGGCAGAAAGTTTCGTAGCTGTCTGTGACAGGCTTTTAAAATTTCATAATCTGTCTGCAAAATTTGTGTTAATCAGTGGTGAAAATGGCTTACACTCAAAAAGCCTGAAAGGTGATTGGGGGGGGGGGGTAACATCAGGTGATATCGTGCAACAATACACGAATACAATTTTACTGCAGGACAATATAGTATAAACAATTGTGTGTACTCATTCAATTCATCTCATTCAATTAAATATTTTATAGCAATGTTTGACACAACACAATATAGATAATTATAAATAATAAAAGTATTAGTTTTAGTTTTTATACAGAAGTTTTTTTTAAGTGAATTGTTATTCGAAAGTTGCAGACAAAAACTGTCCGCAAGCCGCTTTTCTGTGTCCGTAACTATGTCGCGGTGTTTCTGCCACTGGGTCGAAATCCATCGTTTCATGTCTTATTAACAAAATTTACCTTTATCATGGCTAATTGCTCAAATAGCGATTGTTTCTCTTTTTCACTAAATAAAGATAGGCAAATATTTTTGCTGCTATAATGGATGAAATTCGTGCTATTTCTGAAAAGTGATATCACAGATGTTAAATACATATATTGAGTCAAAAATCAGCGAGATTTATGCCTTTTTTTGGCGTATGTTTTCTGATTACATAATTTTTGCATCTGATTACCGAAATATATGCAATTTTCTCATCTTTTGAAATACTGAATCAATTTAAGTTGGACATTGAACTTATCACACAAATATCTTGGAGGAATTTTGTTCCAACATTTATCTAGTTTCCAAGTTGCAGCCACTTGAAATCAGGCTGCTACTTGAAAATATGCCACAACGATAACTTTTAGAATACTAAACTGGTTCAGTTCAGATCAAAGTTGGGGAGTGAATTTAATACAGTTTAAATATCTTGGAAAAGTTTGCTAGGCAACTTGCTCCACCATTTTGTTTCCAAGTGGCGGCCACTTAAAAATTTTTTATTACAATAACTTTTGTAATATGGAATCAGTTTGAATCGCATTTGCACAGTTGACATATTCAAATATCTTTGATAAGTTCACTGGGCATCTCAGTCACTCTGTCCTTTGTTTCTAAATGGTGGCCACTTGAAAATTATCACAATAACTTTTGAACCGATTTGCTTAAAACTCCATATGTAAATAGACCTCTTTAATAAATCTACCAAGTTCATTAATAAATTGTAGCTGTCATTTTGAAAAAAGATGGTGGCATCTTCATAAGGAAAGATAAATCAACCTAACCTTCCTATGAGCCGGAACGACTCGTTTTAATTTTTTGATCAATAACCTCTAAAAAGTAATGATATCAGTACAAAAACCCTTAACGGGTTAAAAGTTTGTGACGCAGCTACTTTATCACTATAAGAATTTGAAATATGGGTCTTAAAAATAATGATATCAAGTTTTAAGTGACGCTCTTCTATTAGTTAAAATATACATAGATTTTCTTATTTGATCATTCGCTTTTTTCTTTTATTTATATTTACAATGCAAACATAATATTTTTAACTTCAAGATAAGACAAATATATAAAATATACTCACTGATGCTTTTTCATTTTCATTTCAATTTCAAAATAACAGTTTTAAAAGGAATGATATAAAAATTCCAGTCACGCCTCGGTGTCATTTTAAAAGATTTGTTTTTAGATTCCATTAAAATTACCTTTATTTTGTCTAATAAAGTATATTTACACATTCAAACAGTGCTTTTAATTTTTAAATATACTGTCAAATAATCACACTTTCACTGAGTTTGCATTATAAATAAAAATTATTTATTTCAATAAATCGATTTGTCTTTTGCGTCACGCTATCCAAAACTGCAAGTAAAATTTGTGCAAATGTTTTCTTTGCATCACACTGTCTCTTTGCAGAAATTCTCGCTTAGTTGGATACTATGATACAAAATAACATTTACATATATTTTACTCACAGTTTTGGATAGCGTGACGCAAAAGACAAATCGATTTATTGAAATAAATAATTTTTATTTATAATGCAAACTCAGTGAAAGTGTGATTATTTGACAGTATATTTAAAAATTAAAAGCACTGTTTGAATGTATAAATATACTTTATCAGACAAAACAAAGGTAATTTTAATGGAATCTAAAAACAAATCTTTTAAAATGACACCGAGGCGTGACTGGAATTTTTATATCATTCCTTTTAAAACTGTTATTTTGAAATTGAAATGAAAATGAAAAAGCATCAGTGAGTATATTTTATATATTTGTCTTATCTTGAAGTTAAAAATATTATGTTTGCATTGTAAATATAAATAAAAGAAAAAAGCGAATGATCAAATAAGAAAATCTATGTATATTTTAACTAATAGAAGAGCGTCACTTAAAACTTGATATCATTATTTTTAAGACCCATATTTCAAATTCTTATAGTGATAAAGTAGCTGCGTCACAAACTTTTAACCCGTTAAGGGTTTTTGTACTGATATATTATACATATAAAATTTGTATTATTTCAAAATTAATATTTTGATACGACAGTTTGCTAATTTCATAAGAAAAGGGGGAGGGGGTGGGGGTAAATCTCATATTTTAAAAAGCTAACGTCGTGGATTTTCTTTTACTTTAATTGTGTTTATTTAAGACTCCCCCCCCCCCTTTAATTCTACTCCTTTTTATTATATCTTCTCTTGGAAGTGATAATATTTATGTTGCATTAAAGATTTTAATTAAAAAAGATAAAGGAAAAAATTGTGAGACAAGCAGAGAGATGAAATTTATAAAGTTCTCTTATTGCACATAAAAAAATATTATGAAAACTAAATAATTAGAAAAAAAATGTATATATATATCTATATATATATATATATTTAAGTTTGAGAAATAACGCTATAATTTTAAGGGTTTTTTTAATTATATTATATATATATATTGTTATATAAGTAATATTTTAGTCTTATTATTATTTAGAAATGAAAGTTTAATAGGTCAGTTAAATGTTATTTTTATTTTTCTAAATCCAGCTAATGAAATACAGTGGTGGCCAAAAGTGTGGACATTTTTTGAAAGTTTCATGTTTTTCAAATTTGTGTGCTTGTAGAATATATTAATTTTCACTTAAATACAAATGTTTATATATCAAATTGAAGGTAATTTAATGTAAAATTTAATAACAAAAACAGAATTAAAATATCTAAATTATAAAAAAAGTTATGCTCATTTTAGTAGAACAAACAAACACAAATCGTTTTGAATAATGACGTGTTTTGTAATAAAAGCGTACTGACCAATCACAAACACTGTTCTGAGGACCAATCAAATGTCTGTAACTACAGTTTAGGTTATTTGGATGGTCACGGCCTTACTAGATCACTCCTCGGCGTCAACACGCCAACGTCGTGAAAGCGGCCATAACAATCGACGATTTCTCCGGAATCAAATGCATTGAATGTTAGGGTCGGCGTGCAGCGCCGCCACAGCAAACTTGCAGAGCATTTAAATTAATTTAAAATTTAAAATCCAGTCTTCAGATACGCAAAAATATCTGAATCATAAAAATAATTGATGCAATAATTTTAAACCAATTCACTGAAAAATAATAAATTGATTTTCATTATTTTTTCCTTTCTTTAATAATTAATTGTTGAACCATGGATGAATACTTCTTGCTTCTTGGCATAAACTTAGCACGATGTAACGTTACAAACTGATTTTCAGGGTTGGCAGCGAGCGCCATCTACTTTCCCAGATGGATTCCGCGGCATGCATTGATATTTGCAGTTTTGTTATGGCCACTATAACGTTGGCGCCTTTGGCGTAGAGTGATCTAGTAGGGCCGTGGGATGGTAAAAGAGTGATTGTTGTGGAAATATTTTGTGGAATGATGCATACTAGTAGAATTAAATAGAGTATTGCTGTTTTTTAATATTTTAAGTCCTTTTTTTTTAATTAAACTAATTTTAAACAATGTCACCAACAAGAAGAAATGATTGGACATCTACAAAAAGAAGCCGAATTGTCATATTGAGAGAAAATGGCCTCTCTTATGCTGAAATTGCAAGACAAGTTGGTGGTTCAGTGATTCGTTCTGGTGTACGAAAGTTCTGTTTACGTTATGAAAAAACGAAATCAGTGGAAAATCAGGCCGAAAAAAATGCACAAGTGCTACTGCCGATAGAAAAATTAAACGGCTATGCCTTCAAGATAGAAAAATTTCATCAGATGCCATTAGATGTGAAATGAATGTAGCGGGTATTGCAGTAAGTTCAAGAACAATAAGAAGAAGGTTATCAGGATTTGGACTACAAGGTAGAATTCCAAGGAAAAAACCATATTTAAATCAAAAGCAACGCGAAAAACGAGTTAAGTGGGCAAAAGAATACATTAAATGGTCAGAAAATCAATGGAAGCAAGTAATCTGGAGCGATGAGTGTAAAATATCGCTCTTTGGTAGTGATGGTAGAAAATATGTGAGACGCAGAGTAGGTGAAGCATTTCATCCTGATTGCATTGAAGCAACTACAAAAAACCCAACAAATGTCATGATTTGGGCATGTATGTCTGCAGATGGTGTGGGCCGAATTCAAGTGATTGATGGCATCCTGAATGCCAAAAAATACATCGAAACTGTCCTGGAACCAAAATTGATACCTTCCATCAGGGATCTCTTCCCCAACAAAGCACCATTTATTTTTCAGCAGGATTCAGCTCCATGCCACACAGCAAAAGTATGCAAAGCATGGTTTCAAAATAAAGGCATAGATCTATTACCATGGCCAGGAAACAGCCCTGATCTCAATCCAATCGAAAATTTGTGGCGACGTTTGAAAATTCTTGTTCGAAAAAGACGTCCATCCAATAAAAGATAACTTATTGAATCTATAATTGATTCTTGGCACCATGTGCTTACGAAAGATGAACTACAAACACTCGTTTACTCAATGAAAGACGTTGTGAAGCTGTCTTAAAAAATAAGGGTTATCCTACTAAGTATTGATAGTGTAAGTATCACTTTAAAAAATACAAATCTAAGATAGATCTTACTATTAGTTGCATAAAATGTTTTGGAATACAGATATTGTAATACTGTTTTTGTTATTAAATTCTACATTAAACTACCTTCAATTTGATATATAAACATTTGTATTTAAGTGAAAATTAATATATTCTACAGGCACACAAAGTTGAAAAACATGAAACTTTCAAAAAATGTCCACACTTCTGGCCACCACTGTAGTTTATACATTAATTTTTGTGTTAATTGGGCTTTGGGTACTGTACATTTTAGGCAAATACATAAATTGCATCTATTTGTATCTAGAGAGAAATTCTAGTATCTAGAGAGGAAATATTTGTATCTAGAGAGAAATTCATGGGGAATTAGAGAATCAGAGGTCACATGTTGGGTATGATTTCGCCTCGAACCCAAGAAAACGGATTTTGTCAATTCACTCCTATTTATACCTTTTCGCGATGGGATTTGGCGGAAGTTCTATCCAGAGTCACCATGAAATTTCTAGATCTCGGACACGTGCACAGTAGAACTTCGAAACTTCAGGAACCCCAAACTACTATATTTCGCCAAATTTAGTTGCCAAGTTGCCAAAGCTGACCTCAATGAAAGTGAATGGCCTCTTTTTTTTTTTTTTTTTTTTTTTCATTTTGACTTTAAAACTACTTCCACTGCAACAGGCCTGACGACGCAGGGAAAAAGATTCGAACCTTTGTAACAGTATATATATATATATATATATATATATCCTTTTATCAAATCAAATCCGAGACTTCAAATGCATTTTTATTTGTTTATTTATTTTATCTTTATCATTATCATTAGTGTTTACATTCATATAAAAACTGCAGTTATTTATTTATTTATTTATTTTTGTAACATAAAATTGTTAATAAAATAGAAAATTTATAGGAAAGATTATATTAATTAAATAATATGTAAATGAAAACAAATAAAAATTCGTTAATTCATTTTTTTTTTTTTTTTTTTTTTTTTTTTTTTTTACGACTGAGGACTATCAGTCTCAAGCTACGGATTTTTACGATACCAGTTTTACTATAGTTGACATTTATCGAAATCGAAAATGTATCGAAAATATAATTGAATAATTTCAAAGTGATTTTATAATTTGAACAAAAAAAAAAAAAACTATTTTTAGCTCTTTGTTCTAAACTAAATACTGATTTGCAAGAATTTCCTCAAAACCTTTCTTTCGTTTTACCATGTTTTTATTAACTTCGATTATTGTTTGTATGTTTTTTTGTATGTTTTTTTGTTTGTTTGTTTGTCAGGTACAAATCTTTCAATCTATTTTTAACTAACTTCCCGATTAGCTAGATATTTGAAACTTTCAGGACAGCTCAGAACACGGTGACAATACATTTTTTTAATACGTTTAATCAACTGTTTCAGGTTCCGCTGCCTTCGGCAGCGTTTATATGATTCGAACGAAAATTTATTTAACCAACTTCCCACTAGCTAGACATTTGAAACTTTCAGAATAGTTCAGAATACGGTTAAAATGCATTTTTTAATACCTTTAGCCAAATGTTTCGGGTTCCTGCTGCCTTCGACAGCGTTACCAGTACAAAGCTTGCAATCGATTTTTCACTAACTTCCCGACTTTTGAAACTTTCAGGCTAGCTCATAACACGGTGACAATACATTTTTTTAATACTTTTAGTCAACTATTTCATGTCCCTACTGCCTTCGGCAGCGTTTATATAATTCAACAGAAAATTTATTTAATTAACTTCCTGACTAGCTAGACATTTGAAACTTTCATAATAGTTCAGAACACGGCGAAAATGCATTTTTTAAATATTTTTAACCAACTGCTTCATGTTCCTGCTGTCTTCGACAGCGTTACCAGTACAAAGCTTGCAATCGATTTTTCGCTAACTTCCCGACTAGCTAGACATTTGAAACTTTCAGGATAGCTCAGAACACGGTGACAATACTTTTTTTTAATACTTTTAGTCAACTGCTTCAGGTCCCTACTGCCTTCGGCAGCGTTTATATGATTCAACAGAAAATTTATTTAACTAACTTTCTGACTAGCTAGACATTTGAAACTTTCACAATAGTACAGAACACGCTGAAAATGTATTTTTTTAAATAATTTTAGCCAACTGTTTCAGGTTCCTGCTGCATTCGGCAGCGTTGCCAGTACAAAGCTTGCAATCGATTTTTTACTAACTTCCCGACTAGCTAGATATTTGAAACTTTCAGGATAGCTCAGAACACGGTGACAATACATTTTTTAAATACTTTTAGTCAACTGTTTCAGGTCCCTACTGTATTCGGAAGTGTTTATATGATTCAACAGAAAATTTATTTTACTAACTTCCCGAGTAGCTAGACATTTGAAACTTTCAAAATAGTTCAGAATACGGTTAAAATTCATTTAAAAAATATTTTTAACCAATTGCTTTGGGACCCTGCTGCCTTCGGCAGCGTTACCAGTACAAAGCTTGCAATCAACTTTTAACTAACATCCCGGCTAGATAGCCATTTGAAACTTTTATAATAGCTCAAGACACGATAGCAAGGAATTTTTTTAATACTTTTATCCAATTGCTTCGAGTTCCCGCTGCCTTCAGTAGCGTTTATATGATTCAACAGAAAATTTAAAAACATGGTATATAAAATTTCTTTTTATCTTGTAATTGTTTTATTTTTTTATTTTTTATTTATTATTATTATTATTATTAGTTTATTTATTTATTTATTTATTTATTTTTTAAGAAAAAGAAAAGAAAATTAATTGTAATCTGTTTCGAAACGGACAGTATCAAAAAAGGTTTATTTTTTTTTTTTATTTTTTTTTTTTTAATGATTTTGAATTAGGAAATAAAAAGCCCGCGGACAAAATGAAATCTATATAAATAAAGCAAAGAGTTTGTCGGGAACACATCCGGGGGGACCACTCCTATTTTTGAATGGTCTAGATTTGAAAGTTGGGCTTTTTTTTTTTTTTTTTTTCTAAAAACTGATGAAAGATACTGCAGATACTTTTTAAAGATACTGCATTGATGTAATACTTTTAAAAGAGCTCTAAAAATTTTTCATTTTTTGTGTAGACACTATATACATAAAGTTTTTAAAGATATTCCGTTCCAAAGTTTTCTTTTAATTAATTAAAATATGAAAATAAATATTAATTATAATTTAATAGTTGGAAACAAAAAAAAGTTCATTTTCTTTCGAAATAAAAATAAATGCACATAATTAAACGTGAACATTAAAAAATTGTAAAAAATTAAATTATGCATCCCACAAAAATTGACGTCATTATCACTTTAAAAATTTTCTACGCAATGATAAAGTGCTAATGTAGTTCTATAGCTATAAGATTCAACAGCGTATCAAAACATTTTTTTTTTTTTAATCTGAATCTTTTAACCCTTTCATTCCCAACTTTTTCTCTCCATAAAACAATAAATCTTATATTTAGTCATAATTTTTGTTTTAAACGTAATGTATATAAATATTTTTTTAAATAGGAGTTATAGCAGATTACGAATTAATATTGCTAACAAAGCAACTGATAGATGATTTTATGTTTAATATAACCACTGATGCCATTAAAAATCATAACTTTTCAATAAATAAAAATATCAAAATTTTGGAGAAATACATATTGCAATTAATTAAAATACGTATTATAAACATTAAAGAATAAAATAAAAAAATATTTCAAACAGTTGATTTACTTAAATTGCCCGAAACAGGAAACTGATTCCGATATTATTATCAGAACAGCGTAAAATATACTTCCAATGTTCCAATTATCAACAAAGATAGTGAAGTTATCCAAAATAGGTATTTTTCGGTGGGAAAATGTATATAGATTTTAATTGTTCATTTTGAATCAGCGGGAATGTTAGATGGTAAGAAAGAAAATCTGAAATATTATGATTCTAATTGGAATCACGGGGAAGGAAAGGGTTAACTCTTAAATGCCGAGTGTTGCCATTCGGCAGTATACCCAATTTTGTCTTCTATAGTATTGTTAGGATATTGTTGAAGCTCTAAGGCGTCATGTTTGCCGATGGGCAACAAATTACTTTTTAGCTGTAAACCATAGTTAAAATAAAATATGATTTTTTAAAGTATTTTTTGAGTGATTTATTTAAGAGAGGGAAAAAGTAAAATATTTTTAATTTGATTTAAAAATAATCAGGCATTTAACCCTTTAAGGTTCACTACTTAATTTATTTTAAAAATTACTAAACTAATTTTAAAAATGGCTTTTAGACACATAGCTGATCATAAATATTTAAAAAATAAAAAAATTAGCATTGTTCCTTTTCGAGAAATTTTCGGTTTGAAACATCTGTAAGTAAACCTTATTAAATTCAAATAATATTTAATTTAATAAATAAATCACAATTTAATTAGTAAACATTATCGACAACAAAAACTCGTAAAAGTTGCATAGATCCCAACATTTCAATTCATTCCGGAGTATTTTAAGGGTTAAATTATCATTAATTGATTTATAAAAAAAAAAAAATAAAAAAATAAAAAAAATTCAATGTTAGACATGTGAAAAATCAATAGCTGCCATTTTTACCAACACTTCATTTTTCTTAATAATGTCGTTTAGTACTATAAGTAATCAATATCTCTACCAAAATTATATTAAATAGCAGGGCAAACCACAATTGCAAACTTTACCAGCCCCCTAAGAAAAATTCAACAGCATAAACAGACAGACGATCTCTTTCCACAGCCCCACCCTGTTTGTCTTGGAAATTTGACCCGAAATTGTTCAGGGGTCAAGTCTAGACCACCCCGTGAAGAGAAAATTGTTTTCGTTGATGCCCTGGGGTGACCTCCCCCTCACCCATTTAACATGATCTATTGTGACGGAATATACAAGATGGGTTGCTATGTTTAAATATGTGAAAACAGCCAAGCTAAACAATCGTATGCCAAGAGAGCAATTCAGAAAATTACGCCTTTTTATGTTTTCTTGTGTGGTCCTAATTTATATTTTTCAGTAGCATTTAATGACAATGATAAAATACTATTATATACTTGTGTGAGGACAGTAATTATGTATTTAAACCATCATTCATGCTATTCAGTTATACAATATTACGTATTCATGTCATCATATTATTTATTCAAACAATATACAGTAAATCACCGTTTATACGTCTCTCGTTTATACGTCTTTTACATTTATACGTCCTTTTAGTGAAGTCCCGATTCATTTCTATTCATTTTAATGTAAAAATTCTTCGTTTATACGCCGCTAATATCGGTTACACGTCTTTTCCACTTTACTAAAATACGCAAAATTTCTTGACCTGTCATTATTTTCCATTTTAAATAAGACGGATTTTTCCTAGAAAGCATCTTAAATGGAGGAACACAGGAAAGATCGAAGAATACTGATAACACAAACAAATTTTCTATCCCCCTTGAGATTCATATTAGCGAAGTTCGACTGAAAAAATTGTTATTAAAGATACGTAACACAGTAGAGCCGCGGTTATCCGAGCCCCGACTAACCGAGTTCCGGATTAATCGAGGTATTCCTCAAAGGGCCTCGGCAAATAAGCGAGAGGGTTTCCTTGAGTGCCGCTTCACCGTCGCCGGAAGTCGAAGCTAATGTTATTCTATGGAAAATTTTCTTTATTTATAACGAATTAGCTAATACATATTTTTAAATTCAGTTTTCACATTCAGAAAATTCCCAGCTGTTAAATTGATGCCCCTTTTTAAAAAACGTATTTTTTTATTTTTAATATTTTATTTTGAAGCAGTGAAATACGAATTTTCAATATGTGAAATTTTTCATTTTGCAATTTCAAAATAAAATATTAAATATTAAAAAAAGACGTTTTTAAAAAAGGGGCGTCAACTTAACAGTTGAAAATTTTCTGAACGGGAAAACAGAATTTAAAAATATGTATTAGTTAATTAGTTATAAGTAAATAAAATTTCCCATAGAATAACATTGCCTCGGGCTTCCAACGACGGTAAGTGAAGAGGGCTGTTAAACAAAGACACTTAAAGATTTTTTCGAGAAGTAACTTTTTATATTTGACAAATTTTAGTATGCAGTACTGTATTTTATAATTTATGTATGTATATAATGGACTGCATTTTTAATTGATTACATTTAAATGTGTAACAGAAGTATTATACTTCTGTTTGACGTTTTAGACGTTGTTGTTTGCCTTGTTTTTATTTTATTTCATTTACTACATTTTCATTCATTTTAAATTTTATCGTATGTTGATTTATGACAGAGTCCATATTATATGAGTTTTCGATTATCCGAAACATCCTCGGTCTATATTACCTCGGATAAGCGAGGCTTTACTCTATGTACAGTAAAGCACCGTTTGTACGTCTTTCAAGGGACTGGCGTAAAAGGACGTGTAAATGAAAAGACGTACAATCGAAATTTTAATAATAACACTTTGATTACTGCAAATTGAATGACACTTAAGCGAAATTTACATGAAAATACTAATTAATAAAGTTTCTTAAGTTAGTAAATGTATATTATACATTTCTTAAGACAAATATTAATTAAAAAAAAGATTTATTATAAAAAGTGAGAAAAATCATTCTATTAATGCATGAGTGGGTACTATACATATATATTGAGTATTATATTACATTTCTTAAGAACTACATATGAACACATTTTGAATATTAATTATATATATTGCGTAGCATTGATAATAAGCATATGATTTATGTCCATATAGTACACTGCAAATAAAAGGGTCTTAAAGTAAGACATAAAAACAACTGAAACGGCATTTAAGACACGTAAGTGATGACAAGATGATGACTAAGTAGTGTAAAAAGGGTGATTCTGCTGCACGGTGGTGGCGTAGTGGCGTATTGTGGCGTAGGGTGGAGGCGCGCCTCCACCCTGACACCACTACGCCACCACCGTGCAGCAGAACGCACCCTTTTTACACTACTTAGTCATCATCTTGGACGAGGGGGTGTTGCCACCGGAAGTATAGAAACTGTGTGTTGCCACCGGAAGAATAGAAGCTTTGACTATCATCTTGGATGAGGTTTGGTGGTGCCATCTATAGGGAATTTTGAGGAGTTAGATTTATTTTCCTAAATTTCGGACTTAGTATTTTTTTTCATAATTTCGGGGACTTCAAAATTTTTTCGAAGTTTTGCGGGAACGTCACGATCTTTTGGGACTTAACCTGAAAAGAGATACATACAAAATTTACAATTAGAGAAATAAGTGAAAGGGAAATGTATAGAAAAAAGTTAGAAAGAGAATACAAATTTAAGAAAAAAGGTAGAAAGAATAAAGTTAGAAAAAAGAGAGAGAAAGAAAGAGTTCACCTTGAGCGCCTGGGAGACTGCCCTCCCGAGGCCCTGCAGTGCCCCTTTTCACTCCGTAGAGCAAGGCGGGAGTTAGTTCCTTTAAAAAAAATAAATAAATAAATAAAAAATGTCAACCTGAAGAACTCATCACATAGTTTTCTGAGGTTGTCTTCAAAGCATGGGTTCAGACAATCTTCATAGGTGCAGAAACAATTGATATATACAGGATGCATAAAACAAAGGGTTGATGTGTATTATAGAATTAAAAACATTTAATGAAGGGTATAGACATTAAAATTTAGATGTTGCCATTGGAAGAGTATAAATAATTTCCGGTGGGACTTAACATTTTTTGACTGAATGAAACAATGAATGACTGAAGTTAATTAACATCAGTAACAATTTATGAGTATTTTAGAAACTTAGCATTTTTAGAGATTAAAAATATATTGTGTTAAGATAATAAATAAGGAATTTAAATAGGAGTTCATACTTTTAGTGACATCATTACAAATTTATATTATGAAATTTTTACAGAATTAAATAGAAATTTTCGTATTTTGAGGATAAGTGTCATCAGTGGATTAACACACAGATTTAAAAACAAAACAATAATAAATAATTTAAAACACATATTTTTCAATAATGAATGTCATACAATTATATGTATAATTAATTAATTTAAAACAAAAACGATACGCATAAATTTAAAAACAATAATAAATAATTTAAAACACATATTTTTTAATAATGAATATCATGTAATTATACGTATAATTAGTTATTTTAAAACAAAAACGACATTATAAGCAATAAAGTTGTTTAAACTAAACTTTATACACATCATGACTTTATGTTAACACTAAATAAGTTTCACTTTTAAAATTTCTTTAAACTCTAACTTATAAATACTATTAATACAATCGTTAAAATTGAACGCTGAAACAAAGGTAGATGAATTTAACGAATGGTATAGACTTTGATCTTAATATCTGCGCATTACCATTCGAAGATTATAAATTTATTACAGAATAAATAGAAATTTGCCTATGTATTTCATGGAAGTTGACAAAATAAAACAAAGGGTTCGTGAGTATTATATACTTAAAAACATTGAATGTGAATGGTATAGACTTTGATATTAAAATTTGGGTGTTACCATTGGAAAAGTATAAATAATTTATATGTTATAAATTAAACTGAATACAACAAAAATTATTTAAATTAAACTAAATATAATAAAAATTATATAAATTAAACTTTATATTCTCACTAAATAAGTTTCACACTTATTTAAACTCTAATTTACATTCGTTAAAAATTGAACACATGCACTTTAAAAAATGACTATCATATAAATTTAAAAAAAATTACTATCATATAATAATATTAATTAAAAAAATGCATACAAAGATATATAGTAAAGTTATAAATTTAAAAAAAATACTGTCATATGATAATATTAATTAAAAGAAAAAAAATTACTATTATATAATAATATAAATTAAAAAAATTACTTTCATATAATAATATTAATTTAAAAAAATGCATACAAAGATATACAGTAAAGTTATAAAATAAATAAATAAATAAAAAATAAAATAAATAAAAATAAAATAAAAATGACTATCCTATAATAATATTAATTTAAAAATACATACAATGTTTAAAATCAACAATTAAATTTTATATACATTATAATTAACTAAACTTTATGCTGTTACTATTAAATAAATTTATCCTAACACGAAAACTTTACATAAGCAAAAAAGCTATAAGTACATGAATATGTTATTTAAATTAAACATTATATTGATACTACACAAATATTATTTAACATTTATTCGAGTTTAACGCTGTAATATAATTTAAACTATCTTAGTTGATTTAAATGAAACAGGTAAATACTTTTAAACTTGAACTAATAAAAATAAGTTCTTTTTATAAAATAATTGATATAAACTATAATAATAAAAAGGATTCGTTATATTTAAAAAACTATCAGTTACTAAAAGTTATTTTATATTAAACATTTCGAAATAAATTGCATAAAAATTCAATGCATCATTTTAAATGAAAATAAACAGTTTCCTTAAAAAACAGATAATACGGAATATTCTATGAGTCAGTTATCACCTGCAACGGAAAACCCCTACAGCTGATGAATCATATGTTATATACGCTGGCGAGCCATGCCTATTAGTAATCCACACTATCTCATATAAAGATTCAGTTAAAATACAGTGGATAATTTGGAAAATGCAATAATTTTTTCACAAAGCATATCATACAATGAGTTTAAACGATTATCACCTATCTATCACTTAAACGGTATTGAAATAAATACATATAAAAGTAAGTTATAGTTAAAAAATAAAAATTTCGTTTGTGAAAGGAGTTTTATATATTGCAAAAATTAGTTTTACTCAAATAATTTCTAAACATGCACAAGTTAAATGGAAACTTTTCTAGGTTTCATTTAAGCAATAATTTTCCATGTGTGAAAGTAGTTTTATTTATGCAAAATTTAGTTTTATATAAACAAAAAAATTTATAGTGTAACAATAAAAATAGTTTATAGTATAACAATAAAAAATTCCTTATAAGTAAATACCAATAAAAAATATTTTTTAAATTGATTTCTCTCTCTTCAATAAAACAATAAAAATTTCTTATATAACTTTCGTAAAGTTTTAATAAAATTTCTATTATAAACAAATTTTTTTATGATATAAACAAATAATTTTATTAGAATATACATATTAAGTTTATTAAATTATCAAATAGTAATAATAAATTATGAAACTTACTTAAAATTGAAGAAATTTCCCTTAGCGAAATGCAACCTTCATTCACACACAAATGCGAGAAACTGTTTATCGTCACACGTTGACTCATACAGATAAGAATGTTGATTCATGCTTATCTTAGTAGAATGTTGTTAGAGTTCTGTGTTTTCTGAGTAATATAAAATAGTTTATAGAGATCATTTATTTAATATCAGTTGTAAACTACATTTAAATAATGCAATAAGAGTTGAACTCTGCAATTAACCTATTAAAATATTGAATTTTTTTAAATTTTTTTATTTAATTTTACTTTTTTTAATTATGCTAAGAAAATAATGAGATGAAAACAGAATTATTTTACGATAAGACATCCTTTTTCATTCAATAAAATGTAACTATAATTTTTAATGAAAGGTTTTAAAATCACTTAATAGGATAAAATTAAAAACAGAAATCTTATTATTTTTTCTAGTTATAAAACTAAGTAATAAACTATCTATAAATAATCATATAGCAAGCGAGATTTTTGTATAATAACTATATATTCTTTTAATATATACATTACATCGCAGGGTAAAATTTTCAACTTATTTATACGGATTGAAGTAATAAAACTTAATCATTCGCATAACCGCTAAATTTTATAAGTTGGATATATGGTTTAAAATACTAAACAATAATCCTTGTGAGAGAATTGGGATAACACTTTCACAGAAAGAAATTGTCCTTTACAATAAGATTTGCTTAGAATGTCTAAGTGAAAATAACTTACCGTGAGGTCAGTGAGTCATGCAGTTGTATTCGAATTTATTGTTTTTAGTTAATGAAACTTCTAATGAGAGAATTATTTTTACTAACACATAAATGTAAATTTTTATATTATTCCTATATAGATAAAATTTTAAATAATTCATTAAGTGTTAAACTTTGCATTTAATCGATTAAATAAAGTTTTCCTAAAATATAAGTGTAATTTTTTAATGAATCGTTTTGAAATCACTTTAACTTTATAAGAAAAAACTAAAAAGAGGTTTTTAAATTACTTAATAGGATAAAATTAAAAATCTTATTGTTTTTAGCAATTATTTTATCTAGTTATAAACTATATATTATTTTAATATACGCCTTATAGTTAAGTCAGTTTTAGAGAAAACCAAGAAAAAATCCCAACGCGCAGGTTGATGAGTTGGAATATTCTATTATACTTAAAGAATCCAGGTACGGAAAAACCGAAATACAATACGCGGAAAAACAGGCGAGATTTTCGGTTAAAACTTCAAAGCAGTGGACGGTAAACATAACACACCGTGAAACAACCTACTCCCACAACAGCCAAACTAAGAATGAAGGAAAACGTTGAGTTGTAACACCTTATCTACTAGAGATAAGGGGGAATTCCCCATGACTCACCCCTCGTTCGTTCATGTACAACATCTTACGAGAAACTTCGTGAAGGATGACTCATCGGTGATGAGTTTGAATAATATGCATAACCGCTAAATTGTATAAATGAGAATCTTTTAATGTGAGTATTATAGTAATGATAAATTTATTTTATAAGCGATAACTCATCAGCTTCACGCCTTATATAAAACAATGGTATATTCAAAAGTGTTACCAAATTTTACTACACAATAAACATTCACATATGGATATTCCTAAGGTTTAAGACTATGCGAGGATCCTATAAGCGAAATGCCTGTGAGTCTTTCTAAGGAATCCTAATCTGTATTTAAGCAGGTTTTAGAGAAAACCAAGAAATACTCCAGTCGACTAGGTTGATGAAATGGATTCGAATCCAACACTTCCCCTTTTACCATAGAATCGTTCACTAATCACAAGGTTAATGAGTCATGCAGTTGTATTAAAACTTATTGATTACATGTCTAAACTTATACCATTAAATATTTAACTGTTGGTTCTATAAGTGGATTGCTCTGTGTGTGAGTCTTTGTAACTTATAGTTAAGCGAGTTTTAGTGAAAACCAAGAAAAACTACAAACGGGTAGATTGTTAAGTTGAATTCGAACCTAACATTAAACATAGAATCGTTTGTTCTTCTAAAATCCTTGTAACAACATGTTTATGGACTTTATAAGAAAATGCTTAATATGGTTTGCATGCGTTAGCTATATTAAACACTTAATTTTTAACATACATTAAGGTTAGTGGATGAGTGACAGGTAATTCATTTAAAACAAAAATATAATAACGGTCGATTGAAACAAAGGGTTTGCAGTTTTAGAGAAAACCAAGAAAAAATCCCAACGGTAGGTTGATGAGATGGAATATTCTATTATACTTAAAGAATCCAGGTACGGAAAAACTGAAATACAATACGCGGAAAAACAGGCGAGATTTTCGGCTAAAACTTCAAAGCAGTGCACGGTAAACATAACACACCGTAAAACAACCTACTCACACGACGGCCAAACTAAGAATGAAGGGAAACGTTGAGTTGTAACACCTTATCTACTAGAGATAAGGGGGAATTCCCGGAAAAGCTGAGTCACCCCCCGTGGATCTTACGAGAAAGTTCGTGAAGGATGACTCATCGGTGACGAGTTTGAATAATTTGCATAACCGCTAAATGGTATAAGCGAGAATCTTTTAATGGGAGTATTATAGTAATGATAAATTTATTTCATAATCGATAACTCATCAGGTTCACACCTTATATAAAACAATACTATATTTAAAAGTTTTACTGTACAATAAATATTCACATATGGATATTCATAAGGTTTAAGATCGATTAAATAAACGAGAATCCTATAATCGAAATGCACGAGAGTCTTTCTAAGAAATCCTATTGCATATTTAAGCAGGTTTTAGAGAAAACCAAGAAATACTCCAATCGACTAGGTTGATGAAATGGATTCGAACCCAACACTTCCCCTTTTACCATAGAATCGTTCACTAATCACAAGGTTAATGACTCATGCAGTTGTATTGAAACTTATTGATTACAAGTCTAAACTTATACCATTAAATATTTAACTGTTGGTTCTGTAAGTGGATTGCTCTGTGTGCGAGTCTTTGTAACTTATAGTTAAGCGAGTTTTAGTGAAAACCAAGGAAAACTACAAACGGGTTGATTGTTAAGTTGAATTCAAACCTAGCATTAAACATATAATCGTTTGATCTTCTAAAATACTTGTAACAACATGTTTATGAACTTTATAAGAAAATGCTTAATAGGGTTTTCATGCGTTAGCTATATTAAACACTTAATTTTTAACATACATTAAGGTTAGTGGATGAGTGTCAGGTAATTCATTTAAAACAAAACTATAATAAGGGTCGATTAAAACAAAGGGTTTGTAGGTTATAATTATAGGATAAAACGTTATGTGTTTCGAAAACCCTTCATCAAGATTGCAACAACCGTTTCGAATGATACTCTCCCTTCATCTGATAGACTTAAACTTTTATTTTCACAGTATGAAACAAGATGATAGAGGATTTACACTTATTAAAATCCCAACTTATAAATAATTCGACTTTCACTAAAAATGCAAGTCGCATATACACTTTGAAACAATCAATAAATTTTATATTATCACAATACATTAAATAAGTTTCCCGTTTAACATTCAAGATGAATTTATTTTTACATTAATTAAGAATTGAACACATATTAACTTTTAAAATGACTATTTTTTAAAAAGTTTTGAAACAGCTAATAAAATTTATAAGCTTTTACAATTAAATAAATTTAGCATATTAGGGAAGTTTTACATCACTCGGTAAAATTTTATATAAGCAATAAAAGTGATACACATTATAATTATAAACTCATAAAATAAATTTCACACTTAACATTTAAACTCTAACCAATCAATCTTAAAGTAATTTTTTATCTTTTGTACATAATCATAAACCTTTCGTTTCTATTGTAAAGTGAAGTATGACTCATGCTTTAATTAAAATCTCTAATCAAAATTATAAGAAAGTAAAGTTTAGGAAACACCTATGTATTATAGGCAAATTAATAAAGTATAAATATTCATGTTTTTCAGTTAAGTAAAAAAGTTATATAATTAGTTTTACAGAGTACTTAAAAAAATAATGTATAATTAAGTTTAAGATTTTTTTTCTATAGTATGTATATATAAATTTTTAGTTAGAAAGTTTTTATTAAAATACAATAATCAAAGTTTTGTACGATATTAATTTACATTGCATCTAAAACTTTAAATATATAGATACAATTGTACATTTGGTTTTGTCTGAAGCATATATAAATAATAAAATCTTATTCAGTTTAGTTTTTAAAACACCCTAAAGATTTCAGACACACATATTTTTATCTTGTTTAAATAAAATTTTTAAAAAATGGAACAATATTAATGTTATAAAATAATACACTCAGCATGACTCACCGAGTGTGCTATTCCATCAAATTATTCCGCATACGTGTAATAACATGTCTGACTTAACTATATACTGAATTACCATTATTTCAGAAAAAGTTGGGACTTACCTTAAAACACATCCTACACCCTTGGCAGACTTGAAGAAAATGAATGATACGAGACATTCTTATCAGAGACGCCAGGTCACGAGGTTAGTGACGTCACGAATGGTGTGATTGGCTACGCGCAGTCACGTGATCATGACGTCATCCTCTCATCAATGACGTCACCGATTGCTTATCTGCTACCACAACGCGCGGAAATGTCCAGTACGCAGTGAAAAATATTCAAAGTCTACGGGACATTACTCGAAACGATACCATTGTCTTATACGGTAAATTGAAATATAACACGCGAAAAAAAGATCGACATATACCGGAGAAACTATGCATACTGCCCGATGAAACTAAGCCGCACAGCTAAGCAGATGCTACCAGGATGAGAGTCAAAATCCAACTGAATTCAAACAATATGACAAGGTCTATAAATCTCCCGTGTTCATTAGATGGTTTTGATAAATGGGTTTTCCCCCACACTTAAGCAGAATGGAGAAGTCATAGGTTTTCCCTCACCTATCTCTTAATTAAGTTTCTTAATTAAAATTATGCAAATTATATGTAAGTCTTTCAAATATCTCTTAATTATGTTTTCCAATTAAAATTATGTAAATTTTATGTAAATCTTTCCTGTTTATCATATGCCCTCCTAGTTAAAGATTTAATAAACCTATCTTTTATACAACATAAATAAATTTAATAAGTATAATCTGTTTAATGACTCATCAAACGATGACTCATCAAACGATGACTCATCATAAACATGTCTGAACATGAATCTAGTTGAACACTAACATTTTATTGTATATGATTTTGTATTATTGCTTTTTATATTATTCAAACCAAAAGTTATTTTTATTATTATTGTTTACTTATGAGAAACTTAATTTGCATTCATTATGAATAAAAATTTAATTATTAACTAGAAAATCAGTTTACTTATAAGAAACTTAATTTTTCATCAAGTAGTGTTGTTTACTTAATTTCCAACAACGTATATTTTGTGATCCATATAGTAATTATCGCTTATTCAGTAAAATATTAGTGTTCAAGTAGATTCATGTTCAGACATGTTTATGATGAGTTGGAAATTAAGTTGTTGGAAATTAAGTAAACAACACTACTTGATGAAAAATTAAGTTTCTTATAAGTAAACTGATTTTCTAGTTAATAATTAAATTTTTATTCATAATGAATGCAAATTAAGTTTCTCATAAGTAAACAATAATAATAAAAATAACTTTTGGTTTGAATAATATAAAAAGCAATAATACAAAATCATATACAATAAAATGTTAGTGTTCAACTAGATTCATGTTCAGACATGTTTATGATGAGTCATCGTTTGATGAGTCATTAAACAGATTATACTTATTAAATTCATTTATGTTGTATAAAAGATAGGTTTATTAAATCTTTAACTAGGAGGGCATATGATAAACAGGAAAGATTTACATAAAATTTACATAATTTTAATTGGAAAACATAATTAAGAGATATTTGAAAGACTTACATATAATTTGCATAATTTTAATTAAGAAACTTAATTAAGAGATAGGTGAGGGAAAACCTATGACTTCTCCATTCTGCTTAAGTGTGGGGGAAAACCCATTTATCAAAACCATCTAATGAACACGGGAGATTTATAGACCTTGTCATATTGTTTGAATTCAGTTGGATTTTGACTCTCATCCTGGTAGCATCTGCTTAGCTGTGCGGCTTAGTTTCATCGGGCAGTATGCATAGTTTCTCCGGTATATGTCGATCTTTTTTTCGCGTGTTATATTTCAATTTACCGTATAAGACAATGGTATCGTTTCGAGTAATGTCCCGTAGACTTTGAATATTTTTCACTGCGTACTGGACATTTCCGCGCGTTGTGGTAGCAGATAAAGCAATCGGTGACGTCATTGATGAGAGGATGACGTCATGATCACGTGATTGAGCGTAGCCAATCACACCATTCGTGACGTCACTAACCTCGTGACCTGGCGTCTCTGATAAGAATGTCTCGTATCATTCATTTTCTTCAAGTCTGCCAAGGGTGTAGGATGTGTTTTAAGGTAAGTCCCAACTTTTTCTGAAATAATGGTAATTCAGTATATAGTTAAGTCAGACATGTTATTACACGTATGCGGAATAATTTGATGGAATAGCACACTCGGTGAGTCATGCTGAGTGTATTATTTTATAACATTAATATTGTTCCATTTTTTAAAAATTTTATTTAAACAAGATAAAAATATGTGTGTCTGAAATCTTTAGGGTGTTTTAAAAACTAAACTGAATAAGATTTTATTATTTATATATGCTTCAGACAAAACCAAATGTACAATTGTATCTATATATTTAAAGTTTTAGATGCAATGTAAATTAATATCGTACAAAACTTTGATTATTGTATTTTAATAAAAACTTTCTAACTAAAAATTTATATATACATACTATAGAAAAAAAATCTTAAACTTAATTATACATTATTTTTTTAAGTACTCTGTAAAACTAATTATATAACTTTTTTACTTAACTGAAAAACATGAATATTTATACTTTATTAATTTGCCTATAATACATAGGTGTTTCCTAAACTTTACTTTCTTATAATTTTGATTAGAGATTTTAATTAAAGCATGAGTCATACTTCACTTTACAATAGAAACGAAAGGTTTATGATTATGTACAAAAGATAAAAAATTACTTTAAGATTGATTGGTTAGAGTTTAAATGTTAAGTGTGAAATTTATTTTATGAGTTTATAATTATAATGTGTATCACTTTTATTGCTTATATAAAATTTTACCGAGTGATGTAAAACTTCCCTAATATGCTAAATTTATTTAATTGTAAAAGCTTATAAATTTTATTAGCTGTTTCAAAACTTTTTAAAAAATAGTCATTTTAAAAGTTAATATGTGTTCAATTCTTAATTAATGTAAAAATAAATTCATCTTGAATGTTAAACGGGAAACTTATTTAATGTATTGTGATAATATAAAATTTATTGATTGTTTCAAAGTGTATATGCGACTTGCATTTTTAGTGAAAGTCGAATTATTTATAAGTTGGGATTTTAATAAGTGTAAATCCTCTATCATCTTGTTTCATACTGTGAAAATAAAAGTTTAAGTCTATCAGATGAAGGGAGAGTATCATTCGAAACGGTTGTTGCAATCTTGATGAAGGGTTTTCGAAACACATAACGTTTTATCCTATAATTATAACCTACAAACCCTTTGTTTTAATCGACCCTTATTATAGTTTTGTTTTAAATGAATTACCTGACACTCATCCACTAACCTTAATGTATGTTAAAAATTAAGTGTTTAATATAGCTAACGCATGAAAACCCTATTAAGCATTTTCTTATAAAGTTCATAAACATGTTGTTACAAGTATTTTAGAAGATCAAACGATTATATGTTTAATGCTAGGTTTGAATTCAACTTAACAATCAACCCGTTTGTAGTTTTCCTTGGTTTTCACTAAAACTCGCTTAACTATAAGTTACAAAGACTCGCACACAGAGCAATCCACTTACAGAACCAACAGTTAAATATTTAATGGTATAAGTTTAGACTTGTAATCAATAAGTTTCAATACAACTGCATGAGTCATTAACCTTGTGATTAGTGAACGATTCTATGGTAAAAGGGGAAGTGTTGGGTTCGAATCCATTTCATCAACCTAGTCGATTGGAGTATTTCTTGGTTTTCTCTAAAACCTGCTTAAATATGCAATAGGATTTCTTAGAAAGACTCTCGTGCATTTCGATTATAGGATTCTCGTTTATTTAATCGATCTTAAACCTTATGAATATCCATATGTGAATATTTATTGTACAGTAAAACTTTTAAATATAGTATTGTTTTATATAAGGTGTGAACCTGATGAGTTATCGATTATGAAATAAATTTATCATTACTATAATACTCCCATTAAAAGATTCTCGCTTATACCATTTAGCGGTTATGCAAATTATTCAAACTCGTCACCGATGAGTCATCCTTCACGAACTTTCTCGTAAGATCCACGGGGGGTGACTCAGCTTTTCCGGGAATTCCCCCTTATCTCTAGTAGATAAGGTGTTACAACTCAACGTTTCCCTTCATTCTTAGTTTGGCCGTCGTGTGAGTAGGTTGTTTTACGGTGTGTTATGTTTACCGTGCACTGCTTTGAAGTTTTAGCCGAAAATCTCGCCTGTTTTTCCGCGTATTGTATTTCAGTTTTTCCGTACCTGGATTCTTTAAGTATAATAGAATATTCCATCTCATCAACCTACCGTTGGGATTTTTTCTTGGTTTTCTCTAAAACTGCAAACCCTTTGTTTCAATCGACCGTTATTATATTTTTGTTTTAAATGAATTACCTGTCACTCATCCACTAACCTTAATGTATGATAAAAATTAAGTGTTTAATATAGCTAACGCATGCAAACCATATTAAGCATTTTCTTATAAAGTCCATAAACATGTTGTTGCAAGGATTTTAGAAGAACAAACGATTCTATGTTTAATGTTAGGTTCGAATTCAACTTAACAATCTACCCGTTTGTAGTTTTTCTTGGTTTTCACTAAAACTCGCTTAACTATAAGTTACAAAGACTCACACACAGAGCAATCCACTTATAGAACCAACAGTTAAATATTTAATGGTATAAGTTTAGACATGTAATCAATAAGTTTTAATACAACTGCATGACTCATTAACCTTGTGATTAGTGAACGATTCTATGGTAAAAGGGGAAGTGTTGGATTCGAATCCATTTCATCAACCTAGTCGACTGGAGTATTTCTTGGTTTTCTCTAAAACCTGCTTAAATACAGATTAGGATTCCTTAGAAAGACTCACAGGCATTTCGCTTATAGGATCCTCGCATAGTCTTAAACCTTAGGAATATCCATATGTGAATGTTTATTGTGTAGTAAAATTTGGTAACACTTTTGAATATACCATTGTTTTATATAAGGCGTGAAGCTGATGAGTTATCGCTTATAAAATAAATTTATCATTACTATAATACTCACATTAAAAGATTCTCATTTATACAATTTAGCGGTTATGCATATTATTCAAACTCATCACCGATGAGTCATCCTTCACGAAGTTTCTCGTAAGATGTTGTACATGAACGAACGAGGGGTGAGTCATGGGGAATTCCCCCTTATCTCTAGTAGATAAGGTGTTACAACTCAACGTTTTCCTTCATTCTTAGTTTGGCTGTCGTGGGAGTAGGTTGTTTCACGGTGTGTTATGTTTACCGTCCACTGCTTTGAAGTTTTAACCGAAAATCCCGCCTGTTTTTCCGCGTATTGTATTTCGGTTTTTCCGTACCTGGATTCTTTAAGTATAATAGAATATTCCAACTCATCAACCTGCGCGTTGGGATTTTTTCTTGGTTTTCTCTAAAACTGACTTAACTATAAGGCGTATATTAAAATAATATATAGTTTATAACTAGATAAAATAATTGCTAAAAACAATAAGATTTTTAATTTTATCCTATTAAGTAATTTAAAAACCTCTTTTTAGTTTTTTCTTATAAAGTTAAAGTGATTTCAAAACGATTCATTAAAAAATTACACTTATATTTTAGGAAAACTTTATTTAATCGATTAAATGCAAAGTTTAACACTTAATGAATTATTTAAAATTTTATCTATATAGGAATAATATAAAAATTTACATTTATGTGTTAGTAAAAATAATTCTCTCATTAGAAGTTTCATTAACTAAAAACAATAAATTCGAATACAACTGCATGACTCACTGACCTCACGGTAAGTTATTTTCACTTAGACATTCTAAGCAAATCTTATTGTAAAGGACAATTTCTTTCTGTGAAAGTGTTATCCCAATTCTCTCACAAGGATTATTGTTTAGTATTTTAAACCATATATCCAACTTATAAAATTTAGCGGTTATGCGAATGATTAAGTTTTATTACTTCAATCCGTATAAATAAGTTGAAAATTTTACCCTGCGATGTAATGTATATATTAAAAGAATATATAGTTATTATACAAAAATCTCGCTTGCTATATGATTATTTATAGATAGTTTATTACTTAGTTTTATAACTAGAAAAAATAATAAGATTTCTGTTTTTAATTTTATCCTATTAAGTGATTTTAAAACCTTTCATTAAAAATTATAGTTACATTTTATTGAATGAAAAAGGATGTCTTATCGTAAAATAATTCTGTTTTCATCTCATTATTTTCTTAGCATAATTAAAAAAAGTAAAATTAAATAAAAAAATTTAAAAAAATTCAATATTTTAATAGGTTAATTGCAGAGTTCAACTCTTATTGCATTATTTAAATGTAGTTTACAACTGATATTAAATAAATGATCTCTATAAACTATTTTATATTACTCAGAAAACACAGAACTCTAACAACATTCTACTAAGATAAGCATGAATCAACATTCTTATCTGTATGAGTCAACGTGTGGCGATAAACAGTTTCTCGCATTTGTGTGTGAATGAAGGTTGCATTTCGCTAAGGGAAATTTCTTCAATTTTAAGTAAGTTTCATAATTTATTATTACTATTTGATAATTTAATAAACTTAATATGTATATTCTAATAAAATTATTTGTTTATATCATAAAAAAAATTTGTTTATAATAGAAATTTTATTAAAACTTTACGAAAGTTATATAAGAAATTTTTATTGTTTTATTGAAGAGAGAGAAATCAATTTAAAAAATATTTTTTATTGGTATTTACTTATAAGGAATTTTTTATTGTTATACTATAAACTATTTTTATTGTTACACTATAAATTTTTTTGTTTATATAAAACTAAATTTTGCATAAATAAAACTACTTTCACACATGGAAAATTATTGCTTAAATGAAACCTAGAAAAGTTTCCATTTAACTTGTGCATGTTTAGAAATTATTTGAGTAAAACTAATTTTTGCAATATATAAAACTCCTTTCACAAACGAAATTTTTATTTTTTAACTATAACTTACTTTTATATGTATTTATTTCAATACCGTTTAAGTGATAGATAGGTGATAATCGTTTAAACTCATTGTATGATATGCTTTGTGAAAAAATTATTGCATTTTCCAAATTATCCACTGTATTTTAACTGAATCTTTATATGAGATAGTGTGGATTACTAATAGGCATGGCTCGCCAGCGTATATAACATATGATTCATCAGCTGTAGGGGTTTTCCGTTGCAGGTGATAACTGACTCATAGAATATTCCGTATTATCTGTTTTTTAAGGAAACTGTTTATTTTCATTTAAAATGATGCATTGAATTTTTATGCAATTTATTTCGAAATGTTTAATATAAAATAACTTTTAGTAACTGATAGTTTTTTAAATATAACGAATCCTTTTTATTATTATAGTTTATATCAATTATTTTATAAAAAGAACTTATTTTTATTAGTTCAAGTTTAAAAGTATTTACCTGTTTCATTTAAATCAACTAAGATAGTTTAAATTATATTACAGCGTTAAACTCGAATAAATGTTAAATAATATTTGTGTAGTATCAATATAATGTTTAATTTAAATAACATATTCATGTACTTATAGCTTTTTTGCTTATGTAAAGTTTTCGTGTTAGGATAAATTTATTTAATAGTAACAGCATAAAGTTTAGTTAATTATAATGTATATAAAATTTAATTGTTGATTTTAAACATTGTATGTATTTTTAAATTAATATTATTATAGGATAGTCATTTTTATTTTATTTTTATTTATTTTATTTTTTATTTATTTATTTATTTTATAACTTTACTGTATATCTTTGTATGCATTTTTTTAAATTAATATTATTATATGAAAGTAATTTTTTTAATTTATATTATTATATAATAGTAATTTTTTTTTCTTTTAATTAATATTATCATATGACAGTATTTTTTTTAAATTTATAACTTTACTATATATCTTTGTATGCATTTTTTTAATTAATATTATTATATGATAGTAATTTTTTTTAAATTTATATGATAGTCATTTTTTAAAGTGCATGTGTTCAATTTTTAACGAATGTAAATTAGAGTTTAAATAAGTGTGAAACTTATTTAGTGAGAATATAAAGTTTAATTTATATAATTTTTATTATATTTAGTTTAATTTAAATAATTTTTGTTGTATTCAGTTTAATTTATAACATATAAATTATTTATACTTTTCCAATGGTAACACCCAAATTTTAATATCAAAGTCTATACCATTCACATTCAATGTTTTTAAGTATATAATACTCACGAACCCTTTGTTTTATTTTGTCAACTTCCATGAAATACATAGGCAAATTTCTATTTATTCTGTAATAAATTTATAATCTTCGAATGGTAATGCGCAGATATTAAGATCAAAGTCTATACCATTCGTTAAATTCATCTACCTTTGTTTCAGCGTTCAATTTTAACGATTGTATTAATAGTATTTATAAGTTAGAGTTTAAAGAAATTTTAAAAGTGAAACTTATTTAGTGTTAACATAAAGTCATGATGTGTATAAAGTTTAGTTTAAACAACTTTATTGCTTATAATGTCGTTTTTGTTTTAAAATAACTAATTATACGTATAATTACATGATATTCATTATTAAAAAATATGTGTTTTAAATTATTTATTATTGTTTTTAAATTTATGCGTATCGTTTTTGTTTTAAATTAATTAATTATACATATAATTGTATGACATTCATTATTGAAAAATATGTGTTTTAAATTATTTATTATTGTTTTGTTTTTAAATCTGTGTGTTAATCCACTGATGACACTTATCCTCAAAATACGAAAATTTCTATTTAATTCTGTAAAAATTTCATAATATAAATTTGTAATGATGTCACTAAAAGTATGAACTCCTATTTAAATTCCTTATTTATTATCTTAACACAATATATTTTTAATCTCTAAAAATGCTAAGTTTCTAAAATACTCATAAATTGTTACTGATGTTAATTAACTTCAGTCATTCATTGTTTCATTCAGTCAAAAAATGTTAAGTCCCACCGGAAATTATTTATACTCTTCCAATGGCAACATCTAAATTTTAATGTCTATACCCTTCATTAAATGTTTTTAATTCTATAATACACATCAACCCTTTGTTTTATGCATCCTGTATATATCAATTGTTTCTGCACCTATGAAGATTGTCTGAACCCATGCTTTGAAGACAACCTCAGAAAACTATGTGATGAGTTCTTCAGGTTGACATTTTTTATTTATTTATTTATTTTTTTTAAAGGAACTAACTCCCGCCTTGCTCTACGGAGTGAAAAGGGGCACCGCAGGGCCTCGGGAGGGCAGTCTCCCAGGCGCTCAAGGTGAACTCTTTCTTTCTCTCTCTTTTTTCTAACTTTATTCTTTCTACCTTTTTTCTTAAATCTGTATTCTCTTTCTAACTTTTTTCTATACATTTCCCTTTCACTTATTTCTCTAATTGTAAATTTTGTATGTATCTCTTTTCAGGTTAAGTCCCAAAAGATCGTGACGTTCCCGCAAAACTTCGAAAAAATTTTGAAGTCCCCGAAATTATGAAAAAAAATACTAAGTCCGAAATTTAGGAAAATAAATCTAACTCCTCAAAATTCCCTATAGATGGCACCACCAAACCTCATCCAAGATGATAGTCAAAGCTTCTATTCTTCCGGTGGCAACACACAGTTTCTATTCTTCCGGTGGCAACACCCCCTCGTCCAAGATGATGACTAAGTAGTGTAAAAAGGGTGCGTTCTGCTGCACGGTGGTGGCGTAGTGGTGTCAGGGTGGAGGCGCGCCTCCACCCTACGCCACAATACGCCACTACGCCACCACCGTGCAGCAGAATCACCCTTTTTACACTACTCACGTAAATGTCTTAAAATGTACATTAGACGTTATAGATATTTTAATTTAAGACAGAAATATGTCTGAAATATAAATTCAAACACAAAAATGTCTGAAACACGTAAATACGCGAATTTTCAGACAGCAAAACGTGTTTGAATTTTCAGACACTTGCATTACTTAGAAAATTTTTCATATGGAATCTACTTTATGAAAGCATGCTTATACTACTTCTTTAAACATTCAATAAATATATTATTATTTTATATAATAAGCAGTTAAACTACTTATATTATGGTAGCTTTATGAAATTATATTTTTATGGAATAATACTCTAGGGATGTGAATGATATTTGCATGCTATTATTTTAACACAATTCATAAACAACATATTTAGACACAAAGCTTATTTTGTTAAAAAAAAAAAAAAAAAAAATCTTTGTCTTTAAAGCTTTCTTATATTAAAAGAAAAAGTGTGAAGACTGATGTAGCAAGTAATTTCTAGAGAAGAAGGCGAATTTATAAGAGAACAATCATGAATAATTTGTGCATATTTTTTTCTTTCTTTCTTCTTCTTATTATTCATTTAAAAACATTTTTCTTTCACAGATTCACCTACATCTAATTGTAAAACTACAAATTTTCCTGTATTTATGATTACAGTTCGTTTTTATTTAAATATCACCGAGGGATGCAACCTTCACATACTTGCATTATTAAAAAATTCTGTTCCTCTAAATATGAAATTTAAGAAAATAATATTTATTAAGTTTAAGATACCATACTATCAATAGTTTTATGGCAAAAAATCAGAAATGAAACATAACACCGCGATTTTTTTCACGAATACTGCAGTAAAATTTATCATAAAAACAGGTATTGCTGTATTCCATGGTAGCATGATTGGTAAGTGCTTCACTCCGACGATGTTTGGCTCGAGGTTTTGGTTTCCTTAGACAGTGTGAGTTCGAATCCCAACTCCGGAAAATGGGACTTTTTTTTTTTTTTTTTCTTTTTTTATATATAAATATTTTATTAATGCTCTAAACAATTCTAAAATATATTTTTAACAGAAAAACATAATCGCACGCCATATTTATTTATTTATTTATTTATTAAAAAACCTTAAAAGCGGTAGTATTTTTAAGCCTAACATGGCGGTGTTTTTAAGCCTAAAACATGGAGGCGTTTTAAGACACTAGCAATATCTTAATTTCTGATGCAAAAAGGTGTCTTAAGAAGTAAGACTTTTTTTTTTTTCGCTTAAAAAATGACCATCCATTTGAGACACTTTTTAAACTGAATTTAAGACATTTACGTTTACAGTGTAGATAGTTATTTAATAACATTACAAAACATTAATATTCGTCTGATTTGCTGCTTATCTATGCGTATTAAAAAATTCTACTGTCAATTCAATTGATTCTTTGATCAGTATTTTTTTATTATTCCTGTGTTCCTCCATTTAAGATGCTTTCTAGGAAAAATCCGTGTTATTTGAAATGGAAAATAATGACAGTTTGAGAAATTTTGCGAATTTTAGTAAAGTGGAAAAGACGTATAACCGATATTAGCGGCGTATAAACGAAGAATTTTTGCATTAAAATGAATAGGAATGAATCGGGACGTCGCTAAAAGGACGTATAAATGTAAAAGACGTATAAATGAGAGACGTATAAATGGTGCTTTATTGTATAATTAATGCTCAAGACGTCTTCATTCAGTATTCACGAATATGTTACGTATAATATGAATTACGTAACGTATTCATGAAACCACGGATAAACGAGGCTTGGCACAGTGGACCGTCCCTATTTAAATCTATTAATATTCAACTCTTTTAGTTCATATGGATACTCATGTATGGCAGCATGGTACTAGTTTTATACAGCCAAAAAAACAACATGGAAAACAGTAAGGTAACCATTTTGAGCAGTTTTCATGCTTTGAGCTGCTCAAAGTAACTTTTCCATATTGAAGTTTTTAAATTTTATATAAGATTGAACTAGTGACTATAAATACTATATAGCTGTTAAAGGAAGGCAGGATATTTCTGTTTTTAAATTCCTAAAAATTATTAGCATATTTACAGTCTATATATTATTTTATTATTATTATCTGTTTTACTCTGGCACGGGGCACAGTGGACCGCCTCTAAATGGGGCACAGTGAACCACCTTCCAATGTGCCTAAAAGTACAAATTCGATTTAATACTTATATTTGTTTTAGTTAAATTTATAGATACAAATATAATGTAATGCATTAATATCTCAAAGTAATAACTATCTTAATTTTATAATAAAATAAAAACAATAATAGATTTTTGAAAAGAACAAATATTTGAATTGTAATATAATTATTATTAATATTTAAATTTATTAACTATTTGAATTATATAGTATTAATAAAAGAAAAATTATCTAATTTAATAAACAGTAGGAAGAATTTATTATTATTGTTGTTTTTAGAGATCACATGTGAAAAGCAAAAGAAGTAGCTCAATCATAGATATAGTAATAAGACATAGATTGGTCAGTGAGAGGGAAAAAGTGATACCTTTTTTTTTTCGGGAAAAGTCACTCTAATAGCTGCCTTTTCCCGAGTAAATCACACACAGGAATACACACGGATAATTTAGTAAATAAAATTTATGAATAATTTATTTACTAAAGGTGAATGAAAAACTCCAGGTACAGTTTCAAAATCATTTTTCTTTTTATTCTTTTTTTCAATACTCTCTAATGGCTGATTTTAGAACTTTTTTTCGGCATCAAAATTTTTTGCTCGATAACATTGGGATGATAGATCTATATATATTACTATATCTATAAGCTCAATATATTTTAATTAAATTTATCCTACAAATATAATGTAAATTAATTATAACTCAAAATAATTTTTTAAAAAATATTAAATATTTGAATAGTTAGTATAATATTTCTTAATATCTGAATTTAAAAAAATATTTGATTTATATAATAATTAATAAAATAATACAAAACAATAACAATATTAACTTAATAAATTGTCTTACTGAGATTTGATTTCTTATTCGTTTATTTTAATTTAATTTTCGTTATTTTATTTCATGAAAATGCTTGAATTATGTTATTTAGGCTGGAATAGTATAAGAAACTAATTTTAGAGGAAAAAAGAATGTAATTTACATGAATTTAATATAAACAAAAGAGGCTGGTCCACTGTACCACGGTGATGAGGCACAGTGGTCCACTTTGTGAGTGCTCACAATTTATTTTTTCATTCATAATGTATTAGAAATATTGTTATAAAAAAAATTAAGACCTGTTAAGAAGGGCTTAGAGATTGTGTCCTATTTTTTTTCCAGTACACTGCTTTTCTGTTTTTTTTTTTGTGAAAAAAAAAAAAAAAAAAAAAAAATTAAGAGTGTAAAAGTGGTCCACTGTGCCCCGGTCTCCCTCTATATACCAAAATCTCTGTATTTTGAACTCTTATGCTTTTAGGAAAGGGAAAACGAAAGCCTGGGGATAAATATAGCCTTATGCAATGTTTTAATGCCATATTATTAAACCATTTTTTAATTAAGAACTAATATATTTTTCAATATTTGTACACATTCTTGTATTTCTTTTTCATCCATTCAAAAGTTAAATAATAACAAACGTGCATAAAACTTTAAAATTAAGTTCTTTCTTTTGTTTATAATTAAAAAATTAGAAATTTGTCCAGAAACAAATTAATCTTAAAATAACACAAAATCTCCCGGAAAAATTCATAACAGTCTTAGTATGCTTGTCTACTTTATATAATCACATTTCAAATAATTAAATATGCAATAACACTTTTTTACTATAGAGTGAGTAATTTTTTTTTTTTTTCCCCCGTGAAGAGCAACAGTAATATCGTCTCTAAAGTAAATAAAAAAAGTGCAAATATCAAATAAAGATCTCTTCCCCAACATTATTATTTACAGAATCAATATCGTTATCCCAACTCTTTTCATTATTCCACGTTAGCCTTCTCATCGTATCTTTATTTAGTTTAATTATCGTCTGCCAGCTCGTTACAAAATAAGCAGAAAGAGAATATTTTTCGGAGTCTTGCAAATAACAGCAATATTTTATTTTCGCTTATTTATTTAACTTTTTCTGGCAACATGAATAATAAATTCTTTTTTTTTTTTTTTTTAGTTACTTTATTATATGATTGTTTGGAATTTAGTGTATTTAATTTCAATCGAAATGGTGTTAATTAGAATGTATTAAAAAGAAAAAAAAAATCAGCTACCATGGATATGCGATATATTTTCTTGTTTCACATTAATATTCATAAGAGAAGAAATTTATAATAATTGAGAAATATTTATGCAATAATTATTAAAATTTATGTAAAAAATATCAATTAAGGATGCATTGTTTTAATTATGAAGAATGTAATCCATTAATTAATATGTATATTTTGTAATCATAGTCTGCAATTAAATAAAAATTTCTTTCAAAGAATTCTTTGCATTTATTAAGAAGAAAACACCAAATGATGTTATCAAAATTATTTATTAATTGTAAATGATTGTTATTTCGTAAAATACAATGTATTATTTGCTTGAAGTATCTTGTAAAATAATCTACGAAGAATAAAATTAGATAATTTAAAAAAAAAATTAATTAAAAATTAAATTTCTGAATCTTATCTTTTTTTTTTTTTTTTAATTAATGGTATACGCGAACAATACATTTTTTTTTTTTTTAAGTTGGTCACAAGTTTTTTAGTTTTTATTAAAATTACACAAAATTTTTTATTATGTTTAAAGCCTGTTTTACATTTTCGTTTTATAAATATGAAAATATTATTATGTTAAATTTGTTTTAGTTTGAATTTTTTCAACATTGTACTTGAAAAAAAAAAAAAAAAAAAAAAAAATATTCCAAATAGGGGGAAAAAAAAAAAAAAAAAAAAAAACTTTGATAGATGCTATTGTGATATTTGGCATATTTATAAATATCTAGAATAGAAATAACAGATTTCGAATAATTTTCGGATAATTACTTAACTTTAAACGATAAATTACTCTTACTACCATCATGAAAATTAGAGTCACTCGCCCATTAAACTACTAAAAATGTATTTATTGTCAGTATGAAGCAGGGCGTTATAAGACATAAGGGTAATAAAAGGTAAATGAATAGAAATTTTAATCACATATATATATATATACATATATATATAATTCTTTTGATAGTAGAAGAATATATTTAGATAGATAGATAATCAGAACGTACAGTAGAAGTATAATATTATCAGTACAAACAGTTGGAAATGAAAGAGGATTTAAAATCAGCATTCAAAAAATTAATATGATGAAAAACAAAGACCACCCAAACCAAACCAAATATATATATAGTTAATGAAACCTTTTCAAAAATTTCAGTAGATGAAACCAAGTATCACATGAAGAACTAGATAAAACATGAATAAAGATTTCGGAAAAAATTAAGCATTCTTTATTTAAAACATACAACATCGATACTTTTTCAAGTGCATGGATGGATTGGTTCATGCAAATTAGGTGATATTTCTGTCTTACTGTATGAAATTTGTTAAATATTTACAGTAAGCTGTGCCTTATATCACCCAAAGGACTAGTAATTAATGTCAAACTCGACGAGAAACAGGAAAAACCAATAGAAAAACGTACTTTTAAATTCCACAATTACCAATATTACTTATAAAATAAAAGTAATTCTAAGAATAAATAATAAAACCAAAATTATTACTTACTTTACAATTGTAAAAATCGCCGAGAACGACTGAAACATACCATAATAACCACAGGTAAACAACATTAAGTAAACATTATGCTAAACTTGCTGTATCTTAATTTTGCCACATCTCGTATTGTTCGAGAATTTTTCTTTTTTCAAAAAGTAAAAGAAAAACTAGAATGTTATGGCCACCACATGACTTTCTTTTATATTTTCCTATGCAAATTCACTCAGTAAAAATAATTTGTTAAAATCATTATTTAATAAAATTATCTTCCATGATAATGCCGTACGATTTCCATATTAGAGAAGTAATATAACACTAAATATCCAAAAAAAAAAGTTCACTTTATTCTCAATGTTACATAAAAAAAAAAATCTTGTTTTGTTAAAAATGAAAAAAAAAATCGATAACTTTATTTTAAATTATCGCATATTGATGGTTCAACCATTCATTTTAAAGGTATTGGCGAGCTCTTTTGAAAGATACCCATCATGAAAATTTATTCCCCTCGAGGGGGGGGGGACTTCCCCTCAGGGGAGGGGGGTAGATGCTTCTACATATACAAAAAAAATTCCCCAGTGTACTATCTCTATTATAAATAATTCTTGTAAGTTTCATAATGATTATTAAATCATAATTTTCTTTATGCACATTTATACAAAATTTTGTCCTATACCACCATGTTAAAAATTTAGGAAAAGCGGGATGGCGACACAAGCTGTTCGACAAATTTTACCAAATGTTGATAGGTACTAATTTATGTCAATGTGTAACTAAATACCAATTTGTATGAAATTCTGTGGAGTAGTTCCTGAGATACAGTTGCCACAAAATGTTGTCACACAAACACCCAGACAGACAGACGTTTTCTAAAAATGGTCAAATCATGTTCTATAGCTCTCAAAACGCGTAAATCCATCAAAAACATGAGGTCTAAATTTTTTACGAATCCAATACTTTCTTCTATTGAATATAGAAGAAAGTAAAAATATTACTTTGATAGGTTTCATTTTGATACTGGAAACATCTTTCGATACCTACTGTAGTAACAATAATTTTTGAATGATCTCGTTGTAAATGTTAAGTCATATCATAGTTCTCTCTTAAAAATTTAATAGAGTTGTCCATTAAATTAATGAAAATTTATTTGTTATTTTTGAAATGGTATTTTGAAACACATAAGAATAATAAAAGAATAGCAAAGGAAAGGAAAGGAATATAACTTAATGTTTCATTAGTCAGATAAAAGAAATCTAACAGGGCCATTGACAAATAGGAAATGTAATATTGAAATAACTTTATTACTTCCTTCTATATTCAATAGAAGAAAGTATTGGATTCGTAAAAATTTTCGACCTCGGGTCTAAAACCTCTTTTAATAGCAATGGACTTTAAAAGTCCATTGCTATTAAAAGAGGTTTTAGACCCTCTATAATTGATAAAGCTATCAAAAAGTTCAGTAGGCCAACTTATAATTCTACTCTTTCCATTGATGATAAAATTAAACCTGATAATCTTGTTGTCTTACCTTTTTATCCCCCCTTATGTTTTAAATTAGCCAAAGTTTTGAAGCGTTTCAATTTTCACGTTATTTTTAAACCTGACAATAAATTCCAATTCCCTTCAACCAAATCCCCTGTTCCTGAGCTTTAAAAATGGGGTATCTATAATGTCCCTTGTAATAACTGTGATTTATCTTATATTGGTCAAACTAAAAGAAATCTTGAATGCCGTTTACGTGAACATTCTCGGTATGTTGTTAATCAAGAAAATTCTAAATCTTCTATTGCGAAGCACAGTTGGGAATTTGATCATAGTTTTAATTTTAAGAGAGCCAAAATTATCTTTCATGCCAAACGCATTTTCGAACTGGATTTTTTTGAAAATTTAGCTATTTACCTTAATCGTGATAAAATTGTCAATGAAAAATCTGATTCCACTTTGCTGTCTACAGCCTGGAAAAATTTGTTTAATTCAATTAAATAATTTCCTTCATAATGTTTATAACATAAAAATAGTTTTAATTAAATAATTCTAAATAAATAAATAAATAAAATAATAATAATAATAATAAATTTATTAATTTTATTAAATTTACTTATTAGTATAATATTAATTTAAAAAAAAAATAAATAAATAAATACATAATAAAAATAAATATATATATATATAAATCATTAAAAAATAATAATAATAATAAATAAATTAAAATAAAATAAAGTAAAGTTAATTGTTTATTCCTTTCCTCCCTTCTTTTGTTTTTGTGTGTGCATGTGTGTTCTCTGATTGGTCCTGCATGCTTCCTATTGGTTGTTTGTGTTGCTCCTCTCCCTCTGGATTTTGCCCTACTTTTAGTCTTGCTTTTGCCTCCAAGGCAGTAGCACGTGTTTTTTTGCACCTGATGAAGGAAGGCTACGTCGTTTCGAAACCGGTTGTGCTGGCTTAAAATTTATGGTGTGTGAATAAGTCTTATTGTCTATTTATTGAGAATAAAATTGACTTTTTTTTTTATATTTAGTGTTCTGTAATATGGAAATCGTCTGCATTATCATAGGAGATATTTTTTTTAAATAATAATTTTAATAAATTATTTTTACTGAGTGAATTTGTATAGGAAAATATAGAAGAAAGTCATGTGGTGGTGGACACAACATACAAGTTTTTTCATATATATTTTTATGTAATTCAAATATAAAATATCCAATAGTTATTACAATAAAGCTGCTCTAGCTTAACCCTTTCAGGGGCGGTGGTTGTATAGTGCAGCCACAAATTTTTATTCAAAATTGCAAAAACTGTCCCCAGAAATTTTTTACAAAATTTCCCTTTTATAATTTAGAGGAATAACTTCATTTATTTCTTGTCTTTTCATATTGTTGGTGGTTTCTGGTGGCTGTTGAATTTAAATGAAGAAAATTTGCTTGCCACTGAAAGGGTTAATTTTGCCCCTTTTTTTAGTTTTCGAGAAGCATTTTTCGAATAGTAAAAGAAAAACAGTACTACTCTAACATATTTTATTCTGATATTCAGAATATTTATCGATATCCACAGTTTAAGTAAAAAATTTCAATGATTTTCGGATTATCAAGTTTTAATAGCACTTGCTATGTAAAAAAAAAAAAAAATTCGAGATCTGATACCATTCTTGCTGATTCTTATGTAAAATGACCCCTTGAATCCGAATATGACTCCCATTTTGTATATACACCACCCCCTCCCTCAATTCATTCCCTGTTCGATAATTTATGACCATGAATTTGATTTGGAGAATGAAAAATAATTAATTTAACACCTAAAAACAAAATATATAAAGTTTAAAAAATAACATTAATAACAGATTAAAAAAAATATAAGATATATAATGCAGAATTTGCGTGGCAAATTCCCCCCCCCCCCCCTCCCAGAGAAAAAAAAATCCCTTGTCGCAAATGTTCTTGTTTTAAAATTTTCCAACTCTGTAGCGCTTCAGAAGATATTTAACGGTTAAAATTATCCTGCCTCCTCCTAAAAATCAAATTTACAGCCATAAAATCGTCGAAAAATGATAAAAATAGAGGGCCAATTCCTAAAAAAAACGGTGGGTGGTATGGTAGGGCAAAATGGGCGTCAAATTCGGATTCAGGAGGTCATTCTACATAAGAATATGCTGAAATGGTGTCAGAGGCAATTTTCATGCCGAGCAGTGTAGTTAAGGCATGCCCACATCCCTTGTGAAAGCTCTATAGACTAATCCATTAAACTTGGATATTTGTTCATTGGCATTCAAATAGTTGCTTTATAACACATAGGGGTAATAAAAGGAAAGCGAAAGAAAAAAAAAAAAGGAAGAACATCTCTCATTATTTCATTAGTTAGAGGAAAGAAAACTGATGCAGGCATAGACAAAGAAAAAGTGTATGACAGAAATCGTTTTATTTTCATGTATATTTTCATGTAAACATTCAATGCGCTTTATATTTATTTTGCCACGCCATACTATTTTTCGAGAAACATTTTTGCAAATGGTAAAGGAAAAACTATATTGCTTTGATAAATGTCCTTTTTTTATCTGGAATATTTATCGATAACTATACAGTGGTAAAAATAAACTTCGAGAGATCAAGTTTTGAATGTTTAATCATTCCTAATTTCCTAATAAAAACTCAATAGAATCGTTCATTAATCTAATGAAGATTTATTTATTGTCGTTCAAATAGTCCTTTTATAAGACAAAAGTGTATATAATAAAAGGAATACGAAGGAAAAGAATATTACTTATTGCTTGATTAGTCAGATAAAAGACAGCTGATAGGAACATATTTAAAAAAGGAACGTGGGTTAGGAAAAATTTTATTTGATATATATTTTTATGTATATTACAAAACAGTTTAAATACACTCATATTTGTGAAAATTGCAACACCATGAAGAATTTATCAGGAATTAATGAAAAAAAAAATGTTTGAGTGCCCGAACTCTGTATTTTGTGTAGCCGCCATGCGCTGTAATAAGTGCTTCTATACGATGCGGCATACAGTTAAACAGATTCTGAATGACTTTCCTTGGAAAGAGCATTCTATATTGTTTATATGCATACCCAAATTTCATCTGTAGAAGCTGTAAGATGAGAATCACGAGCAAGACGCAAGATCAATCAACGAAATCCCACATATGTTCAATAGGTGGCATATCCAGCGAATAAGCAAACTAAGGAAGAAGCTATACGTTTTCTGTTGAAAAGAAGTCTTGAACATTCCTTGCAACAAGTGGGCGTTGTTTCCTCTAATGGCTGAATATCTGCCTCTGGCCCCTCAATTATCTCAGCTGGGGGTTAGAACCAGGGACTTTCTCCCTTCGAACCAACCGATTGAACCTCTTCCACCGCTTGACCACATCAAAGGATTCTGAATAGCGCCGCTCGAAACGACTTCCAACCTACCTCAGTGGAAACTGCACTTTAGCCGAACAGGCATGTTGGCCCCGGAGACTTTATTCCCCGTTTCTGTTAAAATTACATACAATTCGTAGCAGCTGAGATCGTCCATGATACGCAGTTGCATCCCAGACCATAACACCAGATGTTCGTTCACTAATGTCGTCGATAATGCCCTCCAGAAGGTAGCGTTCACCAGCATAGTTTCTAACAGGTGTATGGCCATCATGGTACCACAAATTAAAGTGTAATTCGCCAGAAAGAGCCACTTGTTGCCAACTTTCACACGAGTCTTTTATGTCCATGAGCCCATTGCAACCGCTTGTGTCGATGGTTTTATGTGGGGGGGGGATCCTGTATAACGGAGTTCCTGCACAAAGTCCACGATGCAGCAGATGTCGACGAATTGATGAAGCAGATATTGATACACCTGTAGTAATGGACCCAAGCGCTGCTAACTGTCTAGATGAAGCTGTACAGTCCGTCGGCGCCATGCAGACAATGTGCCTATCATCGAGTTTTGACATCATCTTTCGGCATCCAAACTTGGATTTCTAAGTTGTCTGATTCTTGTCGGCCCACTGCTTCCAAACTCGCACCTCTGTGCTTCTCTTACGCTGCACACGAGCTGCTATTGCACGATAGGAAAATCCTCCTTGACATAGACCAATGATTCTCTCCCTTTCAAACTCATTTTCATTTATTGAAATGGCAGCCTCTTTTGTCGAAAAGGCATTGTTATTCTCACCAAACGTCTCTCACTAGCACATAAACATAGACTATTTTCAACATCCTGCTACGGTTCTCTATTTATGCGATCAGAGGTCCACACATGCATTATGACTCTGAAATATTAATTATTTGTTTAACACACTATAATTAGCATTTGCTAAAAATTTCAGCTCAGTCGTATCGTCCCTTCATGGAGTTGTAATTTTCACAAATGTGAATATAAGAAATATATAAATATTATTGTAATAACCCTTTATACGGCCATGGGAAGTATACTTCCCACCAACTTTATTAATTTTTAAATGTCGAATCCTATACTTCCTAATTGATCTGACAACTGTAAATGCCTTCATTCTCTGGAAAGTAAGTAGAAGAGATTCGGGACCTAGAGACCAATTAAATTTTCTACCTCGGCTAGCACGACAACTGATTTCTGGATTTTCAAGTCGTAAACGCAAAGGACGGCCTGTAAGTTTCCTGAGCAGCAAGAAAACTGTTCCAGATGATGTACGATTGACTAAAGTTGGTGACCAAAGAATATAAAATGCAATGCGAAATATAAACAAATTCAAAGTACAGTAGAACCTCGATTATCCGAACCTCGATTAACCGAAACTCCTCTCCGTTAACCGAAGTCGGTTTCTTCTTCACTTTTTTTTTTCTCTTTCTACTATCATCCAAAGTCTTCTCTTAACAAACATGCATTTTTAAAGTTTTTTTTTCCCCACATTCCTTTTGTATGCAAGCCGTCTTTTCCAAACTACGAATGCAGATAAATATTTTAGAATTTCCTTTTTTAGAATTCCTTCTCGCAAGCTCAATTCTCGGTATGAGTGTACTCTTTCCCACTTTCATACGTCCCTGTTCTAAACAAAAACACACCCCATTTCGAAATGTGGACGGTCATTCTGCCAAGTCCCAGAACAATCGCACCCTCTGATTGTAAGCAAGTGCAAAGAACCTAACCTCTTTTGTCATCTCAAGAACAGAGAAATTTTCATTGCAACAGAATTTCAAAATTTTTGTCACTTTGTGTCACTTATGATTCCTCTGAACTCATGCTTTTAAGAAAACCTCGTGATAGAGCTGCACGGCAAAGTATGGCCAATTTATACCAAATCAAGCTTCCATTTAAACCATTGTGAGTTTTTGTTTCAGAAATAAATTTATTTTCATTTATTTAACAGTTAAAATAGTCATAATAACAGTTCAATGAAGATACAACATAATAAACTAGATAACAGGGGTCGTAATCTCCGCCCCTTTTTCAGGACACACTTAAGAATGAGAAATTTTCTCGTATTTTGCCACCAGTAATTTCATGCAGAAATTTTTATGGTACTTTTTATAGAAATGTCTCCAGATTAATCTGGTTAGAGATCATCGTAAAAAAATAGTGGTAGGAATAGAGGCGGAAATTTGTCATATTTGAGAGTGTCCTGAAAAAAGGGCGGAGAGGACGACCCCTGAGATGATTATTGATGAATTCTCGATTATCCGAAAATTTCGATTATCCGAAGTAGGTTCGGTCCCAATTACTTCGGATAATCGAGGTTCTACTGTATATGATGTCTTACCTTTGAATAGTTCCCAGTGGGCGGTAGGAAACATACTTACCACTAAACAAACAAACAAACAAAAACAAAAAATCTTAAAATTTAAATTAATTTTAGGTAATAAGCTAAAAGAATTTCTTTTTATAAATCATTCTCAATCCCAAAAATATTTTAACATAACATTACTAGAAAAAAATGGCCCTATAAAGGGTTAAAGTTGCTTTAACCTAATTCTGCCATACTTCGTATTTTAACACTAAAGCTACCGATACTTCATGTATACCTATTCCTACCACAGCGGGTCAAGTGACCCGTCTTTAAAATGTTATATATATTACTATGTATAGCAAAAATATATTATTTAGCACAATTTGGTACATGAAACATGGACGATGTGATAACGTTATTTGCAAGAAATTCTGAGAAAAAGTTTAAAATGGGTCATTTGACCCGTCCTGGTAGGTTTAGTGTTAAGAGAAACTTTTTTTCAGACAATATAATAATATTATAGTTTTAAAAATATAAAGAACACGCTTTTATAGAAATGTGAACTAAAAAAGCACAAAATATCTATCTTAGTATTAAAATGCAGGGTGAGAGAAAATCGCGTGACTGGCACACGATAATATTTCCATACATTTAAATCTTTAATTAAAATAACTTAGAATTAAACAAAAACCATTTTTAAAAAATCTCCCCTGACTGGGATCGAACGCTGAGCCTTTCGGTTCGTAGCGCGGAGCCTTACCTCAACGCCACATCGTTCACGCAGGTAATGTATTTTTTTACAATATAAATTTTTTGTTTGCTCCCAGAGCAGTTACAAACATACATACAAACATACATACATACAGGTGAAGCTAATAAAAGCGTGTTAATAAAAAGAAAAATGTGTTATCCTGACCACTATCATTCTGATATTTGGAACATTTATCGACATTTACAGCGGTAATAAAAATTTCTAATGATTTGCGATTTATCGAGTTTTTAAAGTTAAATCTTTCCTACTTACCCTGTGAAAATTCAATAGAATAATCCATTAATATAATGAAGATTTATTTATTGTCGTTAAAATAATCTCTTTCAAGACAAGGTTAATGAAAGTAAACGAAAGAAAATAATATCACTTAATGTTTGATTAGCCAGATCAAAGAAAGATGATAGAGGCATAGAAAAAGAAAGAATATGGGATAGGAAGGACTTTATTTTCGTTTATATACAGTATATTCTCGATTATCCGCGGAATTGAAAGGCACGGGTTTCGTGGATAATAAAAATCGTTGATAAACCTCAAAAAACCTGGAAATGAGGGGTAAATAACATACAAAATGTTTTGTTTCAAAAATGCAAACGTATTGTATGTTAAACATCAAACAATCGAATTTTTAATAATTAGTAAAAATATTTGTATTTTTTCAATTCCTACTATTAGTTCACACTCTCCCTGTATCTTGTACAAATCTTGCAATCGATTTTTAACTAACTTCCCGATTAGCTAAAAATTTGAAACTTTCAGGATTGCTCAGAACACGGTGACAACACAATACTTCGAAGTCCGATTTTCGAATTTTTTATTAGTTTTCTTATAATTAATTAAAATATGAAAATAATAATATCCTAATAGCGTTATTATAGCCATTAAAATATTAGCTATAATTTAAGTGTTGCCAAAAAAAAAAAAATTACGAGTTCATTTTCTTTCCACATAAAAATAAATACATTTAATTAAACGTGAACATTGAAACTTATAAAAAGTTAAATTATACATCTCACAAAAATTGACGTCTTTATCACATTAAAAAATTCATGCACATTGATAAGAGCTCTATGATTCATCATAAAATTTAAAACATGGTATATAAAAAGATTTTTTTTTTATCTTATATTATTTTTATTTAATTTTTCACGCGCGCTTTTTATTTCCTAATTCAAAATTATTAAAAAAAAAAAAAAAGTTATCGATAGTGTTTGTAAATAGGAATTGACTTAAAAAATTTTTCTTTTATATAACTTGTTATACTATAGGATGCAAAAACAATAAACAAGAAATTGTAGTTACGATGAGGCTAGGGTACAATCTGAAAGTTAATTTGTGAACTAAATTAAATAGTTATAATAACAGGAGACTTGGCGTTGGAATATTAAAACTCGAATAAACGACTACGTCAGAAACGCCAAAGAAAAATATTGGAAATGCATACAGCTGTTTCGGCAGCTTTAAGCGTGCCGTCTTCAGTGCAAAAAGGATTCTGAATCTGCAGAAGTGCTCGTATATATAGGAGAGGGGCCGAATTTAGTTCAACCAATAGAATTACGGGAAAGGTGGGGAGAGTGGCCAATAGGAACTCATTAAAGTTAGCTGTGTAAACAATAGAAAAATTAAGAAAATGTGGACTGAATATAAAATTTCCAACTGTCAGACAAATAGGGAATAGCGAAATCACAATTTACAAGGTTTTTAAAATTTTTATAAATATGAAAAGCTTCAAAGAAATCGAGTTCATGAATGGATTTAGGTCTGCAAATTATTTTAGCTGAATTAAATTTAAAATTATGATTTTCCTCCCAGCAATGTTTAGAAATAGCCGATTTATTGGTTTCTTGTTTGCGGACGTAATTCATATGTTCTTTTAGACGAAATTTAAGACTGCGTTTAGTTTGGCCAATATATGATAAACCACACTGACAGGAAATACTATAAATACCCCAAGAATTATGCGTATCAATGGGATCTTTTAACTGAGAAAAGGTGAGTTTATTGGAAGGCGAAAATATTATTTTAAAATCATATTGCTTGAGAATTTTAGCTATGGTTTGACTGGATTTAGGAAAATTACAACTCCCTCGTATTTCATCCACTAAATCAGTCTCTTCTAATATCAGTATTGTCTTACCCTATTTTCCTAAATCCAGTCAAACCATAGCTAAAATTCTCAAACAATATGATTTTAAAATAATATTTTCGCCTTCCAATAAACTCACCTTTTCTCACCCAGCAAAACTTATACTGGCGGGCTCGTTATGGCCTACTGCTGGCATCCTGCACTTGCCATCAGTTGCCGGTTGCCCCATATAACTCCAGTAGCGGGCCTTTTATGGCTGCCAGCAGTGATGGAAGCCTAAAGCAAAATGGTCGGTGGCCCAGAGGTGGCACAAACACAGATGGCCTTATGCAGGCTATCACCACACGGCCAACCTCATGTTTTTCATGTTGTGGCCACAAATTATTATGCCATAACCAATTTGTATGCATAGAGGGCGCTGTGATTCTTTTTCTGTTCATTTGAAATTCCCTCGCTTTCCGCCATTTCATACGAAGTTGTTGTTCGCTAATGTAGTCTGCGGGTGCGTCTTCGAGGTTGAAAATCTTGTAAAAAGAATATATGAGTAAGTAATTCCATTATTAATTTGTTTTTGTATTATTTTTTAAATACTATTTTTTAAAAATGTTTCACTCTAAAGCCATTGTTATAACAAAAGGATTTCTAGAAATATATAACAATTATCCAGTTGATCCGTTTTAGTAAATTATGATAGTCGCTAACCTTCTAGTATTTTATCATTGTTATTATTATTTTAATTGATTTAATAAAATAAAAATTATGGATTTTATTTTATATATTTATATTATATGGACGGGAGAAAGTTATTAGAACTATTATAACTATTTATAGTTTATGTTTTATTTATTTTTTCTTCCTTCAGTGTAGTTAAGAAGAAAGCATTAGATTCGGGAAAATTTTCGACATCCGGTTTTCGATAGATTTTGCACGTTTTGGGTTGTTCTCATGAACATAATTTGAAAAATTGTCTGTCTGTCTCTTTGTGTGCGCTCAAAAATTTATGAAAATGATAGTAGCCTAAAAAGTTTACTTCTTCCGCTTTTTTATCCCTTTAATGTACAAACATTGCTTCTTCCACCCCTGAGGGAGAAGTATATCAGATAGAGTAAATTTCCAATATGAGGGCTTGGGGACAAAATCTCTCGGGACAAAATATCGTAGACGTAAATGAATACAAAGTAAAAAGAGTTGGTAATTATTAGTAATGATGTATAAAATTTCATAACAACACATACCTTAGTCAGAGCACTGACATTCTGACAAACCTACAATAATTTTTTTTTATAAATTTTACTTAAAGAAGTTTAAAAACTATATTTATTTATTTTTTGTCAGAATTAGTCATAATGAATTCAATCGTGCTTATTAATTTTAAAACTTTTAATTCAAGTTTGTGAACAGTGTTCAGCTTTAATGTCAGCAATGATGTACACGATTTTTAAAATGTATTTTGAATAGTGAAAAGCAAAAGATAGAATAACTTAAAAATAAACATAGATAAAATAATGAAATTCAACTCTATGATTTATTTAATTATTTAATTATTTATTTTAATTAATTAATTAATATTTATAAGGCCCTGTGGCCCCCTCCAGAGATCACGCGTGACACAAAATCAAATTTTCAAATAGATCCTACTATTTTTTTGACGCGAGATTTTGTTCGGCGAGATTTTGTCCCGCGATATTATGTCCGGATCCCAATATGAGTATTTTTGAAAAAAAATTCGTTAATATCTTTAAACGAACGTTATATTATACATCTGTGATGTTTTAAAGCAAATTTATTGATTTTATTATTTTTAACAAAAACTAGTATGTTGTGGCACCACAAAACATGCTTTTATATTTTTTATTATGTAAATTTGCGTAGTGCAAATAATTTGTTAAAATCATTTTCCTGAATGCATGGAAACGATTTTCATTTTAGAACAGTGTTTGTCAATAATAATAATAATAATAAATGAATTTTGTGCCAACTTCTGAAAAAAGGACTTTTTCTTCTTCTTCTTCTTCTTCTTCTTTTTTTTTTTTTTTTTTAAATAATTTATAACTTTGTTTTAATTTACCACAAATTTAATTCAGTCATTTACTTGAAAGTTATTGATGAGTTTCATTTGAAAAATATCACCACTGAAAATTTGAAGGGCGAGCGATTCCTCAACTTATGCAAAAAAAAGCTTCCTGGTTAGTTGTTAACAAGTGAAATTGTTTTTCTTGAATTTTTGCATGCGTGAGAAATCCTACACACTAAATCAGAACAGAAAGCCATCTGTACTTCTTTCATAAAACAACAACAAAATGTAACTGATAATTGCTGCGTCAGCGTTGGTTGGGCTACTGGGCAGAGAGGAGATTTATTTATTCAGATAACGAGTAACTGTGTTCAGAAAATAAAATAAAAAAAGAAGAAAAATTAGTTAATTCATCAATTATTTTTAAATGAAAATTATTATAAGTATACAACTAAAAGTTTGTAGGTGTAATATATGTCACTATCGCATGAAATGTATAAAGATTCATGGAGTCCTTCTATTTTTTACGGGCCTATAAATAAGTATATTTATTTATTAACAGCTTATAGATTCAAACTATTTGAAGTACGCTATTAAACAAATTCTTCAATAACATATTGATTTCTATCTGAAATTATGCTAGGATTTGTGTCAACTAATTATTAATATTATTATTCATTTCCATAATCCGAATACCGTAGATAATGAAAGCATTGTATTCGGTCAAAAATTTTGATATCGAGTTTTCACCTGATTTACATATTTTAAGGTCTCGTGAGTGAGAAAAGTGTTTTTTGGCAATTGGTCTGTGTGTTTGTGTATCTGTATTGTATATATGTGTATATGTTTCTGGAAATTTTCTGAATATCATATCTACAAAACTAATAAAGAACGACGAACTTCTGATTAAGACAGGTATAGTGTACAGATGATTTTTCCAACTTTTGTTGAAAACTGGAAATCTCAAAAACTGGCGATTTTCTTCAAATTTATATAAACTTTGTTTTGGATGTCCTTTTGTACTTGTTAGTTCAGGGAAATTGATAAACGACCTATAAAAATACACAATTTTTTTAAGTCTCACAAGTGCTTTCTCTTAAAAACAGCTTTATGGATTTTCTTCAAAATCGCTATATTAATTCCTTTTTAGATATCATTTCGTATGCAATTGTTAATTTATGGTGAACAGATCAGTTTACTAAGTTTTGGTGAAAATTATCAGTGGGACAGTGAGCCGATATCTCAAAAACGACTTTAACTTTCTTCAAATTTGCTACATAACCCCCTTTTTACTCGCTCTTTAGCATGTAATACTTGCTTAATACAGGAAAATTGACAAAAGTACTTATTAGGTGGAAGCAATTCCAAATCTAGGAAACGAGTGTTTCAAAAAACTGATCTAACGATTTTTTTTTTTTTTTTTTTTTTTTTTTTTTTGTTAATTCGCTATGTAAACTCTTTTTGTTATATCTTCATGACGCATGTACCAGTTTGCTTTGACAGGAAAATTATTAGATGTGTAAACTCATAAATCATTTTTATGTTTTCTGACCACTTTATTTAACAACAGCAACAACAATAATAATAATAAAATATAACAGGGGTAAAATATGTGTAGTAATAACTGATAAAATTCATGCAGATTATTATTATTATTATTATTATTTTAATGTGGGTCGGGTTGTCTGAACTTATTTTACTGTTGTCGGAACTATTCAAATTTTATTATCTAATAATTTTCTTGATAATCGCGAAACCCCACTATTGGAAAGAAATTTTGTAGCCTAAAATATTCTTATACATCCATTTATTCAACTTTTTATGTATTAAAAAATATATGAACATAGGAATTTTGATATTAACAAAATGACACAAAAAACGACACTTTTAAAAACTTGAATTTTTTGCATTTCAAAAACACGTCTATCTCTAATCTTCGCTTTATGGTAAACGTAGTTTTTAACTCAGTTATCGACCTCAAGGTTTTGAAGACAAACTGTTTTTAAGCTACTACATTTCGTTGATGACATTATGCTGAACTTGTAGTCAATTTATCTTTTCCTGATGATGGGTCAAGCTTAATTATTTTGAGTGGAAACGACTGATGTGTTGTTCCATAATCTATAAAATTAACTTACTTTTTTCCTTCTTCAGCACTAATTTTCCTGTCATTTTACTAAATATTCTCTAAAACCTTTCTAGCATAATTTATTTTAATAAATTGAAAAAAAAAAAAAAATAAATAAATAACTTATCTAAAACAAACAAGAGAGAGACAGATTTTAAAACATATACTTATTGCAGCAAAAAATGTAATGAAGAGCTGGTGTTGAAAAAAGTAAATAAAGAACTTTGTAAATTTAATTTACAAAGTTGTAAAAAACTTTAATAATAATAATTAATTAAAAAAAAAAATTTTCAGGTCGAAATGGTTCCACGACCATTCATTATGTGAATAAAATAGGCACGAGTGAAGTAGTTATAAATGGCGAAGAATTGCTCTTTCATACATTTTGAAATATGACTAACTATTATTAAAATAAACAAACCAAAATGAAATATTAAAAACTGGAAGTGATATTTAAACTTTTCAAAAACATAATTGCCCCATGGGATTGAAATAGTGCTAATGGCATATCTTAATACTATCTTCGGCGTGAAATTGCTGACAGAATTTTTGAGAAATGAATACATAAATATAGAATAATTATATTAATATTATTATATATTTTAATTATATTAATCATATTGTAAATTTATAATATAATAAATTTATTCTAAATATAAATTTAATATAATAGAGCGAGGGATAGGAAAACTATTTTATGTAACTAAATTCTCTGATACATGGTACCAAAACTAAGATGTTTAATAGATGCTGAGTTATAGTAAAACTGTAGTTCTTGAATAATCGTAGCATCGCCTGACTACCGATAAACACACAAATTGAACCTGTCGGATAAGGCTCTATCAAAGGCAGTGGAGACCCGGGTCGAACATTGCGCGAAAGACGAAGACGCTGCTAAAGCAGCGGAGAATCAAGACTTGGTTTTATGTGATTTCAGTGAACTTTGCTTTAGTTATTAATTTTAAAGTAATATAAAATATATATATATATTTATCTATTGATTTTCTTTCCTTTCTTTCTTTCTTTCTTTTTTTTTTTTTTTTTTTTTTAATTCATTTAAGTGTAGGGACAAGAAATCAAAGAAATCCTGATAGTAATAAATAGAAACATTTGTAAATAAACATAATCATTGCCCCCACCCCACCCCAATGAAAAAGAAAATGTATCAGTTCTTTCAGATTGAAATAATAAAACATCCCTTCGTGAGTCTAACAAAAAGCGTGAATGCAGCAAATTATTTTTGCTGCACTCATGCCCACATTGTTTCGCCTGATGAAGAGCCTTTGGGGTATTTCGACCAGAAACAATTGCTGAATTTTTTTTTTTTCTTTGAGTTTATGGTGTTTAGTTTTTTACAATGCTCTTTTTATAACAATTTTGGTTTCAATATTTTATAATTTTCACATGTAAAGTTACATTTATTTATATCAAATAACTTAACAAAATTAAACATATTAAAATTTGAACACTTAAAAAAAAAAAACATAATCTACTTCATTCCAAAAAATGTAATGGATCAACTGAATATTTCTTATATGCTGTACTAGAAATCCTGAATTTATAGCCATGGTGTATGAATCAAATACTTGTAAATAGTATTTAAAAATGAATATGTACAAAATCAAATTAAATATTGGATGCATAGAAAAAACTGGTTGCTACCTCATCAGAAAAAAGAGAGAAAAAAAAAAAAAAAAAAGAAAAAAAGAATGAAAGAAAAAGAAAAAAAGCACTAATAAAATTAAAGGTATCACCAATAAAATAATATACTAGGTATAACCAAATCACTGCAGGCCTATTAACGGCCTTCTTCACTTACCGTCTCCGGAAGTCCGAGTCAATGTTATTCTATGGGAAACTTTCTTTACAAATAACTTATTAATCAATACATATTTTAAATTCTGTTTTCACATTCAGAAAATTCCCAACTTTTAAATTGTTGGACCTTTTTTAAAGATGTATTTTTTTAATTATTAATATTTTATTTTGAAATTGCAAAATGAAAAATTTCACATATTAAAAATTCGTATTTTGCAGCTTCAAAATGAAATATAAAAAATTAAAAAAATAATTTTTTTTAAAAATGTCCGTCAATTTAACAGTTGGGAATTTTCCGAATGTGAAAACAGAATTTAAAAATATGTATTAGTTAATAAGTTATTTGTAAAGAAAATTTCCCATAGAATAACGTTGGCTTCGGCTTCCGGTAACGGTGAGTGAAGTGGGCCCTTAATAGGAAAATATAAAGGACCAATGAAGACTGCCGGCAGTAATGTAATTTTTTATGTTTGCCACAGCTGGCCCACTGTAGGCTGCGAGCAACAACATGGAAAAACTATATTTGCCACCATATGGCCCAACACTGGCCCTCTAACAATTTCCAACCTAATGTTCGTTACCAACAGTGGCCCATTACATATTTTCATCATACTGCTAGCTGCCAGCAACGACCCATTCACCGGCCCACTAACTTATTTTTAACTTACTGCTGGCTGCCAACAATGGATCGGTTGAATACGGCCAACTGATGGCCGGCGTAACATATTCCCTGCGGCAACGTTAACTTTTGCCACCGGCGGGCCAATTGCAGCTACTGCTGGCAACCAGCACTTGGCCTCATGCTGGCCGTCATTTGAGGTTTTGCTGGGAAGTTAAAAGATCCCATTGATACGCATAATTCTTGGGGTATTTATAGTATTTCCTGTCAGTGTGGTTTATCATATATTGACCAAACTAAACGCAGTCTTAAATTTCGTCTAAAAGAACATATGAATTACGTCCGCAAACAAGAAACCAATAAATCGGCTATTTCTAAACATTGCTGGGAGGAAAATCATAATTTTAAATTTAATTCAGCTAAAATAATTTGCAGACCTAAATCCATTCATGAACTCGATTTCTTTGAAGCTTTTCATATTTATAAAAATTTTAAAAACCTTGTAAATTGTGATTTCGCTATTCCCTATTTGTCTGACTGTTGGAAATTTTATATTCAGTCCACATTTTCTTAATTTTTCTATTGTTTACATAGCTAACTTTAATGAGTTCCTATTGGCCACTCTCCCCACCTTTCCCGTAATTCTATTGGTTGAACTAAATTCGGCCCCTCTCCTATATATACGAGCACTTCTGCAGATTCAGAATCCTTTTTGCACTGAAGACGGCACGCTTAAAGCTGCCGAAACAGCTGTATGCATTTCCAATATTTTTCTTTGGCATTTCTGACGTAGTCGTTTATTCGAGTTTTAAATTAAATAGTGCCGCAGACATGCCAACATTTTAACTTACCGGGAGCATTGTAAGAAAATGTCCTTTTCACATAGGACCCCTTTTTTTTTTTTTTTTTTTTTTGAGCGAAATTTTCTCCAGTATGTAATTGCGAGTAAATAAGAAGAAAACTACTCTTCAAAGAAAGTGGTGTAAAAAGACGGTATTAACAATACTCCAAAATAAATTAAAATGTTGACATGTCTTCTAGTATACTGTACTATGTAAAATATAAAACAAAAGCAACATAGTTTATTATATTTACATTTTTTTTTTCTTAAAAAAAGCTGTAATTTGTTTTGTTTCTTGTTTAGAAAATCCTTTTCTGTTAATCTCACCCTTTTCCTGCACTCGCGGAAAATTGGAAATTTACTGTATTTTTAACAGCATATCATGAAACAACCTGAGAAAAATTTAATATCAAATTAAAATTTTAAAAAACATATTGTTTAAATTTAACATGCATTCCTATTGGAAGCGCGCTGATTTTTTAGCACTAGAGTAACTGGCTGACGGAATGTTTATTTGTATATGTGTCCTTTCCTTATATTGGGTAAAAAATGCAACATTCAACAGTAGACCATACAGAAATACAATGAAACCTTTGTATATCGAACTTCTCTATACTTCGAGGTCTTGGTGAATTTCCATGGTTATTACATAGAAAACTGTTTCTATATATCGAAAAAAAATTCTGTATATCAAATTTTTTGTTAAACAAATACGGATTTTTTTTTTTTCGGAAAGTTTAAACTTTTGGAAAACTTTCAAAAAATTTACCATTGATTGGTAGGTAGGTTGGTTGGGTTTTACGTCGCACTAGTGCTGCGCAGATGGGCAATTGTCGACGGTCTGGGACTCACACCTAGAAATGGTCCGGAGACATGCCATCGCAATTTTGATCCTAAACGTAAGGGATGGCTCTCCCGCTTCAATTTACCATTGAAGAGGAAAGTTACAAGGATAACTTAAGATTTAAATAACAATACTATTCTACCCCTTCCCCTTATTGGTATTAAAACTAAATCCACACTTGGCGTACGTACTGATGTTATGAATCAGGACGTAAAACAAGACTCTTTGTTATAAAAGATTTATTATAAAAGATATTAGACTCTTTGTTTATATATTAAAATAAAAACATACAAAGATACAGTCGGTAACAAAAGTCTCCGAACACTATCGAAAATTCCTGTATAGAAAAAGTACACTTAGTACAGTTTTGTTAAATAAATCCTTGTCAAATCCTGTTCTTAGTCAGTCTAAGAACATGATTCGACAAAGATTTATTTAACAAAGCAGTATTAACTCTACTTTTTTTATATAGGGATTTTTGATAGTGTTCGAATACTTTTGTTACCGACTGTATGTGTGTGTGTGTGTGTGTGTGTGCACTCGCTAGCGTCTAAACGCTTTGCTAGAATGAGCTGAAAGTTGGTACGTATGTTGTAAGTCACCGTAGCATGAACTCTATTGATTTTGGTGAATCTAGCACTTATAGTTTTTTTACAATTACATTAAGAAAAATTCTTTATCATTATGGCTTATGGGGCCAAATTTTTAAAAGTGTGATAGCGTCTAAACGCTTTATTAAACAAAGCAAAAAATTTGTACACATATTATAGGTCACAGTTGCACGAACTATATAGATTTTGGTGAATTTAGCACTTACAGTTTTTTTACAGGGACACAAAGAAAAATTCTTTATCATTATGGCCTATGGGACCAAATTTTTAAAAGTGCGATAGCGTCTAAACGCCTTATTCAATTAAGCTGAAAATTTATATCAATATTACAAGTCATTGTTGCACTAACTATAAGCAAGCACTTTAGTGAATCTAGCATTTATAGGTTTTTACAGGGACACAACGAAAATTTTTTTATCATTATGATCTATGGGCTCAAAGTTCAGTAGCGTTTTAAATAAAACATAGTGTACTATATGGAGAAAGATACTCAAACACTCTAATATGATTTTTTCTCTTTTGTTTATTTAACAACTCCTCTTTCTTTACTTTATCTACGAAACCGTTAATTACTCAATGTTCGGAAAGTCGAGTGGAGTCACTCCAGATTTTTAATATAAATGGTCGATTTTGCATGATTAGAGGGGAAAAAAAGCTGTTGAAGGTCATTAACACAGTCGGTAACAAAAGTCTCCGAACACTAGCAAAAATTCCTATATAAGAAAAAGTACACATAATACAGTTTTGTTAAATAAATCCTTGTCGAATCCTGTTTTTAGATTGAGTAAGAACAGAATTCGACAAGGATTTATTTAAAAAACTGTATTAAGTGTACTTTTTCTTTATAGAAATTTTTGCTAGTATTCGGAGGCTTTTGTTCCGACTGTACACTCGAACATATTCGGTTTTTAGACTAGTCCAGATTTTTGGAGTCCGAATTTTAAACTTCGTACTACGTATCTATGAATGAAAATGGTTGTTCTTTTTAAACATGTTTTTTAATCTATATTAATAAAATCTGAGTTTTGTCTGTAAATTTGTCAGAATCGAAAAATTTTGCGGTATCTTCACGTTTCACACACCATGAAAGCCGAAAATGACTTCAGAAAATTTTGCCTGTGTGTGTGTGTGTATGTGTCATCGTGTCTGTATGTCGCTTTTTTTGTCCGGGCATCACTTGAGAACGGCTGGACGGAATTCAACAACGCTTGGCAGAAACTTAGAACTTTACCTAACTTAAAATTATATCTATCAACTTTTCAGAAATTCCCCCCTGTTCCCCCCTGGGGGGCAAAAGACAAAAACACGTTTGTCCGGGCATCACTTGAGAACGACTGGACTGAATTCAACAGCGTTTGGCAGAAACTTAGATCATTATCCAACTTAAAATTATATCTATCAACTTTTCAGAAATCCCCCCCCCCGTTCTCCCCTGGGGAGCAAAAACAAAAACACGTTTGTCCGGGCATCACTTGAGAACGACTGGACTGAATTCAACAGCGTTTGGCAGAAACTTAGATCATTATCCAACTTAAAATTATATCTATCAACTTTTCAGAAATTCCCCCCCCCGTTCCCCCCTGGGGGGCAAAAGACAAAAACACGTTTGTCCGGGGATCACTTGAGAACGGCTGGACTGAATTCAATAGCGCTTGGCAGAAACTTAGGTCTTTATCCAACTTAAAATTATATCTATCAACTTTTCAGAAATTTCCCCCCGTTCCCTCCTGGGGGGCAAAAGACAAAAACACGTTTGTCCGGGGATCACTTGAGAACGGCTAGACTGAATTCAATAACGCTTGGCAGAAACTTAGATCTTTATCCAACTTAAAATTATATCTATCAACTTTTCAGAAATTAAGCCCCATTCCCCCCTGGGGGGCAAAAGACAAAAACACGTTTGTCCGGGTATCACTTGAGAACGGCTGGACTGAATTCAACAGCACTTGGCAGAAACTTAGATCTTTATCCAACTTAAAATTATATCAACTTTTCAGAAATCCCCCCCCCCCGTTCCTCCCTGGGGGGCAAAAGAGAAAAACACGTTTGTCCGGGCATCACTTGAGAACGGCTGGACTGAATTGAACAGCACTTGGCAGAAACTTACATCTTTACCCAACTTAAAATTATATCTATCAATTTTTCCGAAATTCCCCCCCCCCCCTCCATTCCCCCCTGCGGGCGAAAAAGTCAAAAACACGTTTGTAAGCATAACTCGACTCCTAATTACTTCACAATAAAGAAATTTCATATGGAGAGACTAGACATGAATAAAAATAAAACATTATCTGCGATTTAGGAATTTTCGATTTTTAAAAGAAGGAAGAGAGAAAATCGAGTTTTGGCGGGAAATTTTGAAAATTCCTGATTTGAGTCGAACTCTACCAAAAATGGAATAAAGATGTTGAAAAAAGGCTATGCGACATTCCTAGGATATTTCCTAAAACGCATTTTTGACTTTTTGTGATCTGCCATTCTTTTTTTCCTTTGGGAAGGGGGGGGGGGGGGGTATGTGTTACAAAGGGCAAATTCGAGACACCCTTTTTAGCGCTAAATTTGTCCTGGAAAATTTATGAGAGCTGCAGTCACGAAGTATGGAAGTTTGGTGCTTGGATTTTTTATATGCAACCGGCACCTAAAGAAACGGGATTTATCAAAACACAAATACCCCCTTCCCCCCAGCGGGACAGGAAGCAAAAAAACGTTTGTAAGCATAACTCGGCCCCAAATTACATCACGGTGAAGAAATTGCACATGATGAGACTAGACTTGAGTAATAAATAAAACATTATGTACGATTTTAGAATTCTTGATACTTAAAGGAGGGGGGGGGGAATCGTTTTTTGAGGGGGAAATTTAAGAAATTCCGGATTTTTTAGTAGAGCTCTACTAAAGATGTTACAAAGGTATTGAAAATAGCCACGTGCCTTCTTTAGAATATTTTCAAAAACACATTTTCGTTTTTTGTAATTTTCGATATTTTTTTTTTTTTTGAGGAGGGGGGGCGGAGGAGTTGCAAATTCAAGACACCCCCCCTCCCTTTAGCGCTAAATTTGTCTTGGGAAAGCTATGGGATCTGCTTTCACGAAATTTGGTGCACAAATTGTTTATATGTATCTGACACTTATTGTAACGAGATTTTACGAAATTCACCCATTTACCCCCTTGGGGTCGGGGGGGGCAGTAAACACGCGTGAAAACACGTTATTCTGTTTGAATTCGCTTTACGTTGTCTTGGAATGATGCGTTTTGGTGTGTGGATGTTGATTATAGGTGTACGCATTATGTACTTTGGTGAGATTTCGCAAAACTTCTAACTTAGTCGCTGGGGAAGGGGAAGTAAGAAGCGGGTAAGTTGCTGCCGAAGGCAATGTGGACGCGGAATCCTCACGTTGCGAGCGGAAAAAACCTCTACGGAATACTGAGGAAGCTTTAACTTAGATTATTAATAATGTAATGGAATTTTGACAACTCATTTAAGTATAGTGCTCAGCGAAGCGGGCAAAGCCTGCTAGTGTATTATATTTTTCTATCATTATATTTTTAAAAGTATTTATTTGACTTCATATAATATGGACAAAAAAAAAATATATATATATCAGTTTGATACAAAACAGTTCGATTTTACATTATTTAAAAAAGAAAAAAAATCGATCACACTCTTAGATTTAATCGTATCGTTCCAAGAAAGAGGGAGAAAATCGAGAGATGTATATGAATTAACACTCATTTAACTTTTTTTTTTTTCTTCTTTAACAGTGGATCTGTATCATCCATTAAGGTAATGGAATTTTCTTTAGTGGCGTTGAAACATGCCATTACAAGACATGAGGGCAATAAAGCGAGAACCAAAAGAAAATAAGTAAAAAGCCTTTAATATTTGATTAGTCACATCTCAGAAAGCGTAGAAAGGGACGAACCACAAGATGGTGGTAGCTTAGAAAAATATCCTTCTTCGGCGATTCTATCAATTTAAAAAAAAAAAAAAAAAAAAAAAAAAAGCTGAAATAAAAAGCTAGATTGCTATTTCTTCCAGTATTACCTACTTTTTATTGCATTTAGTAATCACTGACTTCAGATAAAATTAATGTAAGATATTAGATAGATAATGTAAGATAGAATATTTTTTAAGGAAAACCATTTGATTTTATTTTGTGCATATAATTTGAGCTTATATTATCATTTGCTCACCGACGAGTCGGAAAGATTATTAGCTTTCTTATTAGCATTATTATATTTATTCTTACCCTTAATAATTATTTTTTCTCTTTTACTCCTTTCTCTCTATTTTCTTATAAGCATTAGCTATCCTTATATTTAAACCAAATAATTACACAGATCTGCATTGTTTTTTCTTTTCTTTTCTTTTTTCTTTTCTTTTTTTCTTTTTTTTTTTTTTTCCCCAAGGTGATGCGTTTTTCTGATATATTTTTGCATGCTGATGAAGTAAAAAATATTTTAAAAATTCCAGTATTGACAGAAATGAACTTAAAACACCTCTTTCTCAACTTCGATCTCGGTTATTTCCCGAAAATTCTAGGCGATGTGAATGAAGACTATAGTCTGTTTAACTTAAACTGATACCGAAAATAAACAAAACCACATGTTGTTTGGCGTCATCGATAATGTCACTGTCACTGTTGGCGCTAGCCAAGGTCACTTATTTCTCCCCTTCTTTTGTTAGAATTTTCCCACCTCTTCTTTTGTTATCGTAACACTTTTTTTTTACTTTAATGGGTCTTTCATTGTTGTACGTCTTGTAAGGTACAAGTTTTTGTCATAAACTCCAAAATACAAAAAGAAGTGATGGGGAATAGTTTTATCTTTTAACGAGCTATTTTTTGTTTGAAGGGGGGGTTGGTTAAAGGATAAATCTTAACACATTCTTTTCATGAATAACAAAAGTTGCCATTTCCGCGAGAAAGACACAAATGTGGTATACCTTTGTAACCCATTTGTTTACTTCGGGTATCACTTTAACTTGAATGGACTATAGGAGGAGACATTTCATTAAGACATCAAATAAATGGAAAGGAGGAATCAAGACCGATGGAACATTAATATGTTAGTAGATGGCTGGATGCTGAATAGAGAGTGGCCCTCATGCTTTACGCAGCGAAAAATTCTAAACGGATCTTCACTGTAAAGAAACAGACACATTTAACCCATAACATATAAATAATAGCCTACATTATATGTAAAAAGTTTCGATTCTGTTACAACATATGCATCAGTTCTTCAGATCTTCATCCTTACTTTATGACAAACCCATACGCGAAAGGAAGAAAAGACACAAGCATTTCTGAATACGATATATCAAAAACATTAGAAACTCCTAAAGCAGTGAAAATAAAATAATAATCGAAAAATAAGATTTCACCGAGCTGTGTCATTATTTAATACCTCTCCCTGTACAAAAACTGTAGATAATACAGTCGTTAACAAAAGTGTCCGAACACTAGCAAAAATTCCTATGTAAAAAAAGTACACTTCATACGGTTTTGTTAAATAAATCCTTATCGAATCATGTTCTTAGACTGACTAAGACCAGGATTCGACAAGGATTTATTTAACAAAACCATATGAAGTGTACTTTTTTTGCATAGGAATTTTTGCTAGTGTTCGGACACTTTTGTTACCGACTGGACATTTAACCATAGCCTATTAAACTAGATGCCTTCCACGGGGCCCGGAAACATGGCAACAGTTCAAGCGGTAGACAGCGGCATCTGGTACAGATTGCGCTCTTTTTTATTCAACTGTCACCGATAATTTTAAGACGTGATATATGATATATATAATCGACGTTTCTTCGATTCTATTCGCCTTTTATGAATATCAAATCCCACTTTTAATAATTTTTGGTGGCTGTTGAATTAAAAAGTCGCGCAATCTGTACCAGGTGGCGCTGTCTACTGCTAAGTTTCCGAGCCACGCGGAAGGCATCTGGTTTAGGAGGCTATGATTTAACCTTTTAAGTATTTACTACCACTGTTTGTATATCTAATATTTATTATTTAATTCGTCATCCTATAAATACAAAATCTTATGCATTTAATTATAGTTTAATGGAAATGGCAGGAAAGCAGTGTTGGGCATAATCGATTAAAAAGTAACTGAATTACAATTGAATTACAATTAAATTACAATTATAATTATTTTACTGTCAATAGATTAACAAGTAACTGATTACAAATAAATTGAATTATTACAAATAAATTCAATAAGTAATTCAATTTATTTGTAACCAATTACTTGTTAATTGATTGACAATAAAATAATTATAATTGTAATTTAATTTGTAATTCAATTACTTTTTAATCAATTATGCCCAACACTGCAGGAAAGCTCTTATTTGTTTAAAATAGTCAAAAAGTTTTTTTCCTAGATTACCCGTGTGCGAATGTATGGAATAAGAATTCGATTCTATTTCATAACAGCATACACTTCAAGGGGAAAAAATGGCAAAAATTTTATTCAATTCTCTCAGAGCGTAAGCGCTCAGCAATATATTCCGCTCAAATTTCTTTTGGGATAGCATAAAGAGGACATCTAGAGAAAAGATGTTGCCAATTTAAGGGACAAAAAAGTAAAGTGAAATATCATGTGGAATGGAAACCGGGGTATTCTTATGGCAGCGCTATTTATAAACGGTATGTGCATGCGTCAGTTGGTATGGTCAATATTTATTTTTATTTTTATTTTATTTTTTTGCTTCCATCTTAAATTTGTCCTTTTATCTTTGTAAATTTTGGTTTGAATTCAATTTTTGTGTGAAATATCCATGCAACATTTTGAGATTGCAAACTAAGATATTTGTTTTTTCACTTTCCATTTAGGATACGTAATTGTAGTTGTTGGAGGTATATATTTTTCGAATAACTACTATATAAAGAAAGTATTGCATCATAAAAAAAAATTCGACTATGAGATTTTGATATTTCTGTACATTTGGAGATCTCCCGATTTCATTTTTCCTATTTTTATGGCAATATAGAGTGTTGACTTTTTTTTTTTTTTTTCCACACATTTTTTACAAAAAAAAACACATTTTTAATACAAAATTATTTATTTAGACATTACTAATTGTTGTTATCTTGTACATATACTAATAATCTCGTGTGTCACTCACACGACTTTCTCTTACTCTGAAATTTAATGTGATAAATACCGGTTGGAAATTAAGAGGTATTTTTTTTTTTTTTTTTCAAATTCGCCATATTAACTCACTTTTAAATATCCTTTTGTATGTGATTATTGTTTCCCGGTAAATAATAGATTTTTTTTGCAAAAGTTGGTATCTCAAAAACGGCTCTAACGATTTTCTTGAAAATTGTTATATTTATTTCTCATGTATTACGTGGTTATTAGAGGAAAATTAATAGTCAGCTTCAGATTTTGGAAATTTGTGTTAAAAAAAAAAAAAAAAAAAAAAAAAAAAAACTCTACCATTTTTTCCTCTTATTTTCCCCCTCGCTATGTGTAAGCTTCGTTTTATATGTCTTTATATGTATATAAAGTTTCTCTTACCGGAAAATTTTTAGGTTTCTACTTCTTTAGGTCACTTTTATGTTTTCTGATCACATTATCTCCCAAAATTACTTATAATGCGTGTAATAGTGGGTAATGGAAATTGTGTGATTGTTTCACAACAGATTTTTTATTTAACAACATATCTTACTTTAACTTATTTATATACCCATTAATTACTTAATGTTCGGCAAGTCGAGTGGAATCACTCCGGATATTTGAAATAAGTATGGAAACTTTCAAAAGAAAATACGTAGTGAACGCTAAATGCTTAAAATAGCTCAAACAATACTCGAACTACTGGTATAGTCTTACTTATTTTCTTTTAATGATTAACGTTAATCAAAATAACTTAAAATAAAGTCACTTATATAAAAATATCCCTGTACACGTATGCCTATGAATTTGTCACACAGAATATTTCCATCATATTTCTTCCTTTTCCTTACTTATTTTTATTACATGATAAATTTTTTAGGAAAAAAAGGGTATTCGTCGATAATATTCAAGCAAAAAACAGGAAAAAAATTCTTTTTTTATATGACACGATTCGTTTCTATGGAGAAAAAAAACGGGAAAGTATTGACATCTTCCGAGGATATTAGGAGTCTGTCATTTACAACTTGTCATTTACTACGCTGATATGACATTTTTCCCCCGGTCATTCATAAAAGAAATAGAAATGTATACACTATTTTATAAGTAGAAAAAGTTATTTTAATCACGAGATCTGTCTTGTTATGAATGAGAAGTTGGCATTTAGTCTTAACAATCAAGTTGAAAAAAATAATGATTTTTATATAAACGTTGAGAATTTTGTTTTGTTTTCCCTTCAAAATCGCCTTTTGTGATTCATTCCATTCTATTAAGCACTCTATTTCTATGTTTATGTTATAAATATATATACACACCTGATGAAAAGTTCGGCAAAAATTATAAATGAATATATGAATATATATATATATATATATATATATATATATATATATATATATATATAATGAATAATTTAATTCCTTTACAATACTCAGCAAATGAAAGAAAGATGAAAATACCAACAATGAAATTTAAAATTAGATGTATTACGTATAAAGTTATTGTCACAATTACCATTTAATTAAAATTCACTGAGTAGTAAAAACATGTTAAAGTACTTACGCAGAAGAGAAATGTATATATATATATATATATATATATACATATATACAAGGTGGGTTAGAAATGCGTGACACATTTACAACTTTAATATAAAATCAAGTAATGGACGTATGAGATTTGCACGATCCGAAATTATGAGAAACGAGCACGTACCGTGTTAAAACAAATATATATACAGTAACTGCCGCTTAATAAAATCAAATTGCCAGACCCGGATTTGAATCAATACAAACTACCTACTTTTAAAGCCGCCGCTTAATAAAATCAGCATCGCCGGTTAATAAACTCAAAAATATCTCCTCAGCAGCCAAAAATATCATTTATGCACACTAAAATTTTTTTTTATTTACATTGTGATTTTTTATTTATTTATTTATTTATTTTATTTATTTATTTTTTAAATAGAAAAAGAAATTAAAGTACAGCAAACCCTCCGTTATCGCTCATTGGTGAAGATTTTACACTTGCAGCACAGTTGCAAATTAAACACGCCCCATAACTTATCTCCGTAACTATTTTAAGGAGCATATTCTTCAAAGTGCAGTAATAAAATACAAATTTGATTTGAAATGATTTTTTTTTTCTTCTAATTATTAAAAGACAATTTCTAGTTCTTATTTTGAAATTACTATAATTCATGAGGTTTAAACGGAAAGATTTTAAATTTATAAGAACAGCGTGAACTTTTGGTAAAGTAATGATGATTTTTCTCTAACGAAAGTGCACGGGAACTTAGAAAGCGTTTAATTCACTTATATCGAAGAAACAATTAGTTATTTATCTACCAAAAAATAATTAATATTGCTTACTAATTATATTATTCGTTACCTTTTGAAGTATCTTTCGAATTCAGAGAAGTAATACCTTTTTCTTAAGGGCAGGAACATTCGTCGGATATAAAAATCAGCCGCTTAATAAATCCACTTTGGCTCAGAATGAATGCGATTTTAATAAGCGGCGGGAACTGTATATATACAAGGTGGGTCAAGACACGTTTATAACTTTAATATAAAATCAAGTATTGGACGTATAAGATTGCGGTTTGTACCAGAGATTTGTGCGAGTTGAAATTTTGAAAACCGAGCATGTACCGTGTTAAAACAAACAAACAAACAAACAAATAAATAAATAAAAATAAATAAAATAAAATAATTTTGCCCTTTTTACTTTCTTCTATATGTATATATAGAGAAAGTATTGGATTCGTGAAAATTTTCGAACTCCAGTTTTCGATGGATTTACACGTTTTGGGATGTCCTAAACACGATTTGACTGTTTTTAGTAAATGTCTGTCTGTATTTTTGCCAGTCTGTCTGTCTTTCTGTACAATCTGTCTGTCTGTCAGCCTGTATGTGTGTGTATCACAAATTTTGTGGACGCTGTAACTCACGAACCAATGAACGAAATTTAACCAAACTTGGTATTTAGTGGAACCTTGACATAAACTGGTGCTGATTAGATTTGTAGTACAAATGCTCAACAAGTGGCGCTGTGATCACATTTTTTTTTAAATTTTTAACATGGCCGTATAGGAAAAAATTTCGTATAAATGTACATAATGAGAGTTATTTTAAACGTGTGATTGTAAAATTAATATGAATTATTTATAATAGTAGTAGTTAACTAGGGAAAAAAATTGTGTGTGGGGGAGCATCGCTTCCCCCCCCCCGGGGGGGGAGTAAATTTTCAATACGGGTGTCCTTCGAAAGATCTCGTCAATACCTTTAAAATGAACGTTCGAACAATAGATCTGTGATAATTTAAAACAAAGTTACAGATTTTTTTACTTTCTTCTATATGTAATATAGAGAAAGTATTGGATTCGCGAAAATTTTCGACCTCCGTTTTTTGACGGATCTACACGTTTTGGGATGTCCTGAACATGAATTGATAGTTTTTTAAAAATGCCTGTCTGTCTGTCTGTCTGTGTGTCTGTCTGTATCATTTTTTTGTGGACGCTGTATCTCACGAACATATGAATGAAATTTAACCAAACTTGGTATTTAGTTGCACCCTGACATGAACTGGTGCCCATTAGATCTGGGGATCAATAGCTCAACAGGTGGCGCTGTAATCGCATTTTATGCAAATTTTTAACATGGCAGCATAGGACAAAATTCCGTATAAATGGGCATAATGAGAGTTATTTTAAACTTGTGATTGTAAAATTAATTTGAATTATTGATGATAGTAGTAGTTAACTAGGAAAAAAAATTTGTGCATGGAGGGGCATCGGTTCCCCCCTGGGGGGGAAGTCCCCCCCCCCGGGGGGGTTAAATTTTAAAGATGGGTATCATTCGAAAGATCTCGTCAATACCTTTAAAACGAATGGTTGAACCATAAATCTGTGATAATTTAAAACAAAGTTATCGATTTTTTTTACTTTTAACAAAAAAAAAAAAAAAAAAAAAAAAATTCGATTTTTTTTTTTTTTTTTTTTTTTTTTTTTTTAATAATTATTGTTAGTGATTGAATATGTATTAATTTTCACAAAAAAAAAAAAAAAAAGGAAAAAAAAAAAACTTTTTTTTTTTTTTTTTAATATTGTTACTGATTGAATATGTATAGTAAAATATAGAAGAAAGTCTTGTGGTGGCCACAACATACTAGTTTATTATTATCTTTTAACGGATAAAACTTGACTTTCTTTCGGCATTTAGTGAAATAATTCTCCCAGATAAAAATCGTCTGCATTTATAATGGAAAATAATTTAAGAATTTGTATTCAATGAATTTTGTGCAAAATTATATAGAAGAAAGTCATGTGGTGGCCACGTCATACTAGTTTGGTTATGACATGCAAAGTATTTAACCCGGTGGAATGCCACCTTTAAAAACCTTTACATACTACATTAAACACATCAGATAGCAATCAGAATATAAAAATATTAAATATTTAATGAAATGTGAGCATTTTCAATAAATTGTTCTTAACTGTGCATACGCAAGCGTTAAAAAAATATTTTTTGTAACTTATTAAAAATATGTATTAACATATTTATAAAAAATGGCAAGTAGATATCGTGAAATTTAAAAATTATCATCCATAGACTGAACGGAATTTTAGTTCCTTTAAAAAAAGGGGGGAGGGGTTAACAGGTAAAATATGCGGTTTTTACCCATTATCTACAATCAACAGCTACTATATTTCCTGGTCGCTTGAAGTACAAGGTAGGCCACACAAAAATAAAGATTCCAAACCGATGAACTGATATACTTGACTTTTAATTATATATTTTCATTGCGAATTTTGATGAACAAAACAGAATTTCTCAATCATTCGATCACAGGTTTAAAACATTTCAAATAAGTATAAAGGCATTTTTTTATGCCTTAAATGAATTATAAAGAAAATAAAGAATAAAAGTTTCACATAGAATAAGACTTATTACTTAAATAATATATAACAATTAATGAATAATTTCACTGCACGACTTCAGCATGAATGTTCGAATGTCTATATTCAAGAATAAAGTTACTTCGTTTTTTACATCAATAATTGAATTAAAACTAACAATTTAATAAAACCTCTTATTATTATTATTATTAAATAAATACTTTTAAAAATATATCTAATTTAGAAAACATATCTAACTCTTATCCCATCTATCTAACTCTTATCTTTTGAAAATATATCTAACTCTTATCCCATTAATTTTCCTTATTTTGAAGGACGATTAAACATTATAAATATTGATGCAATATTCTTGCCAGATAAGGAAATTATTTTCTGTTTAGGGAACTTTACTATAATGTAAATTTTCGTATTTCACATTTTCAAAACGAAAAGCTTTAAAAGTTGTCGTATATATTTATTTACATTACTTATTATTTATCTCATAGAAAAAATTATACTGTGCAATTTCCGATATTTTCTTTTCCGCATTTTAGAAGACGAAATTGGTATACTGCCAGCTGGCAATGCATTCTGTTTAATGCTTTAATAAGGCATTTCCATGCGACAAGACAATATTGCATTTTTCAGAAAAAGAATGCAGTTTCACACTATAATGTAATATTTTTCAAGTGATATTACTTATTTTTAAAACAGTGTTTGGCAACGACCTTTCAACTACAGATGTTTAGAAACCAATAAAATGAAGGCAGGTCATAATGAATATTTTCTCCACTATCTATATAATATTTCTCTAACGTGGCCCAATTACGATTCTATTTTGTCAAAACGATACGATAGTGATGTAATTAATAAAATACGCGAGGATAAAAAATAATATTTAAAAGTGGACAATATTTAAGCACGCGGAATCAGCTCAATGATCAAAAAAAAAAAAAAATGACGACATTTGTCTGATGAGGTTGTTTTATAGAAAAATGTATTTTTAAAATTTGCGTCATCAGAAACTTTGTAAACGCCATTTAAAACCTACCAATACTTTAAAGATATATACAGAATATGAATTATTATCATTAATTGCCTAAAAAATACAATCATAAAATGTATAATCAAAAGAGGATTTATTTTTATTTATTTATTTTTTTTTTTTAACAAAAAATTGTGCCGAAATAAGTAAATAAAAAGTGATCGCCAACATGGCGACAAAAATTAAAAAGGTGTCATGGGGGTCCTGTACTAGAATGGGAGAAATGATATCTAGGTCGTCGAATTGTATTTTAAAACCTTTCTTTGGAGGATTTTGGTTTCACTGCTGCACAGTGTTAGTTTTGTTTTAATAATAATTTGGTTTTCTGTAAATTAAAATTTTAATTAGGTGGTAAAATTAATATAATATTTATGAGTTTCAAATTGTAAAGGTAAATGCAGAAAACAAATAAAGAGCGAAAATTTCGCACGGGTTTGCTAGTATTATAATAAAAAATACACGAGTTTATAAATTACAAAAGTTCTATTATTATACTAGGTGTGCTTAAAGAAATTCGATAAACGGTAAAAACAAATAAATTAAAAATATATCTATTATTGTTAAGGAGACACGACAACGCTAGCGCGGGCAATGATATGTCAGCAAACCTTAGCTATCCGTAAAATCACAACTTTAAAGCGTAGTTAACCTTCCACCAGAAGGCTTTTGAAATTTCATGTCATCATATTAGACCCGGTCCGACTTTTTAACCGATGAGAAATGATTTATTTTATTTTATTTTCTTAAGAATAAAAATTTGATTTAAAAGGAATATGTGCGCGCAGCGCGCGTATACCTTCACACCTGCGCGCGCATGGGTCTGCCCTGCCGAAGGCAGTGGGGACCCGGTGTGAGTTTTTACCCAATCAGAAATTATTATTATTTTTTTTTTAGGGGGCACGAAGGGTCAGGGAAGGAATACGCGCACGGGACTGCGCTGCCGAAGGCAGTGGGGACCCGGGGCGACTTTTTACCCCATCAGAAATGATTTTTTTTTCTTTTCTTAAGACTAAAAGTTACTGTTAGTAATTCATTAATTATAGTGATTCATTTGAAAATACTGACCCGCTAGTCATATCAATAATATCCGATTGTATGTATATCCGGCTATCTTTTCATGAACCGCTGAAAGCAGAAATATGCGAAAGGGGTAACAAAAAATGCGAAATATCTCAAAGATTCCGAGTTAACCATTTAAATAAAATCACTCATTTTACACTGCGTTGCAAAAATAAAATAAATAAAATAAATAAATAAATAAAATAAAATATATAAGTTTCGAGCTCTGATACCATTCTTGCTGATTCTTATGTAAAATGACTTCCTGAATCCGAATATGACTACCATTTTGTCCAGTCACCCACCGTTTGCTAGGGACACCACCCGTTCCCCCAACTTTTATCACTGTCCGGTAATTTTATCGCCATGAATTTGATTTGGAGAATGAAAAAGAATTAATTTAACACTCAAAAACAAAATATATATGTAATGTTTAATAAATAACATTAGTAATAGATTAAAAATATATAAGAAATGCAATATAGAATTTCAGTGGCAAATCCCCCCCCCCTAAATTTTCCCTAGCTGCAAATGTTCATGTTTTAGAATTTTCCAACTCTGTAGCCCCTAATAGATATTTAACAGTTAAAATAACCCCCCTCCCTTCCCCCTAAAAAAAAAAAAATCAAATTTAAAGCCTAAAATTACCGAAAAGTGATAAAAATAGGGGGCCGTCCCTAAAAAACGGTGGGTGATAGGGTAAATTGGGCGTCCTATTCTGATTCAGGAGGTCATTTTACATAAGAATTTGCAAAAATGGTTTTGGGGGCAATTTTCCTGCAGAGCAGTGTTATTTAAAATGCTCCCATCCAAAACAATACCTCTCGGGGTCTTGAAAATTGTAATACACACGCACACAATTCTGATCCATACACACACAATGTTATTCATGAGTATGGATAAGAAGCAGTCTGTAAAAATTGTGCTATGAATGCTACCGTTTTCTGCTTTTTACAGTCGATCTGAATGCCACTCACAATTAACGCTTTTCATCGCGAAAGCGTTTAAACCGTTGCAAACACATTTTTTACTCATTACTTCTGTTCCATGCATATACTTGCCCGAATAACTGAATTGCATCGGAATTATCTACTATGATTTCTGAAGAAACACCATTGGTTCCAGAAGAAATTATTTAATTTATTCAAAAAGAAATAGTAATTATCTTTCTTTATATGTCTACATGTATTAGGAATACCGGAAGGTTTTATCTTTTAACTCGTTAGTAGTCGCGATAGACAGCGCCACCTGGTACAGATAGCGCAGTTTTTTATTCAATTGTCACCAATAATTTTAAGAAGTGATGTATGACATATATAATCGACGTTCCTTCGATTCTATTCGCCTTTTATATATGTCAAATGTAGAGTTCCCAACTTTAAAATTTATTCACGAGCATTTTTAGTCCCGCCTTCTTTTCGCACCAGAAATTTTGTAGATTATTTTTCTTTAATATGTGACAACGATTAAATAAAAAGAAAATCATTTTTCAAAATTTCCGGTATGAAAAAGAGGCGGGCTAAGAAATGCTCGTAAATAAATTATTAGACCTGCCAACTTTGCTAGTTTATCCGTAATGGTATTAAGCCCCGCCTTTTTTTCACACCAGAATAGTTTTAGGGCAATAGTCTTCTTATTTAATCATGAGAACATATTGCTGAATATTATTCTACAACTATTCTGGTGCGAATAAGAGGCGGGGCCTAATACCATTACGGATAAACTAGCATAGTTAGCAGGTCTAAATTATAAAAGTTGGGAACTCTGATGCCACTTCTAATAACTTTTGGTGGCTGTTGAATAAAAAAATCTGGCACCACTGAAAGGATGGACGGCGAATCGACACACTAGCGATTATTAACGGGTTAAATTAGTAAAATGACATCGAAAATTTATCCTAGATAATATTTAATATATTTTTGGATAACATTTAAGACGATAATCGGTAAATATTGTTAAACAAAAATTTCTGGTGTAATTTTATTAATTCAAAGGGGCAGAACCTTCCGGTAGACCTAATATATATATATATATATAATAAAAATAATTGTTAATTATATTAAAATTGAAATAATACAATATGCATGTGTGTGTGTGTGACTGTGTATGTTAAAACAAAACTTAGTTGCAGTTTTACACTTTTTTTTTTTTTAAATTTTTAAATTTAAAAAACATTTAATAAAAAATTTTTTCCGCATAATTATGATTGTAAATAAATGAATTCATCTAAATTTTGTTAAAATCATATAAAGCTGCTTGTAAAAAAAAAAAAAAAAAAAAAAGGATGTTTAAATCAAAAATTCATGCACATAGAATATTTTGAAATTTAACGATTAATTTATAATTTTAATTAATATCTTAATCAATTCTAATGTGTATGGTCGTTTTAATATGGTATTTCTCATCAACAAATAACACTACATGAAACTTTAACTTTTTGCAGTAAGAGAATTATAATTGCAGTTATTTCTTCTTTTTTTTAATTTACTGTCACTTTAAACAATTAATTTACTATCATGTTTGAAAATTATATCTATTTCGAAATTTCAACCTATGATTTTTTTAAGTATTTATATACCGATTTGCTTGAAACACATGTTCATAGTTCACGGGTTTTATGACCAATTTCATCCCACATCTTGTTTAAAAAATAAAGGCTACTTATAAAGGCAATAAAATACACCTACTCTTCCGACTGAGGCGGAAGGACTATTATTTATTCAACTTAAATAAAACTAGTTGGCATAGGTGGACTCTGCTCAGTTCCCCATCATATTTATGTTCTCATAAATTTCTAGTGCGAGACATATTATAATCATGTTAAGAGAAATGAATTTGACCAAGGCTTGATACAGTGACAGAATGAAATCCCCGCCTAATAAGCTATCCACCGTTCACTTCGATATATTTATCTTATTCTAAGCTATTAATTTATTTTATCAGGGTTAGTTTCGTTGTTTAGTTTTCATGCTACTATTTCCAATGCAATAATCCTCAAAATTCATATGTATATGAAATATTTACAATTTCGATATGTTGATAAAATCGTAAATTACGAATAATTTACGAAATTTTCCTAGTAGAATATTTGTATTCAATCATGTTCAAACAAATATCATAAACGTAATTTTGAAGTTGTCTAATGTATTTAGGATCCTCAAAATAGAAGTTTATGCTCAATTTTGCCTTATTCTGACATGGTAAGTAAATTGTAAATTCCAAATAACTTACGAATTTTTTAAATGGGAAAAATCATAGTCTATGATATTCATGCCAGTATCCTAAATAATATTTCGAAAGTGGTCTGACATCTTTACGATGAAAATATCCCTCAAGATTGACGTTTATGTGAAATTTTCTCTATTCTACCATGTTAAGAAATTCGTAAATTTCCAATAACTTACGAAATCTTTATATTGGAAAATTCATAGTCATTAATAGTCATGCCAGTGTCCTAAATAATATTTCAAAAGAAGTCTGACATCTTTACGATGAAAATATCTCTAAAAATTGACGTTTATGTGAAATTATGCCCTATACTGCCATGTTAAGAAATTCGTAAATTTCCAATAACTTGCGAAATTTTCAAAGTAGCATATGAATAGTTACTGATGTTCATTCCGGCATCAAAACTGATATTTTAAAACTGGTCTGACATTTTTACAGTAAAAAGTTTCCATTGAATGCACGTTTAAGTGAATTTTTGTCCTCTTCTCCCATGTTAAGAAAATCGTAAATTTCTAATAACTTACGAAGATTTTAAATTCGAATGTTGCAAATGAATAGGGTTCTTGCCAGTGTCGAAAGTAATATTTTAAAACTGATCTGACCTCTCTGCGACAATTTGTTCTTGAGATATCTTGTACACAGACTAACAAACTAACGGACTAACAGACTAACAGACTAACAAGCACCCTACAGACAGACACCATAGAAATTTTGTCATTTTCGGATTCCTCACACCTGAAAACGTGTAGAAAAGTCAAAAAACCGAGGTCGAAAATTTTCACGATTACCTAAGTTCCTCATACCTATAGTATGATGAGGAACTAAAACTAGTATGTTATGAACACCACAAGACTTTCTTCAATATTTTCCTATACAAATTCACTCTGTAACAATATTAAAAAATAAATAAATAAATAAAAAAGGTACGATTTTTGCTTTTGTTTTTTTCGTTAAAAGTAAAAAAAAAAAAAAAAAAAAAAAAAAAAAAAATCGATAACTTTGTTTTAAGTTATCACATATTTGTAGTTCAACCATTCGTTTTAAAGGTATATACGAGACCTTTCGAAAGATACCCATCTTGAAAATTCCCCCCCCCCCTCACCCGGGGGGGGGAACCGATGCCCCCACATGCACATTTTTTTTCACCAGTTAACTACTACTATTGTCAATAATTCCTATTAATTTTACAATCACAAGTTTAAAATAACTCTCATTATGCACATTTATACGAAATTTTGTCCTGTACTGCCATGTTAAAAGTTTACAAAAAATGCTATCACAGCGTCACCTGTTGCGCGATTGATCCCCAAATCTAATCAGTACCAGTTTATGTCAGGGTGCAACTAGATACCAAGTTTGGTTAAGTTTCATTCATTGGTTGGTCAGATACAGCGTCCACAAAAATCGTGATACACACAGACAGACAGACATTTTTTAAAAACTATCAATTCGTGTTCAGGACATCCCCAAACGTGTAAATCCATCAAAAAACGGAGGTCGAAAATTTTCACGAATCCAATACTTCCTCTATATTACATAAAGAAGAAAGTAATAACTATTAGCAAAAGTTTGTATTTGTCCAGGCACAACAAATTAGAGTATACGAAACTTTTAGAACGTTCAAAAATTTGTCAATCAACATACATTAACAAAAATTATTGCATTGTTGAACGAACTTCTTCAATTTGTTGCATGAAAATAAAAATTTAAAATAACTTAACATCTTGAGGAATTTGAACTATTCGAAGAATTTTCTCTTTGTTAATGGTTCTTAGGAATAGTTTTCAGTACAAATGACTTGAAAATATTTCTTCTTGGTTTGTCGTATTTGTTAATTGCTCTGCAGTTCGCGGGAATTCTTTGAAAAAATTAAATTCACTCGGAAAGAAGTTAAAATTCTTTTTTTTATCCAATTAATAAAAACGAAAATGTTTTTTATTTAATTCAAAGAGAATAATTGAAATAGCTTCATTTAAGGATTTCATTCGGATGTTAGAATAATTAAAATAAATACTGAATGACCCAAAAGTCACAGAAGAAATAAACTAGTATGCTGTGGCCACCACAAGACTTTCTTCTATATTTTCCTATACAAATTCACCCAGCAACAATATATATATATTAAAACAAAAGATTTTTTTTTTCTAAGTTTTTTTTTACTTAAAAGTAAAAAGAAATCGTTAACTTTGTTTTAAATTATCACATATTCATACTTCAATCATTCGTTTTAAAGGTATTGACGAGACCTTTCGAAAGATACCCGTATTGAAAATTTTCTGCCCTCGGGGGGGGGGGAAGTGATGCCCCCACATGCACATTTTTTTTCCTAGTTAACTACTACTATTATCAATAATTCATATTAATTTTACAATTACAAGTTAATAATAACTCTCATTAAGTACATTTATATGAAACTTTGTTCTATACTGGCATGTTAAAAATTTAGAAAAAATACGATCAATGCGTTACCTGTTGAGCGATTGATCCCCAAATCTAACCAGCACCAGTTTATGTCAGGGGCCAACTAAATACCAAATTTGGTTAAATTTCATTTATTGGTTCGTGAGATACAGTGGACACAAAATTCGTGATACACACACAGAGACACACAGACAGACAGACATTTTCTAAAAACTATCAATTCGTGTTCAGGACATCCCAAAACGTGCAAATCCATCAAAAAACGGAGGTCGAAAATTTTCACGAATCCAATACTTTCACTATATTACATATAGAAGAAAGTAAAAATATTGTATATTATTCAAAAAATATTGACCGTAGCATTATGCGATTTTCCCTAAGATATGCAAAAAGCATGTTTTTTTTTTTTTTTTTTCTTTCTCTAGTAAGAAAAAATATTAGTTACTTTTTCACCAATGCTGTATCTGTTCACATTTTAAACAGATCCACCTACTCATATGACGCCATATTTCGCATAAAGGATATTATTAAGGGATAAAGCATTGCTAATTAAACTATATTATGTAAATTCATAATTTGCAATGTCTGACAACCATCCTCAGGAATTACGGCCGTTACATGGAGCATTTATTGCCGCGTTGTTGAATGTACGTAGGTGCCAACATGTAGGGGAGAGTCTGACAAAACGGGATACGTCGCCTAGGGACCTGTCTAGTACTGCTATCGAGCGAACGATAACAGAAACTTGTTCTCGGCTGTCATTACACCATTGTCAGTTCGTCCCGCCTCGAGACCACGGAGTTGATGGAAAGTTGTAGCTCTTAGAATTTTTTTACTCTGATTTCTTGGCACTTTCCACATTTACATGCGTTGTTTTCTAGATTATATTGCCTACATATATGGGAATACAATTCCGGTGAGTATTACATTTGATTAAGCATTTATTAACGAACGTTCTCATGTGTAGTCTATCTAATTTTCCTTTCACGTTTAGGCATCAGCCATGTTTGTTTTGAAAAGTGTCGGAGTTCGACAATACGGGACACTTATGAGTTGGATAAAACGGGATACAGTTTTTTTATGCCGTATATTCGTCCCTCCTATGATTGTATTTCCTCGAGTGAAGGAAAACCCACGACTCATGGATGATGCTTTTCCAGTATCATTTGCAGTGTATCACAAGACCGGCTGAATCATGAAGGAGACCTTCATTGTTTGGCTTAAAGAACTCGTAGAATTTTTCAACCCAGCCCATGAGAAGCCAGTGCTGTTGCTACTTGATGGACACAACAGTCACACCAAATGTTTGGAACTTGTAAATTTGGCAAGAGAAAATAATGTAACCATTCTAACCTTCCCCCCCACATACAACTCATCGCCTTCAGCCCCTGGATGTCCGTTTCATGGCACCACTGAGCACGTATTATGAACAAGAAGTTCAAAAGTGACTGTCCAACCATCCAGGTAGGTGCGTCACAGTTTACGAAGTTGCAAAACTGTTCAACGCAGCCTATTCACGGGAAGCTGTTGCAGAAACTTCCGTTAAAGGGTTTAGAAAAACTGGCATAAGTCTTTACAATCCTGACATCTTCCCAGGTCACTTGTTTGCACCCTCTGTCACCACAGACCACCCTACGTCAGACCTGCAGCAAGAACCTCCAGGCGTTGGGCACCAGACTGATATGAGCAAAGACCAAGAGCAACCTTCAACTTCTTCAAGGGACATCGTAGGAGTCGACCAACCAACAAACTTGTCAGGAGACAGCCTATGTCCAGTCCAGACCAACCTGCAACATCCTCAGGGGAGAAAGGATTAGAACTCTCTTGTTATCGACCTAAGCTACCCTTTTCCATCTCTCCAAAGTTTGTTCTGCCTGTACCTCATGTAAAAGGGCCTCGCCTAGAAAAAAGGGCTGATAAGAGAAAGAAGAAAACTGTCGTAATAACATCATCTCCATATAGGAGTAAGTTAGAAATGGAAAAAAAAGAAAGGACGATTAAACTACAAGAAAGAACGAAGAAAATTGAAGAAAAGGTTGCTAAGAAATCCCTCTTAAAAATTCCAAAAAAGAAGTTTGTAAGAAAAGGAAATGGAAAAGAGGATGAAAAAAGAGCTACCAGGTCCTAAGAGCTACCTTCTCATGTTTTTCTCAGCATTACAGTGAAAGTCGCCAAGACTTTTGAATAAAATTTTCTTTCATTTTTCTTTGACTTTCGATTACTCGGCTCATTTTTTAAAAATTATATATTACCTTAGACCTGAAAAAAATCCACTTGCCATATAGCGACTAAACAAAATAAAATTGTGACTTAAAAAAAAAAAATAATAATAATAATAAATAAATAAACAAAATAAACAATTCACCACTTTTGCTTCTCTCCGGGACCATCATAAGAATGAATACCATAAATTGGCTTCGTAAAAAATTCGTTTTTCTTAAATTGAACGCAAATTCAGTCTAATGTTGCCAAAATAATCTCCCAATTCGGACATGGAAAATTACGCGATAGGAAATATGGAATATTACGTAAAATAGGTGTGCAGATCGCGAAAATTTCGTTTATTTGCGGCAAAACCAGAAAATCCGTTTTGAAAAAAAAAAAAAAAAACTCGACTTTTGTTGATAAGCGGTAAAATAGTTGCCCATTTCAAGAACAATACCACACACACACGAAAAAAAAAAAAAAGAAAGAAAAGAAAGAAAAAAAAATCTATATTGAGCAATCAGTTTATTTGAGCTTATTTGAGAAATCAGCTGTGATATACGTGGTCTGTCCAATAAATACGCGAACTAAGTCCATAAAAAGTTTATTTTGCAAAATTTAGTCTACATCGATTTTGTCCCCTTCAAAGTACTCTCCATTCGTTGCTATGCACTTATTCCATCTTCTTTTCCACTGTTCAAAGCACCCTTGGAAGTCCTCGGCAGTCAGGCCTTTTAGTTTTCTCGTCGTTTCTTGCTTTATTGTGTCCACATCTTCCCTGTGATGTCCCCTCATCACATTTTTGCATTTTGGGAATAAAAAAAAGTCGCATGGCGCGATATCTGGCGAATAAGGAGAATGATCAAGGATGGTAATTGAATTTTTTGTCAGAAACAGGCGAACAATCAATGTTGAATGTGCAGGTGCATTGTCAAGGTGAAGGATCCATCCATCGCCTTGAGTCAAATTTCGTCACACACGACGCACGCGATCCCTCAAACGCTTGAGAACTGTAAGAAAAATGATTTATTATTTTCGTCAATTTCCATTTTTGACACACAGTAAAAACAAGGACAACAGAAACTAACACAACTGGCACAATACGCACAGCTCGACGATCCGCCATGCACTGATGGTTCATTGGGTCTCAGGTCTCAGGCAACTAGCACCGCTAGTGAGTGAGGCTATAGTCCGCGTCATAGCCGACAGATGGCACCAGTTCGCGTATTTATTGGACAGACCTCGTATACAGGGTATTTCTGAACTCAAAGTACAAACTTGGAGGGAGGTAGAAAACACCAGCAGGAATCAAAATCACACAGAAAAGGATTGTATCAAATGGAAACAATTGCTGTATGTTTAGCAACTTATGGTGTTTGGTTATAAAATTAATTTCCATTATCATTCAACACTGGTATTTCAATTCATTTTTCTACGAGATACAATTTATATTAAAACATAGATAGCTAAATGTAAAATTTCATAGCTCTGAGCGTTATTCTCTAGATAGAGCGATCATAAAATAATTGTGTCATATAAATGTTTTTATTTTGTCATGCTGATACTGTCAATTATACTATGTTATAAATTTTATACCAAAAAAGTTCAAAAATTTTCATTTCTTATTAATTTAAAAAGTAAATAAATAATATAGAAATTTTCAACCAACATGTTTCCAAAGAAAACTATTTAGTGTGAAACAACCACACGACTTCCATTATTTACTATTACACGTATCGTATGCATTTTTTGGAAATAATATGATCAGAAGACATAAAATTGATCTAACAAATTAGACACCTAAAATTTTCTGGTAAGAGAAAACTGATACACATATAAAGATATATAAAATATATTTACATGGTGAATTTAAAAATAGGAAGAAGAAAAAAATCGGTTTAGCCAATTTTTCGAAACATTAATTCCTGACATCTAAAAGTGATCTACCTAAACAGGACGACTGATAATTTTCCTTTAATAACCAAGTGTTATATAAGAAAGGATATCTAAAATGGATTTGTGTAACAATTTTCAAGAAAATCGATAGAGCCGTTTTTGAGATACCGCCTTTTGTCAAAACTTGGCATACTCAATTATTGACCAGAAAACAATAATTACATACAAAAGGATATTTAAAAGGCAGTTAATATGGCAAGTTTGAAAAAAATCCGTGCAGTCATTTTTAAAGGAAAGCCCTTGCGAGGCCTGAATTGAGCTATTTATACAGGAAGTCTATCAATTTTCCTGAACTAACCAACTACATCATTCGAAAGGACATCTAATAGAGTGTTTATATAGCAACTTAGAAGAAAACCGTTAGAGCCGTTTTTGAGATACAGACTTACGGTACCACTTACGGTTTCCGATGTCCTGCTTCCGTTTTTCCAATTCCAAATTTTGGAGAATTCATCTGTACGCCAAACCTGTTTCAACTCTAAAGTTTCGTAGTTCTATCTTTATTAGTTTCCGAGATATAATAGCCAGAAGATTCCCCACATACATACATACGCACTGGCCAATTGCCAAAAACCACTTTTTTGAACTCAGGAGACCTTAAAACATGTAAATCAGGTGAAATCTCGATATCGAATTTTTCGACCGAATACAATACTTCCATTACCTACGGTAGTTGGGTAATGGAAGTAAAAAGAAAAAATCGTCTAACAGGTTTGATTGTAAATTGTTTGAACCATACAGTTCAGAAAACAGTTTGAAATAATAAAGAATTGTTTAAGTAAAAAAAAACTATATACGAAACGAAATGCAAGTTTCCTGGTGTCAAAACCATAAAGCTGCTTGGATTCCTTTTTAGTACATAAATACTCAATTTAATTTAACAGATTTTATTTATTTATTTATTTATTTTACATACATCGCACCTATAATCGATATCACTGAAAGATTCAGATAAACTCATTTCCTTTTTCAATCATTTTCCTTTTCATTCTATTGTTATATATTAAAAATTAATGACAAGCCACATCAAATGGTAAAAACTAGAACAACCCTAAAAAAATAATGAAACAGGAGCTTTATTACCAAAATAGAATCCCTTTTAACCAAAACTCGGAAATAAACATCACCTAAAGAACATTTTGAAAATAAATCAAGCCTTTCAGCGCCATCCCGCAAAAGATAAGAAGAAAAAAAAAAAGGAACAGGACATGATCACAACAAATTCTTTTGCCATTTAAATAATAGACGCCATTAAACTAGCCTCGAACCCCATACCATGTTCTTTGTTTCAGTAACAATCTCGCAGGTTTAAGAGAAAATATCCGCTATTATTTACCATGTTCTTCTTGTAATGGAAGGATTACTAATTTTTTGTTCTATTTTGTTCGAAACAAAAGTTTTTATGGCGAAAAAAAAAAAAAAAAAAAAAAAAAAAAGTTTACATCGTTAAAAATTGTCTCGAACATAATTTTCTATCATCAATTATAAGAGGAAAAATAATTTTCATTCAAAAGCGTTTCAGAATAAATTCTAAGGATATGTATAATTTATGGTACAAAAACTATGTTTAAGGTTTGCGTTTAAATAGAAAAATAAATAATTGATTCATTGCATAAAAACAAATATTAGAAAATTCGATTAAGTGCCATCTCCATTTCCTCTTCAAAATGAATAATATATATATATATATATATATAAGACAAAATTTAAATATAGGATGGAGTAAAACTTGAATAATTAAATATATAGAACTAGAACAAAGTTTTTATAAATCAACGCGCAAATGCAGCAAAAGGAAATATAAAACTATAATAAATAAGCAAAATAATTAAAGCCAGATGAAAAATTAATCCCAAAACACATGAGGGCCTTCATCAGGGGAGCTCCCATATGTAGGGAAAGGAATATGAGACGTTTCTAACGAAACGCTGGTAATTTAACCAAAAAACACGTTTCTGGCCCCCAACTTCTCACAGATGGAAGCAAAACCATACATCAAACGAATTTTAATTAATACAAAGCATAAAATCAATTAAATTCAAAAATCAAGCACGAGATATAATACATCGATATAAAATACAAGAAAATAAATAATGCAAGAATATATAAATACATACCTGGACAAACTGGAATAGTCATTAGAATATGGAAAATTTAAAACCACCCCCCCCCCATTATAAACTTAGAACCCGTTTCATCTAGTAGGGCCACTTAACAGCACTTTGTGTTTTACTACCATGTGTTTTGGGATTAATTTTTCATCTGGCTTTAATTATTTTGCTTATATATATATATATGGTGTTATGATTAGTTAAGAATACTCATTTTATAAATATAATGTTATTTAATATAAAATATTACGAATGATTCAGAAATTTAATTCATCAACCTGCAAATTAATTTCCGATAGAATGGAGTAGAAGGCTGATTTTTACCAACTAAATTAAAATTTCGTGGCCGTTTGGAGTTATGCCATATTGAAATTTGTCACTTGATATAGCTGATTTAATGCAGACTCGGTGACCTTGCCAACGTAAATTATGTGAGAAGTGCCGAGCTGGTTATCAGCCAGGGTAGCTCAGTGGTTAGAGCATCCGCGCGTTAAGCGGAAGGCCCTGGTTCGATTCCCGGCTCTGGTATTTTTCACATAGTTGGTAAAAATCAGCCTTCTACTCCATTCTATCGGAAATTAATTACGAATGATTATTTTTTACATGGCAATTGCAAATACGCTATCTTTCTATAAATAGCCCGACACTATCGATTTCAGGCGTTTTGTCAAATATCTGAAAAAGTGTTACATGAATCAGCTTGAAACTTCAGAATTGTAAAGAACATCTTACACCTCGTATATTTCAGTGAAAGTTTTGCCCCAAAAAGAAAGGAGACCAGTAAAAAATTAAAGAAAAATAAAAGGGTTTAGTATACCCCTGTAAAAAGTAACGCTTAAAATGCATTCTGGTTGTAGCACGTGATTATGGTTCTTCTTATTATTATCTGTGTACGTTTTTTGATTCTATCAGATATATTCCTGGAGATATATCGTTTTTCTTTTAAATATTGCAAAAAAGAATTGCCACTTTTAAAATTTTATCAAGCAGAGTGCAAAGCCATTTTTAGGAAATTTCATGTACTACATTAGAAAAAGCCTACTGCAATGAAAATACAAAAATGTATAATATCTAATGAAATATGGGTATTTTAACTATTTTTTTACTGCGCATGCGCAAGATTTAACGAAGTTTCATTTGCATTCTTTAACAGCTAGAAGTAAACTTCTCATATCAAAAACCTAAATGAATTTAAAAGTTCGTACACGACATTAGAAAATCTTGAAAATGATTGTTGATGTTTCAGAAAATGTTCATGAAAATGTTCTGATGTTTCAAGATGATAGAAAATCATCTTGAAACTTCAGAATTGTAAAGAAAACGTTATACCTCGTATATTTCAGTGGAAGTTTTGCCCCCAAAATAAAAGGAGACCAGTAAAAAATTAAAGAAAAATAAAAGGGTTTAGAATCCCCCTGTAAAAAATAACGCTTAAAATGCATTCTGGTTGTAGTACGTGATTGTGGTTCTTCTTATTATTATCTGTGTACATTTTTTGATTCTATCTGATATATTCATGGAGATATATCGTTTTTTTTTTTTTAATTAAATATTGCAAAAAAGAACTGCCACTTTTTAAATTTTATCATGCAGGATACTAAGCCCCAGTGCAAAGCCTTTTTTTAGGAAACTTGATGTACTACATTAGACAGAGCCTACTGCAATCAAAGCGCAAAAATGTATAATATCTAATGAAATATGGGTATTTCAACTAAATAGTTTTTTACTACGCATGCGCAAAATTTAACGAAATTTCATTTGTATACTTTAACAGCCAGAAGTATTGAGCTTCTCGTATGAAAAACCCAAATGATATTCAAAATCTAATGCAGCATAGTGTTGACTATTGCTTCCCTTTCCCCGTCCTTCTCACATATTAAATTTAAACAGTTTATGCGACATGAAATTAAAAGAAAACCTCTCTATGCACGGACAAAATTACATCATAACAACGTTATCAGTCAGCCGATATATACCTAAACTGATGCATATTATTTTACATTAGTCTACTCACATATTAAGTTTCGTGCATTTTAACGTCGTAGAAATTATAATATATCTTTTCCATCCAGGGAAATATTGCAACAGAGCGATGCCACCGGTCGGCCAATACATACCAACTCTATTGATAGGCCATAAAAGGTGAATTTCACCTTTCCTTTGAACGGGAAATTGCAGCATAATATTTTCACTTGTCGGTGGATACGCACCTGAATACAATAGCCATAATGCTTCCTAATGGCACACATATTAAGTTATGTGCAGTTATACTGAATAAGTGAGGAAAAGTTTTGCTGTAAATGGGGGACTTTACTGCATTAACATAGCTGCCAACAGTTACGAATTTTCAACGCTGGCATATTTTTACTTTCTTCTATATGTAATATAGAGAAAGTATTGGATTCGCGAAAATTTTCGACCTCCGTTTTTTGACGGATCTTCACGTTTTGGGATGTCCTGAACACGAATTGATAGTTTTTAAAAAATGTCTGTCTGTGTGTCTGTCTGTCTGTATCATTTTTTTGTGGACGCTGTATCTCACGAACCAATGAATGAAATTTAACCAAACTTGGTATTTAGTTGCACCCTGACATAAACTGGTGCCCATTAGATTTGGGGATCAATAGCTCAACAGGTAGCGCTGTGATCGCATTTTATGCAAATTTTTAACATGGCAGCATAGGACAAAATTCCGTATAAATGGGCATAATGAGAGTTATTTTACACTTGTGATTGTAAAATTAATATGAATTATTGATAATAGTAGTACGTAACTAGGAAAAAAATTTTGTGCATGGGGGGGCATCGCTTCCCCCCCCCCCTGGGGGGTAAATTTTGAAGATGGGTATCATTCGAAAGATCTCGTCAATACCTTTAAAACGAATGGTTGAACTATAAATCTGTGATAATTTAAAACAAAGTTATCGATTTTTTTTACTTTTAACCAAAAAAAAAATATTCGTTTTTTTTTTTTTTTTTTTATTGTTAGTGATTGAATATGTATTCATTTTTACAAAAAAAAAAAAAAAAAAAAAAAAACTTAGAAAAAGAAATCGTATTTTTTTTTTTTTTTTAATATTGTTACTGATTGAATATGTATAGGAAAATATAGAAGAAAGTCTTGTGGTGGCCACAACATACTAGTTAAAGAAGTTTTCTCCGTCTTTTCTTCTTTTTAACTACGATAAATTCTGTATAAATTTTACTTTTTTAAACAAAATATAATAACATACATATCGTAGTATTATGATACAGAGAAATATGTATTTATTATTTAATAAATAAGAGGAAAATAACGCACATACGTAGGATCTGAATTAATTTAAATTAATAATATGATTTGGAAAGTCATGGGCGGATACTTTCCTTTCCGCTGACATGAAAATTAGAGATTATAACAAATTTCACACGTACTCGATAACCGATAGAAATCATTATCTTAACCCCTTAACGCGCGGTGTCCTCGCTGCGAGGACGCAAAATTTAAGATACAGCTGCAAAAATTCATCCCGGAAAATTTTTAGCAAAAATTTACGTTTATAACATATCAGAAAAGGCCTGTTTTTTAAACCTTAAATTTTAAAATTTCTTTCAGTTTAATTTACTTCATGAATTCCGGTGGCAGTATAGTTTAAATGATCTAAATTGTCTTGCGCCGCAAAGGGTTAAACCAGATTACAGAACAATGATATTTATCATTTCATTTATTAGATGTATAAATAAAGGATTTATAGTGTTAATTAAAATAAAAATAATGCATCAAAAATAAGATTTTCAATTATTATTGATAAATACGGTTTCCTCATATCGAAATGGTGTAAAAATATGTGCTTACACGGACATAAATATATCGTAAAATACATTTTAATCCATCGATGTTATTTTTGTATTTCCTGAATTCACCCGAGAAACATTTAAATGTAATTTAATTTGTAGTTCTTGTTCCAGTATATCATATTTTGCAGATATTTTGTAACATTTGCCACTTATAGTTTCACTTATAGTTTTATTATTTATATTAAAGAGTGTTGTTATTAACCCGTTAGTAGTCGCTAGTTGGTCGATTTGCCGCCAGTCCTTCAGTGTTGCCAGATTTTTGTATTCAATAGCCACCAAAAATTTTTAGAAGTGGCATTTGATATACATAAACCGCGAATAAAATCGAAGAAACGCTGATCACATAACTTCTTAAAATTATTGGTGACAGTTAAATAAAAAGTACGCATTTTGTAATAGGTGGCGCTGTCTATAGCGACTACTGACGGGTCAAAAATTCCAAACTGGTTCTGAAAAATTATTAGGAATTCACACAAATATGCCTAATTATGTGCATACGCATATAAATGTGGTGTGAAATAAGTATCTCATTACACAAATATTTTAAGCATTCAATAATTTCAATGAAATACTATTAAAACATGTTTTCAAAATCAATAATAATAATTAAAAAAAAAAATCTGCGCCTTTAATTTACTTATTGTTTTATTTATAATTCATTTTCTAAAACTTTTAAGATTATTAGATTAGCTTTATTACATGATAAAGAAAGTAAAAGAAACAAATTAATTTTATAATAAACATCAAATATGGAGACAGCAAATTTTTACATTTTTTACCACCACTAAATTCATGTAGAAATACATCTGGTATATATGTAGTATTGTGCTATGAAAATACAGGGTAGAGATTATTTTAGAACCCTTTCCGATTATGTAGGTATCCACATACATTTTTTGCATCTGCAGCAGTCGTATGTAATAAAAACAAGAAATGAACTTTCTTACTAATTCCCAGAAAGTGTAAAGTACCATTCCCAATAAACAAATGGCGGTTGCACTCCATAATTTTTTATCCGGGAAAAACATATAAGTCTAATGTTTTAAGGTATAATAAAAATATGCCTGTCGGAAAGTGTTATAAATAGTTGTGGCAATAAATTTGAAATTTTCTCATTTAAAAGAGCACCAACACTAATAATCATAATCACGCTCTACAGGATTCATAGCTTGAAAACTGGACAAGCATTTCTTAATTCTTTCCTATACATGACCAGACTGCTCCATTCAGTATTGAACAGAACAGTCTTTTCCAGAACAAAAGACTATTTGAAAGCACCAACCACAATTTCGTGGACAATTTTGAGTACGTAAAAAACATTCTGGGAAGTTATTCCGGTGTTAAATTCTTTATATTAAACTGTTTGACAATGCTTTTTTAATATCTAAACAAAATCACTGAACAGAATTACCGTTAAACAGAGAAATTTAAAAAATATATATATATTCTAGATATAAGGAATTAATTACTTTTAATAAAAAAGATTTCTTTTCATCTTTTTAATAAAAACTAGACTGCATGAAATTGCAAATAGTGTGATAGGTATTTTGCAATTTATAATTTATTCTAGAGTACAGTTAACTCCGCCTTTTTCTCACACCTATATGATTTTAGAGAAATTTTCTCCAATATGTAATTGCGATGAAGTAAAGAGCAAAATAATTAAAAAATATACTGGTGGGGAACAAGGGCGGGGTTGACAGTATTCCGCATACCTGCCAACAATCTCTTTAATAAGCGTAAGATTGTTAACGCCCCATTAAAAAACGCCTTTCATTTCACACCATTTTATTTTAGAGTAATTCACCCCAAATGTTGTTGTCATTACATAAGAATAAAATCACTCTAAAATATTATACGGGAAAAAAAAAAAAAAAAAAAAAAAAAAAGGCGGGTACTAAAAATTTTACACTTTAGAGGGGTTGTACTCTTCGCGCTTTTCATAGGACACTCTCAGAAATGAGAAATTTTAAAATTCATTGCTACCATATTTTTTTATGCAATATTCACTATCCTGCATAATCAGGGTACTTTACTGTAAATGTATCCAGAAATTTTTGCATGAAATTAGATTTGGCTAAAAAGGGAAATAATTATTGTGTTCTCAGAGTGTCTCGAAAAAAGGGCGGAGAGTACGACCTCTTGCTTGATAATGAGATGGTTGGCAAGTGTAATCCGGAGAAAATTATAAATGTTACTAGGTATGCTTTTGTGAACTACAGATGAAAGGTGACATTCTTTAAAAAGTTTTTACTAGAGAGAAAATAAATTTGTATGTTCTATTCACCAGAAAACTTTTTTTCATATCACTTTCATGGCAATCACCATTTCGATATTTTAAATACGTTTTATCAATATTATTTTGTACAGCAATAAATATGTCCAATACAAGGTGATTCTTTATTGTACCGACAAAACACAGAAGGTGAGAGTAATAAAAGAGTTTAGACGGTGCATAAATCAGTACTCCAATCAAGTCTTATCTCAAACCGTGTTCAAGTTACTGCAAACAGAGCTGCCAACCTAATCCGGCAATTTGCTTGTCCCGCCCCTTTTTCTACACCGTTTAATTTTTAGAGTAATTCTCTTCAAATAAATTTGCGATGAATTAAGAAAACAAATACTTTAAAAATTAAGTGGTGTAGAAAAGGGGGCGGTACTAACGATTTGCCGGATTAGGTTGGCAGCTCTGTGCAAATATAACAATACCTATAGCTAAGGATCTTTGAAAAAAAAAAAAAAAAAAAAAAAAAAAAAAGAACTGTCTTTCATTTCTGAAGTTTTTAAGTTTCCCGAACATCATATATTTAGAAAGAGCAGGGAAAAATACCACGAAACGACATCGATTGTGTTAGAATATGTATTAGATTTAGTGACGAGTTACCAACGTTGAAAGAGTGAAAACATGCAAAATAAAGTATACGAGCAAATATTTAATCAGTAATTTCCCAAAAAACGTTCAAGCTACAAATAATACATTGTCAACGGGATATTCTCCCATTTTGAGCAATAAGCCCCGCCTTTTGGTGTTCCCCTAAAACGTTATATTATTTATTAAAATTATATTACGCATTCATGATTAAATTATTCAAATTTTATTATTAATAATTGACTCTGTATATCACTGGTATATATATATATATATATTTATATATTCTTTTTTCTATTTCTATTTCTTTTTTTTTTTTTCTTTTTTTTTTTTTTTTTAAGTAATGTATTTTTTAAAGGAACACCTGAACTCAGGGCTGTAAGTTTATGTGACCCACAAGTAAAGTGTTAATAAAGCAATAAAAAAATAAAATCTTAAATTAATTAATTAATTAATTAATTAATTAATAATAATAATAATAATAATAATAAAACCTCATTTTTGAAGTTTCTAAACATTCTACATAAACATCAGCCATATATATAGAAAGAGCGGAAAAAATCCAGTGTAACGACATCGATTGTATTAAAATATCTAGATTTAATGACGAGTTACAAACATTGAAAGAGTGAAAAAACTGCAAAATAAACTTGCTACACAAGAGAATATTTAATTAGTAATTTCTCAAAAAGAGTTCGAGCTAAAATTAACATTTTGCCGTCGTGGTATTTTCCTATATGATTACAAAGCACCGCCATTAGGTGTTCCTCCAAAACGTTCTTTTATTTATTCAAAAGTACCGTTGAACGTTTGTATCGTTGCACATTTGTTTAATGTTAATACGAAAGGTCCTAAACTTCGTAACGCTTATGATTTTATGTATTCGTGATTAAATTATTCAAATTTTACTGTTACTAATCGATTTTATAAATATCTCTGACATAAATATACACCAGCAACATATAAAATGATAAACAAGAACACGTGAAATCGTTTTCTTTTTTTAAAGCAAAGTATCTTTTGTAGGAACGCCTGAAGGCGGGGCTCGATTTTTCGTGACCCACTAGGAAAGCGTTTATAAAGTTTGCAAAAAATTAGCCTATTCCAAAAGCCTTGAAATAAGTTTGCAAAGAATTATATCACTGGCTTGTGCTGGAAAAGTTTAGCTGTTTGTTTATTATTCAACATTCATTTTTCACATTTTGAAAAAGTGAGACTCGTAGACACCATTCATTTTTACGTTTTGAAACTCCCCTCCTCACTAACGGTAGATTCCCAGAGACCACCCCGACCCCTCTCAAGGGTTGTGATTGCTTTTGTTGAAGCTGTCAGGGAAAAGAGCGATAAAGTCTAGCTATGGCAGTCTGCACTCCTCATTGAAACTCATTGAAACCTTTGGACAGCCCCTGCCCGCCTGTCCAGCATGTTCCCTCTTTCGTTCAAGGTTCAAGATAAACTGCTATCGGAGAATTATAGAGGGTGAAAGTGAAGAAGATAATATTTTTACAATCCTTATATAAGATTTATTGAAAGATAGAAAAAGAGCAGAATTTCTAACGCATTTAAAATTGTAAATTTTGTTTTCTCCATAATTATCTTTTACAAGTTTATAAAAATTAAATAAATAAACTAATTAATTAAATAATTCATAAATAAATGGTGGTTGAATCTTTATTACTTTTTTAAAGTAAGCATTGAAATAAAAAATATAAAAATTCAAAATTTAAGTATAAAAAATGTTCTTAGAAATTACACTATCCATCAAAATAAATAAAAAATGAAATGAATGAATAAACAAATAAAATTAAAATTAATAAATATAAGTAAATATCATCATCTTTTTACTTTCCAAACACTATAGTGAGGAAAGTATTGTAATCATGTCAAAAATACGAAATTTTAAAATTGTAAATTTTGTTTTCTCCATAATTATCTTTTACAAGTTTATAAAAATTAAACAAATAAACTAATTAATTAAATAATTCATAAATAAATTCATAAATATTAGAATCGCCCGGTGGTTGAATCTTTATTACTTTTTTAAAGTAAGCATTGAAATAAAAAATATAAAAATTCAAAATTTAAGTATAAAAAATGTTCTTAGAAATTACACTATCCATCAAAATAAATAAAAAATGAAATGAATGAATAAACAAATAAAATTAAAATTAATAAATATAAGTAAATATCATCATCTTTTTACTTTCCAAACACTATAGTGAGGAAAGTATTGTAATCATGTCAAAAATCCGAAATTTTAAAATTGTAAATTTTGTTTTCTCCATAATTATCTTTTACAAGTTTATAAAAATTAAACAAATAAACTAATTAATTAAATAATTCATAAATAAATTCATAAATATTAGAATCGCCCGGTGGTTGAATCTTATTACTTTTTTAAAGTACGCATTGAAATAAAAAATATAAAAATTCAAAATTTAAGTATAAAAAATGTTCTAAGAAATTACACTATCCATCAAAATAAATAAAAAATGAAATGAATGAATAAACAAATAAAATTAAAATTAATAAATATAAGTAAATATCATCATCTTTTTACTTTCCGAACACTATAGTGAGGAAAGTATTGTAATCATGTCAAAAATCCGAAATTCAGATTTTGATGTTTCTATACGTTTCGAGGTCCTCTGAGTCCGTTTTCACTATTTTTACGATGATGTATGTATGTGTGTATATATGTGTGTATGTATGTGTGTATGTATGTGTGTATATATATGTGTGTGTGTATGTATGTGTGTCTGTGAGTGAACACGCTAGCATCTAAACACTTTGTTGCTGAAAGTTGGTACATATATTGCAAGTCACCAAAGTACGAACCCTATTGATTTTGGTGAATCTAGCACTTATAGTTTTTTTTACAGGGACACCAGGAAAAATTCTTTATCATTAAGGCCTATTGGGCCAAATTTTTAAAAGTGCGATAGCGTCTAAACGTCTTATTAATCTGAGCAAAAAATTTGTACACATGTTATAGGTCATAGTTGCACGATTTGTTTAGATTTTGGTGAATTTAGCACTTACAATTTTTTTACAGGGTCACAAAGAAAAATTCTTTATCATTATGGCCTATGGGGCCAAATTTTAAAAAGTGTGATAGCGTCTAAACACCCCTAATCAAATATTTCTGCAATCTGCATAAAGAAAATCAAGATAAAATGGCAATTATTTGTAGAAAAAGAGCAGAATTTCTAACGCATTTAAAATTGTAAATATTGTTTTCTCCAGAATTAACTTTTATAAGTTTATAAAAAGTCTGATGAGAATCGGGATCCCGATGGAAAAGTTTAACGGCAAACAACGAAGTTAGTAAAGGTTTTTAATGTATTAATTTAGTAATTTCACTTCGTTTTTTAATTAATATAGTTTAATGTTAGGTAAATAAGTTAATTAAGTAAATAAACTAATTAATTAAATAAATAATTAGAACATTGAATTCAAATGTGGAAAAAATGTTTATTGATTTATTATCTTTAAATATGAACAGATATTACAATTTTTTAAATAAATTTAAAAATAATACATCAGTTAATGCAACTAAATTATGTTGTTTAAGAAAATATGATAAACTGTCATTAATTCATTATAGAACTTTAAAAAATAAAAGGATCGAAGGAAAATTTTATAGTAAAAAATAGAACAAACCTCTTACCGATTTTAATGAAACTTTGTATAATCATGTACAATTTGTGAAAAAATTACAGTAAGTGTCAAACATACTTGGAGGAGGGGGGGGGGGACAGAGGAAAATATATTAAATTTTTAAATTACCATTTTAGCAATTTTAATAATATATTACCACTTAATTTTTATGAAGATTACAATGAGTGTATTATATACCTGGAGGGGCACAGGGGAGGGGGGGGGGGGGGTAGATGGAAATAAAAAATATTTTCATTTAAAACACCCTATTATAGATTTAAGCAAAAACTTTGTATAATAACATACAATTTGTGAAAAAAATCACAATAAGTATCAGACATACTTGGGGGTGGGGGTGGAGTTAAAGAGAGGGGGGAGACAGAGGAAAATAAAATATTTTTTAATATCACCATTTTACCGATTTTACCTAATTTCTCCTTGTAAAACTGATGCTTAACATCAACGAGAGTGGAAGTGTTCTATTTCTACATAGGGCGGGGGAGGACAAAAGAGACAGATTAAAAGAAGAAAATTCATTTTTTATTAACTTTTTTACAGATTTAAATCATATATCGAATTTTTGCATAACTCACTATAATTATTCATTAATAGTAATCGATACACACAAAATATAAATAAACAATAAAACAAACGATAATAAGTGTTGTTTAAAAAGATTATTTTATTTTCCATCTGTCCCCCTACCCCCCCCCCCCCCCCTTATCAACTTTAGTTAACTTTCACTATAATTTTAATAAAATGAAAGTGATAGTCGTACAAAGTTTCATATAAATAGGTAGCATGGTGATATAAAAACAAACATTTTCTTCACTCTGTCCCCCCCCCCCTCCTTAGCAAATCGTCCAGATATGTGTACACTCACTGCGATTGCAATTTTTCATAAGCAGAAAGTTGCATAGATACAAAGTTTTTTTTTAATCGACAATGCGGTTGTTTAAGGAATAATATATTTTACTTCTATCTGCGTCCCCCTTGCCCCCCCCCCCCCCACAAATATATAATGCACTCATTTTGAGATCTTCATAAAAAGCAAGTGGTAGCTATAGAATATGTCTTTAAAATCGGTAAAATGGAGATATAAAAAATATTTTATTTTCCTCTGTCCTCCCCCCCCCCTTCGTCTTTAACCCCCCCCCCCTATCCATAAGTATGTCTAACCTTACTGTGATTTTTTTCACAAATTGTACGTTATTATGCAAAGTTTTTGTTTAGATCGATGATAGTGTAGTTTAAAGAAGAATACATTTTATTTCCATTGGTCCCCCTTCCCCCCCCCCAGGTATATAATACACTCATTGTAATATTCATGAAAATTAAGTGGTAGTTATAGAATATATCATTAAAATCTCTAACATGGTGATATAAAGAGTCTTTATGGGAGTGAGCTATTTTCAAAACTATAACCATATTATTTAATATTTTAGAGAATATAACATTTTACATGCTGAAAAAATCATTAGTGAATCAATCATTTGTGAAGTTATAAAATGTTTCATAACTTCTATCGACAAAAAAAAAAAAAAAAAAAAAAAAAAAAAAAAGCTAGATTCATTGTAGTAGTTCAGTCCATAAAACAACTCCTCTAGCGTATTTTGTCAAAGTTTCATAAGATTTATATAATAACTTTTGGAGTTATGATGTTTTGTGAAAAAGCAAAATGTTAAAAATCTCATTCTCAGAAAAAGCAAAAAACGTAATTAAAAACCAGATTTTACCTATTAAATAAAAAATAATTTTAATAACTTTCCTGATTTATTTCAAAGTTTTTTATTTCTTCTTATTATTTTTAAATTCATTTTATATTCAGTAACAAATTTTGATGCTTATACTGAGTAAAACTTTTATGAAAACAAACATTTCCGGTCACTTCTGGTTTCAAAAAGTTGCGAGTGACTAATATTTAGATGCCTGTAACTCAAATTCTAAGCAAGATAGAAACAAAATTCAAACTGATTTAGAAAGTTTAAATGTCAGGCTTTAATACTAAACCAAAAATAAAAAAATCTTAGTTTTGACTGAAAATTGCATTTTAAAGGTAGGCAGGCGCCTTAAAAAGTATGTAGGAAAGAATTTAAAACTGAAGCTGTAGGAGATTTGTCCACAATAAAACATTAATAGACTATTACTTTTTTCCCCCAGATATTTTCGAGTGTGTAAAATTATTACCTCGCTTTATCTTAAAAATATATAGAGAGTATTAATACAATGCTATAATTAACTGAAAAATTCCATAATAAAAAGTATAGACAAAAAAAAAAAAAAAAAAAGTAATTTTCCTTCTTTCTTTTTTACAAGTAACTATGTATAACCAAAAAAAAAAAAAAAAAATCGACAAATAATGACAAAATATTAATAGTTTCTAAGTGGTCGTATATTAAAGCAGTAGAGCAAATGGTCTGGATATTACAAATTTCTTTCTATTATGGAAAAGAAATTATACTGATTTTTAGCATAATATTTCATTTTAAGAAATGGGGTACTAATTGTTATGAATTTCAATTTAACATTGAATATGGGAATTTCTGTAACTTTTTTTTTTTTTTTTTTAATCTTTTGTTATAGACTATTAACACGTTGAGCGCCACGCAAATTCTTAAAATCCATTAAAATTCCATAATGATACCTCCTGTAATACATGAACATTAAGCAAATTTTAATAATTTTTCAATCATTAAATGTTATATTTTTAGTCTTATATCCTATTTTATATGCGCACCGATGGTTGACGCGGCTTTATATCATATTTGACACTGTCTGCCACCGATGGCTGACAGGGCGCTCAATGTTTTAATTTTTAATTTTTACTGCTTTTACTTTAGCGGTAAAACTTTCACTGAAATGTTTGAAGTATAACAGGTTCTGCACACTCCTAAAGTTTCAAGATGATTCCTTCAGTACTTAAAGATATATGACAAAATGTCTAGTATCTAGAATGACTGACATGGCGCTCAACATGTTAATATCGGTTTTCAATAAAAAGCAAAGCAGCGAATAGGCGGGCAGAGCTTTGCAGTGGTTCATAAGTAAAGCGAGTAGAGTGGAGTCGAATCATCATTCATTAGGTCAATTATATGTCTTCTGAGTGCAATTCTCTTCAAAAAGTGCACATAATACTTGTATAATGTGTAATAGGAGTCGTGTGGTTGTTCTTTTTTTAACGCATTAGCGCCCAGTATCCTCATTTGAGGACAGCTAATAAAATGACACGTATATTTTTTGTGGTTTCTTGGAATGATTTCTGCTTTTTAGTGACAGTTTATAGCGTCACTCTAAATGATCCCTGAAAGTTTTATGTGCCTACTATTAATTATTATTTCATAATGTGGATAGTCATTTTAAGATTTTTCATTCGTCGCACATACATTTGCTTTTTGCGCAGGTATACTAACTTAAATCAAGTTGAATAATAATATATATTATAATACTTTACTTTTGAAATCTTCGTCAACATATAACAGGATATTAATCTGTTATCTCAAAGTTTTTCTATCTCGAAGTTTTCTCGCTAGAACACTAAACGTCAATAAATGAGGATAGCCTTGAAATTTAAAACTATCAGAAGAATTGTTTAAGTTAATATATTTTTCTGTCAGTTGTGTATATTAATTTAGAAGTGAAATAATCAGCTAATAATATTTTACAAAATTAATTTGGGCGTTAACGGGTTAATTACCCAAGATTACTATGAGCTCTTGATGCTCAATTAGCTTTCGTGCTAAGTATACTATTCTCAGAAATATTTTTTTTTTTATGTTTTCTTTCATTATTCATATAAAAAAATATTTCATGTTTAAAAAGAAAAGATTGGTAAATTGTTTTTGGCGCTAAATGTAAACTAATATTTAAATGACTAACTTTTAAAACTATTATAATATTATTTTCTTATTTTAATTAAATAAAAATAAAAATAATAATGAACATTTCAAAAATGGGGCTTCGAGATGCACTAAGACACCTCAAGCGAATTCTTGTTGAATCTCTTGACTGTACGAGTACCAACCTTACGCTTCGTTGTCCACAGACACACCGACACGCACAAACATTGGTTTTATATAAATAAAATATATTTATATTAAATTCCCTTTAAAATTCCTTCTTTTATAAGTTTACGTTTTTTTGTAACCAAAAAAATATTAAAATTAGAAAAATAATTTTATTAACTTTTTAATACATTTAAGTTAATATATAACTGTTCAAATAAATTTAAAACACCAAACTAACTTATTTAAGTTAACTACTTATCTAATCGGCTTCTGTGGGTTTCTGTGGTGAATTATTTTCAACTGTTTGGTTTCCGTTCTCATTCTTTTCATTATTGTCATTAAAAATTATATATATTTGTGTGTGTGTGTGGGGCGGGGGGATTTATTATTATTATTATTATTTTTTTTTTTTTTTTTTACCTAAATTGTAAATTTATTTTTTTTTTCTTTTACTAGACAGTTGTTCTGCGTAATACTGCTCAAATAAAGTGAGATATATGTAATATTTAATTCCGTAGTTTAAGTAATTTTAAAAGATTTTTTTCCGTGCAATTATTTACCAATTCATTCACTGTATTCAATAAAAAACAGCAAATTATCAGCTTCTTTATCAATCTTTTTTCCCTGTTCTAGAAAATCCCATGGCTCTCCTCTTTGAGGGACCATCTTTAACAAAATTACTCAAATGCAAAAAAGGTAACCCTACTCCGTACCAAGGGGAGATGAAGATAGTGATTGATGATCATTTTCCCCCACGGTGTTGTGTGGGATATAATCTCACTAACTCCTCTTAGTTGGGGGCGGTGACAGGACCTATTTTTCCTCTTATTCTTCCGCCGGAATTTTTTTCCGAAATTTTTAATAGTATCAGCGTTAATTAAATACAAATTTGTCATGAAAAGAGAGCTGCCAACTTTTACAATTTATTCCGAAGCAATTTTAGCCCCTCCTTCTTTTTTTCACCAGAAATTTTAAGAATATTTCTCTTCAATATCTAACAACAAGTAAATAAGGGGAAAATTATTTTTTAAAGTTTCCAGTGTAAAAAAAGTGCGAAGCGAACAATGCTCCAGAATAAATTACAAAAGTTGGTAACTCTGTAAAAATGTGCTGGTGGAAAAATCTGGGCAAAAACGCGGGATTGTGATCACCCTGTCAGGGATGGAACACGGGCGCAGAATTCATACCACTATCGATATAAGAAAATTTCCTACTTCTTAAATCAACGATATTATAAGTAGAGAAATTTCTTATACGGATTCCGGTATGAATTCTGCGCCCGTGTTCCATCCCTGCCCTGTACTAATTCACGTTTCATGATACTTATATGCATTAATTTACAATGTATTCCACCCTTTTTACAGGGCATTGTAGAAAATAGGAAATTTTTGCTTTTTTTTTTTTTTACCACTAAATTTATGCAGAAATACATCTGGTATATGTATAGTAATGTCCTATGATTATACAGGGTAGAGATTATTTTAGAAGCCTTTCTATCCTAAGCTACACGGTTGTGTAGGTTAGACATCTACATACATTTTAGCATCTGCAACAGTCGTATGTAATAAAAACAGGAAATGAACGTTCGTACTAATTCCCAGAAAGTGTAAAGTACCATTTTCAATAAACAAATGGCGGGTTCACTCCATATTGTTTTTTCAGCCAGGAAAAACAAATGAATGTAACGTTTTACAGTAAAATGGTCTGGTCGGAAAGGGTTATAAATAGTTGTAGAAAAAAATTTGAAAATTTCTCATTTAAAAGAGTGCCCCGAAAAAAGGGTGGAGAATAACAACCCCTGGTTATCAGTAACCATCAATGTTGCCAGATCTGGCAGATTTTTTATTCAATAATCAACAATAATTTTAAAATGCGTTACCTGATATACATATTTAGACGATCAGTCTTCGATGTCATTAGACAAACGTTACTTTTAAAAATTGATTTCTATTGAATAAAAAGTCTGCCAGATATTGCGACCATGTTTTGAAAGAAATGCCGTTTGTAAATTTTTCGAATACTCCTTTTTGCCATTAACACAAACAGTTCCATTCACAATTGAACAAAACTGCGTTTCTTTAATTTAGCCTATCATGAAACAAGAGACACAAATTGCTTGGACAATTGTGAATACCTAAGAAACTTTCTGTGAAATTATTCTGGTGTTAACAATCTTTATATAGCACTATTTCACAAAGCTATTTTAGTTTCCAGCAAAAGCAATGAACAGCTATTTTAGTTTCAAACGAAAGCAACGAACAAAATTTCCGTTAAAGAGAGAAAATTAAAAATAATAATAAAAAATCATTAGTCAAGATATAAGGAATTAATTATCTGAAAAAAAAAAAAAAAAAAAATCATCCTTTTTATAATTATTAGACTGCATCAAACTGCAAACAGTATGATACGTGTTTTGCATACCTGGTAACATTTATAATTTATTCTAGAGTACTACTAGCCCTGTCCTTTTATCCACACATGTACATACTTGCCAACCATCTCATTATGAACCGTACAATTTTTAGTAAACGCCTTCTTTTTCACACCAATAATTTTTTAGATTAATTTTAATCTTTTTTAATCATGACAACATTTGGAGCGAACAACTCTAAAAATGTAGTGGTGTCAGAAACGAGGCGGTGTTTCAGGGGGCGTTAACAATTGTACGTTTATTAATGAGATGGTTGGCAGGTATGCATGTATGATTTTAGAGAAATTTTCTCCAATATGTGATTACGATGAAATAAAGAGCAAAATAGTTTTAAGATACTGGTGTGCAAAAAGAGCGGGGCTGACAGTATTCCAGAATGAATTAGAAATATTACTAGGTATGGTTTTGTGAACTAGAGATGAAAGATGATATTTTTTGAGAAGTTTTTACTTGAAAGAAAATAAATCTGCCCGTTGCATCCGCGAGAAAACTTTGTTTTATATCACTTTCATGCAGTCACAATTTCAGTTTTTGAAATACGTTTTACCACTATTATTTTTTATAACAATAAATGTATTCAGTACAGGGGAATTCCTTATTGCACAGAGAAACACAGAAGGCGAGACTAATAAAAGAGTTTAGACGGTGCATAAATTAGTAACTCAAACCGTATTCAAGTTACTACGAATAGAATAAAAAAGCTAAGACTCTTAAATAAATAAAAAAAAACTTATTTTTATTTTTGAAGTTTTTAAGCTTCCCGAACATCAAGTAAATGTTTAGAAAGAGCAGGGGAAAAAAAAAAAAACTACAAAACGACATCGTGTCAGAATAAGTATTAGATTAAGCATACTTGACACCATAATAATTAATATTCCATAGTATTGTTAGCCCCGCCTTCTTTTTTACACCAGTATCTTTTTAGAGTATTTTTTTCTTCTTGTTTAATCGTAATTGCATTTGTTGAATATTACTTAAAAACCTTACTGGTGTGAAAAAAAAGGTCGGGACTGACAACGCTACGGAATATTAGTTAAGATGTTGTCAAGTATGGATTAAGTAACGAGTTGAAAGAGTGAAAACATGCTAATTAAGTATACGAGCAAATATTAGTAATTTCTCAAAAATCATTTAAGCCACAATTAATACGTTGTAGTTGGGGTATTTTCCTGTTTTGAACAATAAGCCTCGCTTTTTGTCATTCCACTAAAACGTTATATTATTTATAAAAAGGATTTTACGCATTCCTGTTTAAATTAATCAAATTTTATTCTTAATAATTGACTCTGTAAATATCACTGGCACATATATACACCAGCAGCATATAAAATGTCAAAAACATATACGTAAAGTCTATTTTTTCGTTTTTCTTTTTTTTTTTAATAAAGTATTTTTTTTAAAGGAAGACCTGAAGTCGGGCTCGTTTTTAGTGAAAAACGTAATTTTACGTGACCCAAAGCAAATAAATTTAAGAATCTTTAAAAATAAGTAAATAGTAAATAAGTAAAAAAAAAAAAAAAAAAAAAAAAAAACCTTCTCATTTTTGAAGTTTCTAAGCATGCTACGTAAACATCATACATATACTTAGAAAGAGCAAAAGAATCATGTGTTACGACATCGATTGTGTTACAATATCTAGATTTAGTGACGAGTTACAAACGCTGAAAGAGTGAAAAAATGTAAGATAAACTATACAAGTGAATATTTAATTAGTAATTTCTCAAAAACCATTCGAGCTAAAATTAACACATTGCCGTCGGTGAATTTTCTCATTTGAATACAAAGCGCGGCCATTTGGTGTTCCTCTAAAATGTTATTTTCTTTATTCAAAAGTACCGTTGAACGTATGTATCGTTGAACATTTGTGTAACCCTTTCAGTCGCAGTGTTCCCGCTGATGGAACACCTAATATTAATTCTCAAGTGCAAAAACTCATCCCGGAAATTTTTTAGCAAAATTTTACATTTATAACATAGCAGAAAAAGCCCTTTTTTTAACGTGAAAATTTAAAATTTCTTCTATTTTAATTATGTTCGCAAATTGCGATGGCAGTGTAATTTAAATGATCCGAATTACCTTGCGCCGCAAAGGGTTAAAATACTCCGGAATAAATTGAAATGTTGGGATCTATGCAACTTTTACGAGTTAAGTTGTCGATAATGTTTACTTATAAAGTGATTCATTTATTAAATTAAATATTATTTGAATTTAATACGGTTTACTTACAGATGTTTCAAACCGAAAATTTCTCGAAAAGGAACAATGCTATTTTTTTTTTTTTTTTTTTTTTTTTTTTTTTTAACATTTATGATCAGCTATGTGTCTAAAAGCCATTTTTAAAATTAGTTTAGTAATTTTTAAAATAAATTAAGTAGTGAACGTTGAATGGGTTAATGTTGATACGTAAAATCATAAACTTCGTAACGTTTATGATTTTATGTATTCATGATTAAATTATTCAAATTTTACTGTTACTAATTGATTTTGTAAATGTCTCTGGCATAAATATATATCAGCAGCATATAAAATAATGACTAAGAACACGTATTTTTTTCTTTTTTTTTTTTTTAACTAAATCAGGTTTACCACGGCCTGATTTTTTTCAAGGATTCTTCTACCAGTATTATCTAAAAATAAATTTCTTCTTAAATGTACACTTTATATTTATGAATAAATTTATCTTAACGTTATTCAGGTGGAAGAGTCCTTGAAAAAAGGTGTGGCATTGGGAACCCTGTAAATAAGAAATAATACAAAGAACAAATTGAATAACAAAATAAATAAATAAATAAATAAATAAATAAATTAAATAAATAAATAAATAAATAAAAAAAATACGATATTGTTTACCAGGTAAATCTAAAAAATATAAAAGTATGAATATAAATAATAATAATAATAATAACAGAAATTACATAAATGAAAAAAAAAAAAAATATATATATATATATACAGACAATAAAGTAAACCATGCTTGCCAACATACTAATTAATATTCCATACTATTGTTAACCCCGCCTTCTTTTTCACACCAGTATCTTTTTAGACTATTTTTCTTCTTATTTAATCGTAATAGAATTTAGAGAATATTACTTTAAAAATTTACTGGTGTGAAAAAAAAGGCGGGGCTAACAACACAACGGAATATTAATTAGGACGATGGCAAGTATGAAGTAAACACAAAGAAAATATAAAGTAATATAAACCTATGTCTTAAAAAATCAAACACGTGGCTAAAAACGCACAAATCGCAACAAAAAATATATTAGGGGCTCAAATTAATACAGATTAAATTAATACTTAATAAAATCTAAAAAGTTCATTTACTGTAATAGATGGCGAAAATAAGTATCTGCATCATCCAAAGACAATAAAAATTTTCTCAGTTTTCCTTTAAACGAGTTTAATGTTAATTCACTTAGAATATATACCGGTAACATACTAAAACATTTAGGACCCATACAAACAAAACATCTGTGCAATATTTCTTTATTAGCTGCAGGAACTTGTAATACAGAAGGATTTCTCAAACTGCAAGCAATCGAAGTAATAGGAAAATTAGTTCTATTTTTATACATAGAAATTAATAATCGGTAGAAATAAAGTTGTTCTATCGTTAAAAAAATATCATACTGTATCACACCTAAGTAATTTATTAAACGATTTTGTGCTGAAAGCAGAGGTAATATATTTGATACATAGTCTCCGCCCCAAATATTATTCCATACTGCAAAATTCATTCAACCCATGCATAATATAAATTTTAAAAAAATCTTTGCCAACATAGCTGCGTAAATGAAAGAAAGTGATTAAATGATAACGAAGTTTATTTCTAAGATATTTAACATGACTATTCTACTTTGGTTTTGACTCCAACGTATTTAAAAGTTTTTGCTTTATTTATAATTGGAAAAGAGCATTGATTACCACTTGAATTACAAAAAACACTATATTTAATTAATAAATCCGTACTTAAATTACTCATTAGACGAAAATTCATACAGAGCCTGAGTAAGGGGGAAGCACACATTATCTCCGCTCTTACCGGAATATTTTTACAATTATTTTTTACTTCATGTCATAGAAATTCCACGCTTTGACGAGGAAATATTTTTTATAAAAAATGAACGGTGTAAAACAATCCAATTTACTTGCCGAAATTTGATACCAGAATTCTTTTAAAATAATTTTTAATAAGAATTTTCTGTTTATTATAGCAGGAAAGTATTTGTTAAAAAATAACGGTGTAAGTATAAATAATGTCTACTTCCCCCTTAATAAGGCTCTGAATTCATATACTTAGTATTATCACCATCAGAGCTGCCAACCAAATCCGGCAAATTGTTAGTACCGCCCCTTTTTCTACACCACTTAATTTTTAGAGTAATTCTCTTCAAATATATTTACGATGAATGAAGAAAACAAATACTCTAAAAATTTAGTGGTGTAGAAAAAGGGGCGGTTTTATATGGGCGTTAACAATTTGCCGGATTAGTTTGGCAGGTCTGCACCATTAACACTTTCACGACTGCATGTTTTTGTCTTTTTGTCTGTTAGCTCCGCCTGTGGGCGTTATTTTTATACATTACATTATTTTAAATGAATGTTTTATATATTCATGTTTATAAAATAAATGGATATACTTTACAGTTATACTCTTTCTAATCAAAGTATTTGTATCCATAATACATTGATTGTATAAATGTGACTATTAGGTGCATTGTTAAGCAATAATGTAACCTATGAAACCTAAAGAAACGCCCACTGCGTGAGTTACAGATTTTCAAATGACGTGAATTCACGTCAGTGGTCGCGAAAGTGTTAATTGATAATTTATTTTCTGTAAACCATTGTTTAATCTGTAAAAGATCTGAATTTATTTGTTTTTGTATAAAATCATAAGTTTTTGCTAAATAGATTAAAACCGTGTCACCTGCATATGTTATAATTTTAGCATTGATATTAAGATTACAAAGGTCATTTATAAATATTATAAATAATATAGCACCTAAAATCGAGCCTTGTGGGACACCATTTTTAATAAGCTCAAAATCGCTAGTATAGTTTCCGATTATTTTTGACTCAAACCATTGTAATTGTTTCCCTCGAATTCCTATAAATTTAAATTCTGCAGAAGAAAAAAAAAAGTAAAAAGTAAAGTTTCTTAAAATAAACTATGTTTTAGAGGAACGCCTGAAGGCGGGGCTCGTTCTTTCGTTACCCACAAGGAAAGGGTTAATAAAGTTTGCAATAATTTGACCTATTCCAAAAGCTTTGGAAAACGTTTACAACGAATTATATCACTGGATCGGGCAGGAAAAATTCAGCTGTTTGTTTTTTATTCACCTTTGATTTTCACGTTTTGTAAAAGTGAGACTCGTAGTCACCATTCACTTTTATGTTTTGAAACTCCCCTTTCCAACTCCTCTTAGTTCAGGGCGGTGACAGACCCCATTGCTTTCCCCGATTCGCCCACCGGAATTTTACTTCCAAAAGTTTTAATAGAATCACGGTTAATCAAGTACAAATTTGTCATAAAAACAGTTCTGCCAACTTTATTCCGGAGTAATTTTAGCTCAGCCATTTTTTCGCACCAGAAACTTTATTGAATATTTCTCATTAATTCATGACAACGATTAAATAAGTGGGAAAATATTCTTTAAAGTTTCCGGTGTGATAAAAGGGCGGGGCAAAAAATGTTCCGGAATAAATTATAAAAGTTGGGAACTCTGTAAAAATGTACAGGTGGAAAAATTACGGCAAAAAGGCGGGATTGTGACCACCCAGTAGTAATTCACGTTTCATCACACTTATATGCATTAATTTACAGTTTATTATTACATAGACAGTAATTGCACAAGTATCTGTATCATGACATCAGGATATCACACTTGCCAACCCAACTCGAAAGATTGTTAGTTATCGCCCCTTTTTGTACAAAACTTTATTTTTAGAGTAATTCCCTTCAAAAATATTTGCATTTAAATAAGAAGAAAAGTACTCATAAAAAAGACTGATGTGAAAGGTAGTCACAAAAGGGCGGGACTAACAATCTTTCGCAATATGTTGGCAAGTATGTGACATGCATTCATATGCAGTTTGACATACCTGGTAGTATCTATAATTTATTCCAGAGTACTGTTAGCTCCGCGTTTTTCACGCGCCAGTATATTTTGAAAGTATTCCAACATAAATTACATATTGAAGAAAATTTCTTTAAAATATTACTGGAGGGTAAAATGCGCGGGTCTAAGAGTACACCGCAATAAATTATAAATGTTACTATGTATGATTTTGATTAAAAAGCATTAATACAAAAATTATTGTAATTAAACATGGGAGTAGTTTATCCTTCAAAATTCATCGAACGCTCGTACAATATGTTTCAATTTTACAAAACAATGCAAATAAAATAATTGTTAAACGAACGATAGACATGTATTCCATGCCTAGGTTGAAATTATGTATGTGTAACGAAGCTTTTTTCTTTCCACTGCTTTGTAAAAATAATCATATATTTCTTTTAATACTCTATTTTACGTATTTTGAATGATAAACTACACCCATTCTTATATACAAAAATTTCTGTAGTAATGTCTTTTAATTAAAATGCAAATGAATACATATATTGATATTATGATACAGGCAAACATATAATTAATGTCTATGTAATGATTAAACTGTAAATTAATGAATATACGTGTCAGTAAAATTTAATCACTAAAGGCAGTATTTTGCGGAGCTTTATAACGTGCTCGAAGGGGTCTCACTTTTTTAAAACATGGAAATAAATAGTGAATAATAAACAAACAGTTAAATTTCTTCTGCTCTAGTCAATCGATATGCTTCATTGCTACTTTATTCGAACGCTACTGGAATGGGTAAACTTTTAATACGTCTTATTAATTGTAGCTTAAGTAATTGTTGCGAAATTACTGATTAAATATTTGGGCGTATAATTTATTTACATTTTTTCAGTTATACCACTAGTAAATTGTTACTAAGTCTAGATATTCTAATACAATTGGCGTCATTATGTAGCATTTTTTCTGCTCTTTCTAAATAAGTGTTTGAGGTTTATGTACCTTGCTTAGAGACTTCCGAAATATTATACAGGGTGAGTTTGACATGATCTGCCAAACGAAAGGAGGTGATAGAACAGCCCATGGGGAGCATAAAACACAATAGAAACCCTGTCCTATCGCTAACTGTTTTCGAGTCAATAGAAACCCTGTCCCATCTCTAACCGTTTCCGAGTTATATTAGATAGAAGAAAAATCTGTTTTTTTTCCATCCCGTCTGAAAAAACCCAAATTTGTGAGCTTTCTGAAGTTTAAAATCGAGTTGTCGCCAAATTCTTTAACCGGCAATTCTGCAAACACCGTTCAAGCTACGATCGGTTAAATCTACCAAAAACTTCTCCATTCCACAAGCTTTAGAATGAATCCACAATAAACCATATCGATGTTCCAGTTCAAGAGAAATTTAGCCTTTTGTTTGCAATACATCACTGAAAACGGCGTTCGTTGAAATTCGGAAAACGAAACGATTGTGAGTAAATGGAACGTATGCAAATTCGTGACTATCTGCATACGGACTCTTAGTGATATGCAGATGTATTCCAACCTTCTTGCTCGCGCATCCCACTCGCGGGTACAAAAGGCTAGTCAATCTGTAACAGTTCATTAGATCGTCAGTTTTTTTTAAGTTTTATGCTGCTTCTTGCTTTAATATTTTCTGGACTTTTCCTGAGCTCGGCCGATTCTTTTCACGCTGCTGTCACATCTACTTGGTCTGTCTTAGTTTATACTTAGTATGTTTTCCTACATTGGCATGAATTAACCAAGTTGGTTCTTATTCCGTTGCACTTTCTTCCTTCGACCTTTGTAAATTAATATTGAGATTTTATCCCTTCTGACTTTTATTTTCAATTGAAACCATCACAGGGATCAAATTGTCATACTTTCGAACCTGTAAACAGATATGCTTAGTTTTACAAATGAAGAATACGCAGATATGCATTTTGTGTATGGATTTTGCGATGGTAACTCTCGGAGAGCCGAAGAAGAGTACCGTCTCTGTTATCCACATCGTCGTGCGCCCAACCGTGCTGTATTTGCCGCAATTCATCGAAGGCTTAGGGAGAGTGGGTCGTTCGTTAGGGTGTACGAAAGGGGCCATGGTCGCCGCTCAGCCACTGCTGAGGAGTTCGTACTCGACCGAGGGGAGGAAAATCCAAATATGAGTTCATGCATACTTGCGAGAGAAGGTGGAATTCCCAAAGTAAAGTGATAAATGTTTTGCTCAAAAACTAGTATCATCCATACCACTTCACACCGGTATAAGAATTACGCCGCTCAGATTTCCAAAAACGGGTAACATTCTGCCGCTGGCTTTTGGAGCGAGATATTGAGGAGCATCATTTCCTTAGAACGATACTGTGGACAGATGAGTCACTTTTCACTCGGGATGGCATGTTAAATTTACATAACTGGCATCACTACGCTCAACAAAATCCATTTGTAACACGAAACTCATCGTTTCAGACGCGATTCAGCATAAATGTTTTGCTTGGAGTGGTTGGCGATCGCTTGATAGGCCCACATGTGTTCCAAGGTCATCTGACAAGCAATACATATTTGGAATTTCTGGAACATCATCTTCCACGATTACTTGATGTTATTCCTGCACCCCAACGAGCGGAAATCATTTTCCAGCACGATGGGGCCCCTGCACATTCTTCGAATGCCGTTCGGGACTTCTTGACTCATCAGTATCCGCGATGGATTGGTCGTAATGGACCAATTCCTTGGCCACCTAGATCGCCAGATCTCACTCCATTGGACTTCTATGTTTGGGGTTTCCTGAAGCAAGAAGTTTACCGCACAGAAGTGTCCAGTTTGCAAGATTTAAGCAGCCGGCTCGATGATGCAATAGTGAAATTGAGGGATGAGCTTTCGCTAGCGCTACTGTGGTTTCCGTTCGTAAGCGGGCAGGGGCATGTATCAGGTGTGGGGGTCCAATTTCAGCAGCGGCACTAAATTTCACACATCCTTTCGAATGCATATGTGCTTTAATCATAAACGTGAGATACGACTTTTTTTTTGCATATTCCTTTGTGGAAGACGGGAGAAACGTCATAATTCTTTTGTTTCCATTCCATTGTGTTTGTAAACTTAATACAACAGCTACTTTTCTTGTATGTCTTCTAAAACTTTCTTTTTTGCATCTAAAAAACAGCGGGCTGAAGGCGGACATGAAATCAGGAACGACAATGGCACCCCGTGAGTCTCTTTCTCGAGAAACGTCGAGTTCAGTGATGAATGTTTTTCAAACAAAAGGCTAAATTTCTCCTGAACTAGAACACCGATATGGTTTATTGTGAGCTCATTCTAAAGATTGTGGAATGGAGAAGTTTTTGGTAAATTTGATCGATTGTAGCTTGAACGGTGTTTGCAGAATTGCCGGTTAAAGAATTTGGCGGCAACTCGATATTTAACTTCGCCAATGTTTTAGCGCTTGTAGCTCGCCGTCAAATTAAGGTATCCTAATGTAAATGGTGTCATCTGATAGGACTTTTTCTGCTCTTTCCAAATATGTGCTTATTTGGCGTTTAAGTCTTTCATGAAGTTCACAAATGTGGGTTTTTTCAGACGGGATGGAAAAAAACAGATTTTTTTCTATCTACCATAACTCGGAAACGGTTAGAGATAGGACAGGGTTTCTATTGTGTTTTATGCTCCCCATGGACTGTTCTATCACCTCCTTTCGTTTGGCAGATTATGTCCAACTCACCCTGGATACATATGTATATATATATATATATATATATATATATATATATTTTTTTTTTTTTACAGTAACTTCAAAACGGTGTGAGATAACACAGGAATGATATACTGATTCATGCTCCACATGTGCTCTTCTGTTACTCCAGCAGGTCGGTGTAATAAGGAATCACCTTGTATACTGTATACAAATTAATAAGTGAAACAGTATTTTATTAAAATGAGGCATAGGCAGTCTCCCTTTAAAAACAAGAAAAATTGTATTAGTAAATTCTATTTAACAGTGATCCTACACGAAAATTTAATCATATCTTCTCACAATGAAGTTTTTACATAAACGATAGAAGTAATTATCTGGAAGATCTCATGAGGCGAGTAATAGTTATCTGTCAGAAGATTTGCACCAAAATTATGTCAGCACCCGTTTTTATAATGATTATCTCGAATATCAAGTTTGAATCATTGCTACACCATAGTACCTAGGATATAACCTTCTGATGCATAGGAAAAATTGCAGCAAAGCAGGACCACCTGTCATTCGTTATCCACTTAAATTCATTCAAAATTCATTTTTATAATGATCGCTTCTAATAGCAAGTTTCGTGCATATATAAGCCTTAGAATCTGAGATATAATGTATAAAATTTATAACATAGCAGTGTAACCTGTCGGCTGATATTCAAAAAACTAATGCAGCATAGTGTTGACTACTGTTTCCCTTCCATTGTGTTTCTCATGTATCAAACTTAAACAATTTATACGCCGTAGAATTTAAATACAACCTTCCCATATACGGTGAAAATTGCATCATAACAGCTCACCACTCATATATACCCAAATCGATGCATATTATTTAAAATAAATCTACTCACATATCAAGCTTCGTGCATTTTAGTGATGTAGAAATTAAGATATATCCTTTCCATCTAGATTAATATTTCAACACAGCAATGCCACCAGTCACCCGATATGTACACAAATTTAAATACCCCAGAGTTTCCTATTTCTTTCACACGTATCAACTTTTGTGCATTTATACGCCATAAAAGCTGAATTTTAGCTTTCCTTTCAACGTGGAAATTGTAACCCAGTTGGTCGATATGCACGTGAATTCAATAATCATAATGTTTCATAATGGTGAATAAAACTAAGTTTTGTGCAATCATATTCAATAAAGGCTGAGATAAAGCCTTGCCGTAAATGGGGGATTTTATTGGATAGCATTAAATTATTTGCCAATAGTTACGCATTTTTGAATCTGGTATATTTTTATAGAATTTTTCTCCTTATTTTCTTCTTTTCCGATTTTTAATTATAATAAATTCTGTATAAACGTCTACTTTTTAAAACAAAGTATAATTACATACATATCATAGTATTATGATACAGAGAAATATGTATTCATTATCTAATAAATAAGCGGAAAGCGATGCGCATAAGTAGGGTCTAAATTAAAATACAATAATTAGATGATCTGGAAAACGATGAGTGGAGACTTTCTTTTCCACTAACGTGAACATTAGTGATACGTAACAAACAGCTAAATTTCACATGCATAGCTGCCAATATTTTAATTCATTCCGAAATACTTTCAACTCCGCCTTTATTCCATATTATTATTGTTATTATTAAGAGTAAATTTTTCATATTTTCTCATAGTTATTTAATGGAGAAAAATATTCTAAAAATTATGTGATGCAAAAATAAAGGCGGAGCTAAAAAATGCTCCGGAATAAATTAAAATATTGGCAACGATGAACATGTACTCAGGGATCGTACTCTCCGCCCTTTTTTCAGGGCAATCTCATAAATGAGAAACTTTCAAATTTATTGCTACCAATATTTTTATAAAATAATTGCTACCCTGTATAATCACGGGACGTTACTAAGAATACACCGGAGATATATCTGCATGAAATTAGTAGTGGCATATAAGGCAGAACTTTCTTATATTCGAGACTGTCCTTAAAAAAAATGGCGGAGAGTGCGATCCGTGTACTCGATAACCGATAGAGTTCATTCTTTTAAAGCAGATTACAAAACAATGGCATTTATAATTTCATTTGTTACATGTATAGTATAGTGTTTATAAACGTGTTTAGTGTTAATTAAAATAAAAGTAATGCATCAAAAATATGACTTTGAATTATTTTTGAGAATTATTCTTTTCATATATCTAATACGTGTAAAAATAAACGCATACATGGTCATTATGAAATATATTTCATAATACACCCTAAACTATTAATATTATCTTGTTACATGTATGTGCTACATTCACTTCAGAAACTTTTAAATGTAATTTAATTTGGAATTCCCGTTCTGGTTTATCTTTTTTTTTTTTTTTTTTTTTTTTAAGATATTTTATGACATTAACTAATTATCATTTCACTTATAAATTTGTTATTTATATTGAAGAATGCTGTTAGTCAGCATCAAAAATAGGGTCTAAACTAAAATAAATTAATAAGATGATCTGGAAAGTCATAAGCGCAGACTTTCTTTTCCACTAACATGAAAATTAGTGATATATATCAAACAGCTTAATTTCACATGCACAGCTGCCAATATTTTAATTTTTTCCGGAGCACTTTTAGTTCCGCCCTATTCTATACTACTTCATTTTATTTTTTTTTTTTTATTTTTTTTTTTTTTTTTTGGATAAACTTTTCATATTTTATAATAGTTATATATTGAAAAAACATATTCTAAAGATAAAGTGGTGCGAAATAAAGGCGGAGCTAATCATGCTTCGGAATAAACTAAAATATTGGCTGCTATGCACATGTACTTGGATATCGATAAAATTCATTCTTTTAAAGCAGATTACAAAACAATGGCCTTTATCATTTCATTTAGTTTATTTATAATGCTCATAACGGGTTATAGTGTTAATTAAAATTAAAATAATGCATCCAAAACATGATTTTCAGTTATTATCGAGAAATATGCTTTCCTTATATCTTAAACGTGTGAAAATATGTGCTTTCATGGACATCAATATATTATGAAATACATTTATACTATCAATATCATTTTGTTACATGTATTTCTTGTATTCATTTCAGGAACATTTAAATGTAATTTAATTTCGAGTTCCTGTTCCAGTATATCATCTTTTTCAGATATTTTATCACATTTACCAATTACAGTATCACTTATATATTTATTATGTATATTGATTAGAGTTGTTATTCATCATCAAAAATACCAAATTGGTTCTGAAAAATTATTAGGAATTTGCACAAATAATATGCCTAACTAAGTGTATAAATGTGGTGTGAAATATGTCTCTAATTACACAGATATTTTAATATAAGTTTCAAGCATTCAATAATTTCAATGAATAATTATTAAAAACTGTTTAAAAACCATTAAATAAAATAAATAAATAAAATATATATTGAAATATATATATATATATATATTGAACAATGCATGCCAGTCTACCGAAAATATTTAATAAATTTTTCAGCAGGTTTGTGTAATCAAAACTGAAGATTTTTTTTTTAGGTATAGTTATCCCTGGAAGTTGGCCCCTATGCACGCCTGTAAGTCGGTTATTGTTGCATTTATTATTCATTTTCTAAAAAAATTAAATTATGAGATTTTTTTTTATTGAATAAAAAAAAAAAAAAACTAATATGGAACTTCCGCATTTCGAGGCATATAATTTTTAGATAAGATACATTATTTCTCCACCAGCTATTTTATTTAATAGAAAAAAATCTCTCCTCCTACAAAGGAACATCTCCAAAAAATATAACTTTATCAAACAAATAAAATTTCTGATGGAAAACTGACTTAAATGAATCATAACTCGTCTTGTTTTTTTTTTCCTTATTCCGAACCCAAACACTTCCATTCAAAGCGAACAGATGAGTTTTTCTTTGAATAGTAGTGAATACCTCTAACTAATTCCAAGATACGCACTTCGAGGGGCGACTGAGTGCCGAGTACCCGGGGTCAAAATTAACACGACCCCACACCTCAGCACCGGTTGTGAATACATAAGAAACTTTCTGTGAGATTATTCCGGTGTTAATATTCTTTCTATAGTGTTACTTCATATCGCTATTTTAGTTTTTAATAAAAGCTATGAACAAAATTACCGTTACAGAGAGAAAAATCGAAAAAAGAAGAATGTTAGTCAAAATATAAGTAATTAATTATCTTAAATTAAAAAACATTCTTTCATCCATTTTTTAATTTTTATTAGACAACACCAAATTGCAAATAGTATAATACGCGTTTTGCATATCTGGTGACATTTTAATATTTTCTGGAGTACTGTTAGCCTCACCCAGTGGCGTCGTCAGAAAAAATTTCAAGGGGAGGCACAACCGGGAAAAAAAAAAAAAAAATTCTTTTTTAATAAAATTTTGATAGCATAGTTTTGAAGTTAAAGATAAAAACGTTTACTAGAATTTTCCAGGGGGGCAGTTGCTTCATTGGGCCGACGCCCATGGCCTCACCCCTTTTTCAAATCAGTATGATTCTAGAGTAATTTTCTCAAACATGTAATTACCATGAAATAAAGAGAAAAATATTTCTAAAATATACTGGTGTGAAAAAAGGGCGGTGTAAAGTAATAAATTATAAATGTTACCAGGTATGGTTTTGTGAACTACAGATGAAAGGTGATATTTTTAGTCCTTTCCCTAGTTTTTCCTAAGGAGAAAATAAACTTGTATTTTGTGTCTATGAGAATGCTTCCTTATCTTATCTTTTCTTTTCTTTTTTTTTAATCACTTTCATGTTAGTCACCATTTCAATTTTTTAAATACGTTTCACCACTAATATATTTTTTTAATAAAAATAATTATATTGAATACAAGGTGATTCTTTGTTGCACAGACAAACTCAGAATGCGGGAGTAATAGAAAACGTGTCCTGTCTTAAACCGTTTTCAAGTTGCTGCAAAAAGAACAAAAGAGTTAGGAATCTAAAAAAAAAAAAAAAAGCTCTTACGTTTCTAACTATGTTACACAAACATCAAGCACATAATTAGAAAGAGCAGAAAAAATACTACGAAATGACATCGATTGTGTTAGAATAGATAGATTTAGTAACGAGTTACAAACGTTGAAAGAGTGAAAAAATGCAAAATTAAATGTAGAAGCAACTATTTAATTAATAATCTCTCAAAAACCGTTCAAGCTACAATTTACACATTGTCGTCGGGGTATTTTCCTATTTTGAAGAATAAGCCCCACCTTTTCACGTTTCTTTAAAACGTTTTTTTTTATTTATCAAAATGTAATGTTGAACGTTTGTATCATTGAACGTTTGTTTAACCCATTTTACTCCAATTTATTTATTTTGCTCAAATTTGAGAAAAATTATACCTTTTAAGTTTAATTAAACCTAAATGAACTAAATACAACAAAATTAAATATATATATATATATATTCTATATAAGAAATCTCATCCACTTTGTACGCAGGACATTGAAATAAAGAGGATCAAATTTGCACTTATATGTTTTAGTGTTCTCTTGAATAGTGAAAAGCGCTTTCCGAGTATAAAGTTTTGCTTCATCTGTATAATATTTCTATTATACTATTACTAGTATAATAAAAGAACGATTATTTACATGATAGTTCTCCAGAATGAATTTTCAACCACAAAGAGAAGATAAACTACGCCCCCTAATGTAATGGATTAAACAAAGATTCCAGATGGAGGAGGAGGTGGTGAGACACATACGCTAGCAGAAGCTTATATATACCATTATATATTCCAGCTGACAAAATATTCGCACCAAGCAAATTCTGGTTTCTATATGCTATTTTTTAGCTGTCCTTTAAATAGGACAATGGGATAAAATGGGTTAATATTGATACGTAAAGTTGTAACGATTATGATTTTTTATTCAAATTTTATTCTTAGTAATTGATTCTGTAAATGTCACTGGCATATATATACAATAGCAGCATTTAAAGTGTTCTATGCGAACACGTAAAATCGATTTTTTAAAGTAAAGTACTATTTTAGAAGAACGCCTGAAGGCGGAGCTTTTTTTTCATGTAAAACGTAATTTCACAAAAACCGCAAGCAAAGTGTTAAAAGAATTTACCAAAAATATGCCTATTCGAAAAGCTGTCGAATAAGCTTACAACAAGTTATATCAGTTGGCTAGTGTAGGAGAAAAAGTGTTTGATTTTTATTCCCCATTCATTTTCATGTTTTCAAAAAGTGAGACTCGTATTTACTATTCATTTTTACGTTTTCAAACTCCCCTTACCGACTCTTAGTAATTCACTTTTGATCATACTTATATGCATTAATTTACAGTTTATTACATAGACAATATTTAATTTGTATATGTATTTATATCATGTATAACATTATGATACGTATTCATATGTATTTTGGAAAACCTGGTAATATTTATAATTTATTCCGGAGTACTGTTAACCTGCCCTTTTTCTACCCCAGTATATTTTAACACTTTGGCGACCGCAAGTTTTTACCTTTTTGACAGTAAGGTAAAAAGGTCTGTAGTAAAGGTGTGTGGACAGTAAGGCCTGTGGGCGTTACCTTTCCAAGTTACTACATTTCAGGACAAAATTGTCTGTATTCACATTTATATTACAAATTGATATGCATCACAGCTATAATCTTTTTAATCAGAGTACTTGTATCTGTAATATATTGATTGTACAAATATAAGTATTGGGTATATTCTTAAGATATATATAACATACAAAATACGAAAGAAATGCCCACTGGCGGAATAACAGATTTTCAAATGACGTGATTCTACGTCAGCGGTCGCGAAAGTGTTAAAACATTTTTCTTCTTATTTCATCATATTTGAATATCGAAGAAATTTTTCCTAAAATTATGCTGGTATGTTAGAAGAGCGTGGCTAACGGAATAAATTTTAATATTAGCAGGTATGGTTTTGATTAAAGGACGTTATCACTTTCACGACCGCATGATCTTGTCTTTTTGATTGTTAGATCCACCTGTGGGTGTTATTCTTGTATATTACATCACTTTAAATAAATGTTTTCTGTATTCATATTTACAATATGAATGGATAGACATTACAGTTATACTCTTTTTAATCAAAGCATTTGTATCCGTAATATATTGAATTTATAAATGTGAATATTAGGTATATTGTTGACGAAAAATTTAACCCCTGTAACGTAAAGAAACGCCCACTGGTAAAGTTACAGCTTTTCAAATGACGTGTATTCACGTCAGCGGTCGCGAAAGTATTAATACAAAAGTTACTGTAATTAAGCATGTGAGTAGTTTAACTTCCAAAATCCATAAAGCGCTCGTATAAGATGTGTCAATTTTACAAAGCAATTCAAACAAAATACTTATTGAACGAACGAAAGATATGTATTCCCATGGGCGTCGGCAGAATGGGGCAAGGGGGGGGGGGCACGTTTAATTAGAATAATTTCTGTAATATATACATACTTGCCAACGTACTAATTAATATTCCGTAGTATTGTTAGCTCCGCCTTCTTTTTCACACCAGTATCTTTTAGATTATTTTTCTTTTTATTTAACAATAAATGCATTTGGAGGATATTACTCTAAAAATTTGCTGGTGTGAAAAAAAAGGACGGGACTAACAACACTACGGAATATTAATTAGGATGTTGGCAAGTATGAATATATATATATATATATATATTAATCAAGATACAAATGAATGCATATCTTTTTATTATAATACAGGTTAACATTTGATTAATGTCAGTGTAATAAATAAACTGTAAATTAACGTACATAAATATTTGTAAAACTGAATTACTAAAGCAGGGATGGAACACGGGCGCAGAATTCATACCACTATGAATGTAAGAAAATTTTCTATCTCTTAAATCAACGATATTATAGGTATAGGAATTTCTTAAACAGATTCTGGTATGAATTCTGCGCCCGTGTTCCATCCCTGCTAAAGGGAGTTATTAGCGGAATTTCATAATGTGCTGGGCGGAGTCTCATTTTTTTGAAAACGGGAAAACGAATAGTGTATAATAAACGAACAGTTAAATTTCTATTGCATTAGTCAAACGATATGGTCCATTGCTAGCTTATTTGACTGCTATTGGAATGGACCGATCTTTAGTGTTTTATTAATTGTAGCTTAAACATTTTTTACAAAAGTACTATTAAATATCTGGCCACAAATTTTATTTTGCATTTTGTCAGTGTGAAGAAAAAAAATTATACTATAATTGCGTAAATTCTATTAGTTTGTAATCTCCATAACTGCCACAGGAAAAACTTAAACTCTGTCTCCTGAAGAAAAGTTAAATGCTGGTGCATCTTTAATTCAACTGTAAAAACTGTTCACAACTGTAAAATGTTACAAATCTTTGTAAATATATTCGCATACTTGCCAACCATCTCATTAATGAGTGTAAAATTGTTAACGCCCCTTTTCCCACACAATTTTATATTTAGAGTGATTCTCTCCAAATGTTGTTACGATTATACCAGAATCACTCTAAAAAATGACTGAGTTAAATCAAAATCAAATGTATAGGGAAGCTGTAGAGATGCCTGAATAATTGTTTCGGTAATGATAAGCTCCCCATATCCAGCATACTGGTATTTAACTTTACTGGTATTCTATGTTTTTCCATAGGTTTATAGAACTCCTACATAAATAGGCTGACGCATCCGCCATTTTCTTGCCCACAAGACCGGCTGATGATTTATTATTTGTGGTTTTTCGGCAATAAATTGCACGAATAACTCCAGAAAAGGGCACCGCCTGTTTATATTTTCTTCTAATCCAGAAAGAAGGAAAAAGTGGATTATAAATTGCAGATGTAACTCGTGGATACCCGGAGCAGGAGCACAACTTTGTAGCGTAAGATGTCCCTTATTTTCAAATTAATTCATTTTATTTTCAAAGTTTCTTGACAAATTTTATATGAATGTACTGTGTTTTTAAGTTATTGTTTCAAATTCTTTTAACATTAACTTTAATGTTACATTTCTTTAAACGTGAAGGGTTGCAGTTTTGAGAATGTTGGCGATGTTCTTAAAATTGCCAACTTGTTTGTTTCGTGATAAGAAGTTCTAGCTCACTTGATCTGTACAAAAGTTTAAAGGCGATAACAACGCTAATCAGGTAACCTAGCTTTTTCTACCGCCAACACTTTCCCAGACGGGCTAGAAAATGGCGGACACTGCGCCAGCTCTTATCATATAGGAACTTCCCTCTAGGCCTAGGACACATCAGGAGTCAATCGGCCTTAAATCCTACAACCAACCAACCATATAGGAGTCTTAGGTTTATATACTAATGGTATACTGTGGGGATCGGCTACATACGCGTGTTCGAAAGTTATTAAAATTGACCAATTTAAACTAAATTTCACAGATTATATTAAAGCTTGAACGAACGGCGATTACATAATTGATATAATGATTTTGCATTTTGGTGATTTATTTCCCCCTCCCTTCCCCCCCACACACATATCCCCTTTTTATCACTGTTTCTGCGATTATATTCTTCATGGAATTTAGATATTCTAATACAACTGAAGTCATCTTAAAACTACTTTTTTTATTCGTCTTCCTAAAATGTGCTTCTTTAGAAATATAGGATTTTGCAAGATTTAGAACTTTTTCATTTTATTCCCAGTATCTTAAAGATAGTTATTGATAGGACACATGTGCTATTGTGATATTGTGAATTTTGCTGTTGTTGAGATCTTCAATTTCCAATTAACCCATTGAGTTGGGTCATACAATAAGGAAACATTCCTGCATTCCTGTACAAATGTTTTTCCGCTTAGTTTATTTTCTTAGATTAATTTTAACAATAATGGACATGAATGTTTTCTCAAGAAAATAATAAATTCATCTGAATTTTGTTTAAGCTGTGACGAAACAAAACAAGGTATGCTTTTGCTTGTGGGATTATTGTCTACATTTAAACATGTTACAAGATAATAATATTCATAATTTCACTTATTTACATGCATAATATATTGTTCATAATATATTGGAGTGTTTATTAAAATAAACATAAGGAATGAAATGTAGGATTTAGAGTTATTATTTAGAATTTTGCTTTTCTTATATCTACTTCGAGTAAATTGTGCAAATATGTGGATATAAACATATTGTGAAATACATTTTAACACATCAATATTGTTTTGTTACACATATTTCCTACATTCTCTTGAGAGACATGCAAATTTAATCCATTTTGAAGTTCCTGTTTCAGTATATAATTTCTTTCCGATATTTTATAACATTGACCATTTCTCTACATTTTGTTTCAGTATGCGCGCTTCTAATTAACTTGTTGTTGTATTAATTATCCCTTTTCCATAAATTTAAAGTTATTAGATTCGCTACTTATTTACTTTCAGAAGAAGAATCAAATTTGCATTTATCTTATTTATAAATAATTTTTGTTTTAATACAGTACATTACATATAACAGCCTTTATTTTTGTGCACATAATTAATTAATAAACATGTTTCACAATATGTGTCATTAAAATTTATTTTATATAAGTAAGCGTTCCATTATTTAATATATATATAAAAAAAAAAGCAGATGGAAGTCAATTGAAAATTCTATTTTTTCTACATTACATCCATACTTGTCAACCATCTCATTAACACTTTCGCAACCGCTGACGTGAATTCACGTCATTTGAAAATTTGTAAGTCCGTCACTGGGCGGTTCTTTAGATTACATAGGTTGCATTATTTCTGGACAACATACCCAATATTCACATTTGTGCAATTAATGCACTATGGATACACATACTCCGATTAGAAAGAGTATGTTAATTTATATTATAAATATGAATACAGAAAATATTCATTTAAACTAATGTAATGTAAATTATAACGCCCAAAGATGGAGCTTACAGTTAAAAAGACGAAAACATGCGGTTGCGAAAGTGTTAATAAGCGTAAAATTGTTTTCGCCCCTTTTCCTACAGCCCTATATTTTTAGAGTAATTCCCTCCTAATGCTGTTACGATTAACCACTTCCTTCTAGCTCCCGTAATATTCACTGGCGTTGACCACGCCCCACGTACATTTTTTCTTTATCATTTTAGGGTACAAGAAAGCACCAGCCAGTATCAAACTATGTATAATGCATTTGAGAATATGCACAGAAAAAATTTATATATTATTCATATATTTAATTTCAATCTATTTTTTATAATTAGACAAAAATGTGGACTTTATGGGCGTGTCTTTAAAAAATATACTATCGTTAAGGGGTTAAAAAAGAATAAAATTACTCTAAAAAGTGACTGGGAATAAAAAAGAGGCGCGTACTAAAGATTTTACACTTCATAATGAGATGGTTGACAAGTATATGCACCAGACTAGACCTTAAATCGCGCCCCTCACAAATGCTCTAGCAGCTCCAGCTTGCTCCTTCTACTAATGAGCATGCGCGGATTTAAACAGGAATGTCTCAGAAATTGAGGCACCCTCTATTGGCATTTAATTTAAAAAAAAAAAAACATTTTCAGAGAATTATTTTCTTTCCCCTCTTAAAATCTTTTTTAAATAAAAAAAAAAATCTCAAAATTGGAGTTATTTTATTTTATCTTAAAGCCAATATCCATCAAATGAAAAAAAAAGAAAAATGTAGGTTAAGATTTAGATAAATATTTCAAAGTGTATGGAGTCTTCATTAATAAAAAGATTCATATATCATGAATTTTTTTTTTTTTTTTTTTTTTTTTTTTTTGTAGGAACGTTACTTTAACAATATTTTTGAAAAGTTTACTTTGTACCTTTTTTTTATTTTGCGTAAAATTTTTCCAGAAATTTTTTTATCATTATTTCAAGATTTATTTTTAAAATAACAGAACTGCATGAGATATAACAATTTCTAAATCATATTTATTAGAGTTTTGTGATTTACTGTAAATTAATTTTTTACATCAAACACTTCGTAGGAAAAATTCAAATTGATACAAATTAAGTAGGGAATTGTATTTATATTAAATTATACACACGTTCCTGTCGTTCATATAGTACTCTTATTACTGCTTCCAGTTAATTTACAAAATTAAATAATATATTTCAGCTTTAAATTACATTATCATCAAAAATGTTTAAAGAAAGTAAATTTAAACTACCATATTTACACGTGGAAATATGGTACATGTACGCGCTTCCTGAAATTTAGAAGAAAAGGAAAAGGGGATATTTTTTTTTTATCTCGTATATAACGCGCACCATAAATTTGACATGCAATGACGTAGGTGCCAATATTTTAACTTATTCCGGAATACTTTTAGACCCACCTTTATTTCGCACCATTTTTTTTTTTTTTTTGAGAAATTTTCTTCAATACATAACTTTGATAAAATAAGAAAAAATTATTTTTAAAAATAAGTGGTACGAAATAGAGGCGGGGCTTAAATCACTCCAGAATAAATTAAAATATTGGCAGCTATGCAATGAATTTTCCAGATTGTGAACAACAGCAATGACGATCAAATGAATCAATACCCAGAACTTGTTGTTTCAATGACATTCTTCAAACGATGTTTTTCAGTTCTGTTACATATTTAATCCAAAGAACAAAAGAAATCTAACATAATTGATTATCTCATAGTTGTCAACATTTTAATTTATTTTGGAGCATTTTTAGTCTCGTCTTTATTTCGCACCACATTATTTTTGGAATATTTTTTCCCAATATATAACTATGATAAAATAAGAAATATTTACTCTTTAACACTTTCGCGGCCGCTGACGTAGATTTACGTCATTTGAAAATCTGTAACTCCTCCAGTGAGCGTTTCTTTAGTGATTTGTATGTTACGTAATTCTAAGACTATACCATACTTGCCAACATACTAATTAATATTCCGTAGTATTGTTAACTCCGCCTTTTTTTCACACCAGTATCTTTTTAGAGTACTTTTCTTCTTATTTAATCGTAACTACATTTGGAGAATATTACTCTAAAAATTTACTAGTGTGACATAAAAGGGGCGGGACTAACAGCACTATGGATTAGGAAGTTGGCAAGTATGATATACCCAATATTCATATTTGTACAATCAAATATACTATAGATACAAATACTTTGATTAAAAAGGCTATAATTATAATGTATATCCATTCATACTTGCCAACATCCTCATTAATATTCCGTAGTGCTGCTAGTCTCGCCATTTTTCTCACACCAGTAAATTTGCAGAGTAATATTCTTCATATGCAATTACGATCAAATAAGACGAAAAGTACTCTAAAATAATACTGGTGTAAAAAAGAAGGCGTGGTTAATGATACTACGGAATATTAACTAGGATGTTGGCATGTATGTCCATTTGTAGTATAAATGTCAATACAGAAAATTTTGTTCTGAAATATCGTGACTTGGGAAAAGGACCTCACTGTCAAGAAAACAAAAGCATGCGGCCGCAAAAATGCTAACAGTAGAAGCGGCAATAAGAATTGCCAATTTTTGACATTTTATAGCTTTATTTTATAAAATAATTGCAATGAATGAAGTAAAGATGCAATGCTTACATCCAGCGAGTAAGACTTTTTTTTTTTTTTCAGTTTTTCTGCTTTAAATGCATGATTTGATTCATTCTTACTGTGTTGAGAGATTACACGCAGCAGTAAAAAAATAATACATGTATAACGCGCACCTGGTGTTTTTATCTTAAATTTTTGAAATAAATAAATAAATAAATAAGTGCGCGTTACACACGCATAAATACGGTAATTTAACTTCTATATATTAAAATATATATATTCATAGCTACCAGTGGCGTATTCTCTGGGTATGCTAGGCATGCGCCGCATACCCACTAAAAACTATCTAAACTTTAAACAGAATTTATTTAAAAATAAATTATTTCAACTAATTTTGTTAAATACTCGCTTCCATTTATACATTATCCGTCATTCAGTTTTGAAAAATTATAGTGAAAGGAAATTTCTTTTATTAAATTATTCCTGGATAAATCCGAGTGCTTTTTTTTCTTTCTGACTATTGTCGTTAGTACCCTCCGGCTTTGTTTAGGCGTCATCTGCTGACCAATATCATCCCAGAGGTACCGTCACCCTCTTCTCCTGCTGACCAGTTATTGCTTATGTCATGCTGCCTTTGTAAAGCATGCCCTGATATAGGGATTTTTTGCTATTTGAGGGAATATTCAACGTCCCTCTAATTTTCTCTCGTACTAAGTACAAGGGGAGTTCCGGTGTGTAAACGGTTCAAGGCATGCGATCCTTGGAGAGCATATCCTGGAGTTTTAGGTATTTTTACAGCATTAGGGATTTCGTTACCTTTGGTAGAGATGTTCGCATAGAGAGTTGGTTTCTTCAACTGATTGATAAATTAAAACTTATACTTCATTTTACAATGATGTAATAAAAAAACTTTAAAAAAAAAAAAAATGTTGATTTGAAAATAATGATTAAATTGCAAAATAAAATTTTGATAAATTTCCAAAGATTGTTTTATGTGCCAGAAAAAGTTTTTTTTTTTTTTCCTAATGTCTTTTTTAGGTGTGCCTGTATGCGCTATGATGGTCACTGATCGCAGATCTATAAAAAATTGGCAGATGCGTAGCTTTGATCTTGCAGGTGTTCATAGATTTTTTTTTTTTTTCCTTTTCTTTTTTTTTTTCTTTTCTTAATTTTCGAATCTGAATTTCTTAAATTAATTATTTTATTTGTTTATTTATTTATTTATTTTGGAATATTCCGTTAATTTTTCTGCTATATTTTATTAAATTTTATCTAATTTGTGGGTTTTTCTTTTCATCCGGCATTCCTTAGTAAAGATCGCTATTCTATTTATTTTTCATTCTTTCACATTAAGCCATGCCATTAAATAGTTTTTATGTAATAAAATTTTAATACTGCTTCTTCTTCTTCTTCTTTTTTTTTTTAACATTAGTTTTGGTCAAGAAACACTTTCTTAATTTGGTTATATCTTTTCCTGAGCGAAACTTTCTTTTTTCTTTCTTAAAAAAAAAAAAAAAAATACACATAATAGTTGCGTTTTCAAAAATAATTGTTTATGTAAAGGCGTAATACCTCCTTTTGAAGAGAAACGTTTATTATTTTTAATGCATTGTTTTTCTCGGAATCAAATGGTAATATGATAGAAAGAATTAAACTTATAAAATATTTAACTTTATTAAAAATTGCAACAATTAACTTCTTGTATAAGAACTATCAGAGGTCAGATAAGCACCTACATTCAAGCACTCCCTTAAGACGTGCTAATAGCAGTGGGGTCTTTAGTCCGACATTGTGCGGTTGTGGAAGACACAGCAGAACGCAGCGAGAGCCTAAAGCCAAGTTTTCAGCGATTTTAATGGATTTTTTCTTTCTGGTTCCTACTATTCCTTTTGTCTTTCTTTTCTTTTAATTTTGTATTTCTAAAGCAATATAAAAAATTGTGATTAATTTTTTTTGAAAATTCCTTTAAATACAGCTATTAGTGAAGCGGCGATCAATAAGTTAATACAAGAGTCCTTTAGATGTATGATTTAAAGTTAAAGCGACAAAATTGGCATGTAAAATTTTATAAGATTCCGAGAAATTGAAGCCCACCAGCGACTGAGTGGGTTTGCGCTCAAAGTTGGTAGATAGGAATTAGGAAGTGTCGGGTTCGATCCGAGGTCGCACTCATGAACCGAGCCGTTCAGAGATTTCAGGGTTTTCTACGAAACTCGCATAAAACTGGCTAGAACCTCTTACAAATACTTCCACGAACGGCATTCTCCCCATAGTCCTGGGATCCAAGTACAGTCAATCGGACTTGAATCCTACAATCAACCAACCAAGAAAATGGAAAATTCCGAGCTTAAATTTGATGAAATGATATCGCTTTGATGAGTAGTGTTCTTTCCATAGTTGACTTCAGAGCATGCCCAGATTCAAATGTCACGCTACGCCACTGATAGCTACCAATACTTTTATTTATTCCGGAGTGATTTTAGCCCCGCCTCTATTTCGTGCCACTTATTTTTTTAAAGTAATTTTTTCTTGTTTTATCGAAGTTATGTATTAAAGAAAATTTCTCTATAAATAAAGTGGTGCGAAATAAAGGCGGTGCTAAAAGTACTCCGGTATAAATTAAAATATTGGTAGCTATGTATATTATATATAGTTTGAATACCTGCATAACACAGAAAATTACTTATAATTTTCCTGACAAGTATTTGAGATAGGTCCCATTAATATTAAATTAGATTTATATTGGGTTTAAAAAGTATTTAAAAGTGGGCATCTAAAAAATTAAACAAATGATAGTTAATGTTTATCACTATTAAACATTAAAAGGAACAACTTATCTTTATATTCTCTCTCCTTCTTCCCAGTAAATATTTACAATTTTATTATTAACATCTATTTTAGAAGTTGCCAACTGTATGAGAAATTAATTTTATATCACTATTATAATAATGTGTTGTACCTATATAGTCTTAAAACATTTATTATTATTATCATTATTATTATTAATTTTTTTTTTATAGATTTTCTAGTCATATTCATGCCTTCCACATTTAAGTAAATAAATAAAAGCAATATAAGTAGATAGCATTAATTTACTCCTAGGAATACGTTTAATATTTTTAATTATTGTACATTATAGTTTATGGCTGTAACAAAGACGTTTCTTTATTTTTTATATGAAAAAGAAATAATTAATATTATAATCAAATAATAAATATCAGAAATTTATTCAAAACAGTAGGAAGGGAGGAGCTATCAAAGGCGATCAAACTCCTTAACTATGTAGGAGCTTTACACTGAAGATCGAAATGAAATTCATGTCCAAAATTTTTTTACAATGTCTTACTTGATTAAAACATATATTTTAAATATTAAACCCCTCCTCCTTTTTTTTTTTCTTACATTATGACATTTTATTTTATTAAGATAATACACTTAAACAAAACAAACAAATAAATAATAATAATAATAATAATAAATTAAATAAAAATAAATTAAGTCATGTATTAATCTAATAATTTGAAGTTTATATATATATATATATTATAATCTAATTAAAATTGTCGAATAATAAATTACATTATTTAACTGTTTTTCTACATGAAGTTTTTAGTATTTTATGAAGTCATAAATAATTTTTTAATGTGTTATAGTGTTGTTTATAAAAAACTACACTCTTTAACAAAAATAAATAAATAAATAATAAAAAATAATAATAAATAAATAATAAATAATAAAGAAATAAAAAATCAACACACCAAGAAGGAATTATCCGAATGGGACAAAAATTGGTAGATGTGATGTACATGTGGAGAAAAACAATAGATTACAGTTTCAGAAAATTTGGATGATTTGATCAAGAGAAAGGGCCTCAAAAAGTGAACAAGTCATTACCGCGAAAATCGACTTCCAGCCCTTATGTAAGCAGTTATTCGGCTTGGTAGTAATTGATAGAGTTGGCAGGTGTGCTTCTTTGAGATATCGTGCCAAATTCTGTCCAATTGGCGCGTTAAATTGGCAAAATCCCGAGGTTGTTGTAGAACCCTTTTCATGATGCTCCAAATGTCCTCAGTGGGAGACAGATCTGGCTACTTTGCTGGCCAAAATAATGTTGGGCAAGCACGAAAACAAGCAGCAGAAACTATTTCTGTGCGCGGACGGGCATTATCACGCTAAAATATACGATCAGGATTGCATGATATGAAGAGAAACACAGTGGGATGTAGAATGTCGTCGACGTACCGGTGTGATGTAGATAGAGATGTCACGGATGACAACCAAAGCGGGGTCCTGCTATGAAATGAAATGACACCCCAGACCATCATTACTGGTTGTCGGGCCGTATGGCTTGCGAAAATCAGGTTGGAATCCCCCATATCTCGGGGCGTCGCGAGACGCTTCGTGTGTATAATTTATATTAAATTATACACACGTTCCTGTCGTTCATATAGTACTCTTATTACTGCTTCCAGTTAATTTACAAAATTAAATAATATATTTCAGCTTTAAATTACATTATCATCAAAAATGTTTAAAGAAAGTAAATTTAAACTACCATATTTACACGTGGAAATATGGTACATGTACGCGCTTCCTGAAATTTAGAAGAAAAGGAAAAGGGGATATTTTTTTTTTATCTCGTATATAACGCGCACCATAAATTTGACATGCAATGACGTAGGTGCCAATATTTTAACTTATTCCGGAATACTTTTAGACCCACCTTTATTTCGCACCATTTTTTTTTTTTTTTTGAGAAATTTTCTTCAATACATAACTTTGATAAAATAAGAAAAAATTATTTTTAAAAATAAGTGGTACGAAATAGAGGCGGGGCTTAAATCACTCCAGAATAAATTAAAATATTGGCAGCTATGCAATGAATTTTCCAGATTGTGAACAACAGCAATGACGATCAAATGAATCAATACCCAGAACTTGTTGTTTCAATGACATTCTTCAAACGATGTTTTTCAGTTCTGTTACATATTTAATCCAAAGAACAAAAGAAATCTAACATAATTGATTATCTCATAGTTGTCAACATTTTAATTTATTTTGGAGCATTTTTTGTCTCGTCTTTATTTCGCACCACATTATTTTTGGAATATTTTTTCCCAATATATAACTATGATAAAATAAGAAATATTTACTCTTTAACACTTTCGCGGCCGCTGACGTAGATTTACGTCATTTGAAAATCTGTAACTCCTCCAGTGAGCGTTTCTTTAGTGATTTGTATGTTACGTAATTCTAAGACTATACCATACTTGCCAACATACTAATTAATATTCCGTAGTATTGTTAACTCCGCCTTTTTTTCACACCAGTATCTTTTTAGAGTACTTTTCTTCTTATTTAATCGTAACTGCATTTGGAGAATATTACTCTAAAAATTTACTAGTGTGACATAAAAGGGGCGGGACTAACAGCACTATGGATTAGGAAGTTGGCAAGTATGATATACCCAATATTCATATTTGTACAATCAAATATACTATAGATACAAATACTTTGATTAAAAAGGCTATAATTATAATGTATATCCATTCATACTTGCCAACATCCTCATTAATATTCCGTAGTGCTGCTAGTCTCGCCATTTTTCTCACACCAGTAAATTTGCAGAGTAATATTCTTCATATGCAATTACGATCAAATAAGACGAAAAGTACTCTAAAATAATACTGGTGTAAAAAAGAAGGCGTGGTTAATGATACTACGGAATATTAACTAGGATGTTGGCATGTATGTCCATTTGTAGTATAAATGTCAATACAGAAAATTTTGTTCTGAAATATCGTGACTTGGGAAAAGGACCTCACTGTCAAGAAAACAAAAGCATGCGGCCGCAAAAATGCTAACAGTAGAAGCGGCAATAAGAATTGCCAATTTTTGACATTTTATAGCTTTATTTTATAAAATAATTGCAATGAATGAAGTAAAGATGCAATGCTTACATCCAGCGAGTAAGACTTTTTTTTTTTTTTCAGTTTTTCTGCTTTAAATGCATGATTTGAATCATTCTTACTGTGTTGAGAGATTACACGCAGCAGTAAAAAAATAATACATGTATAACGCGCACCTGGTGTTTTTATCTTAAATTTTTGAAATAAATAAATAAATAAATAAGTGCGCGTTACACACGCATAAATACGGTAATTTAACTTCTATATATTAAAATATATATATTCATAGCTACCAATACTTTTATTTATTCCGGAGTGATTTTAGCCCCGCCTCTATTTCGTGCCACTTATTTTTTTAAAGTAATTTTTTCTTGTTTTATCGAAGTTATGTATTAAAGAAAATTTCTCTATAAATAAAGTGGTGCGAAATAAAGGCGGTGCTAAAAGTACTCCGGTATAAATTAAAATATTGGTAGCTATGTATATTATATATAGTTTGAATACCTGCATAACACAGAAAATTACTTATAATTTTCCTGACAAGTATTTGAGATAGGTCCCATTAATATTAAATTAGATTTATATTGGGTTTAAAAAGTATTTAAAAGTGGGCATCTAAAAAATTAAACAAATGATAGTTAATGTTTATCACTATTAAACATTAAAAGGAACAACTTATCTTTATATTCTCTCTCCTTCTTCCCAGTAAATATTTACAATTTTATTATTAACATCTATTTTAGAAGTTGCCAACTGTATGAGAAATTAATTTTATATCACTATTATAATAATGTGTTGTACCTATATAGTCTTAAAACATTTATTATTATTATCATTATTATTATTAATTTTTTTTTTATAGATTTTCTAGTCATATTCATGCCTTCCACATTTAAGTAAATAAATAAAAGCAATATAAGTAGATAGCATTAATTTACTCCTAGGAATACGTTTAATATTTTTAATTATTGTACATTATAGTTTATGGCTGTAACAAAGACGTTTCTTTATTTTTTATATGAAAAAGAAATAATTAATATTATAATCAAATAATAAATATCAGAAATTTATTCAAAACAGTAGGAAGGGAGGAGCTATCAAAGGCGATCAAACTCCTTAACTATGTAGGAGCTTTACACTGAAGATCGAAATGAAATTCATGTCCAAAAATTTTTTACAATGTCTTACTTGATTAAAACATATATTTTAAATATTAAACCCCTCCTCCTTTTTTTTTTCTTACATTATGACATTTTATTTTATTAAGATAATACACTTAAACAAAACAAACAAATAAATAATAATAATAATAATAATAAATTAAATAAAAATAAATTAAGTCATGTATTAATCTAATAATTTGAAGTTTATATATATATATATATTATAATCTAATTAAAATTGTCGAATAATAAATTACATTATTTAACTGTTTTTCTACATGAAGTTTTTAGTATTTTATGAAGTCATAAATAATTTTTTAATGTGTTATAGTGTTGTTTATAAAAAACTACACTCTTTAACAAAAATAAATAAATAAATAATAAAAAATAATAATAAATAAATAATAAATAATAAATAAATAAAAAATCAACACACCAAGAAGGAATTATCCGAATGGGACAAAAATTGGTAGATGTGATGTACATGTGGAGAAAAACAATAGATTACAGTTTCAGAAAATTTGGATGATTTGATCAAGAGAAAGGGCCTCAAAAAGTGAACAAGTCATTACCGCGAAAATCGACTTCCAGCCCTTATGTAAGCAGTTATTCGGCTTGGTAGTAATTGATAGAGTTGGCAGGTGTGCTTCTTTGAGATATCGTTCCAAATTCTGTCCAATTGGCGCGTTAAATTGGCAAAATCCCGAGGTTGTTGTAGAACCCTTTTCATGATGCTCCAAATGTCCTCAGTGGGAGACAGATCTGGCTACTTTGCTGGCCAAAATAATGTTGGGCAAGCACGAAAACAAGCAGCAGAAACTATTTCTGTGCGCGGACGGGCATTATCACGCTAAAATATACGATCAGGATTGCATGATATGAAGAGAAACACAGTGGGATGTAGAATGTCGTCGACGTACCGGTGTGATGTAGATAGAGATGTCACGGATGACAACCAAAGCGGGGTCCTGCTATGAAATGAAATGACACCCCAGACCATCATTACTGGTTGTCGGGCCGTATGGCTTGCGAAAATCAGGTTGGAATCCCCCATATCTCGGGGCGTCGCGAGACGCTTCTTCCAGGTCATCGGGGCTCAATCGAGTGGGACTCATCACTGAAGAGAATTCTACTCCATTCAATGACATTCCAGGTCAAACCATCCCGATATCACTGCAAACGTGCTTGTCGGTATACAAAGTTTAACAGTAGTCCGCACGAGGGACTCCGTGAACTTAACTTCATTTCTCTCAGCCACCAATTAATGATCTTTGAAGTCACTGAAGTACCAATTGCACGTAGGATCCATGATAATAATGAATTGGAGCTTTGAGTTCCGCTCTGATGATTGATTGGTTCTCACGTTCTGTCCTCTCTGACGCTGTGTTCGGCCATGGTTTACCCATTCCTGTCAATATCATATAATAGTGGCATTGCTCCTATCCAATTGTCAAACAATTTGCAGATTAGACCAACCGGCTACTTTGAGCCCGACTACGCACCTCTCTCAAATGCTGACGTCAGCGCATATTGTTTGCGCACCTGTATGTGAGGCACTGTCTTTCTGAGCAGACGAAATAAAATTCTCAAAGAATTTATGATCTGGAATCAAAATTTCTCATTTTTAATATTCTGCGAACTGCGCAGTTAAGATGCGCTGAAGCGTCGCATGCTCATTCGATGGCAGCCAAAATTACTCCTTCCTAGTGCGTAGTTTTTTTTTCGTTTTGTTATAGAGTGTATAATAATTAGAATCTATCAAACCCATGCCTCGAAGTAAATTATTGCTTTCTGTTTATTTTACATTTATTTATTTAACTGTAAGAGAATTACAACTAAAAAAGTATATAAAATGAAATTAATTATTATTTATTTATTTATTGACTTATATAGTAAGTACAATATTTACATATAACACTAAAATAGAATTAGATATCTATACTCTAAATTAGTTAATAATAATAAAATTGTAAATATTAACAAAATTAGAGGTGTAAAACGCATTTTACCGAAACAATTCAGTTAAAACTGAGAAAGGATTTACTAATTCTGTCCATCATGAAACAATATTTGCCGCCAAATTTTATCGCTAATCTCGCCATGTCGCCAAGTTTGTAGCCAACAGTGATTTCGGTCTTGGCATCGATTGGCGACCAAATTTGGCGGAAATTTGTAGTTTGGTGTTGCCAAAGTTTGGAAACTCTAACTTCAATAAAAACAGATTTTTGGAATTTTCTGGAAAGATTCATTGGTTTATAGCTATGAACTAAATTCCTCGAAAATTCTTTAAATGTCAAACAAGACTCAAACAAAATAAAGTGCATTCGTCGACTAGAACCTGCTTTTATATTGAGAATTACTTTTTACACTAAAAAATGTCAGTAACTTTCATAACAGTATCATTACGGGATCTATCATATATATTATTCAATAAAGTGCATTCATCGACTAGAACCTGTTTATGTCTTTAAGAATTACTTTCTACACGCATAAATGTGGATAACTTTCATAAAAGTATCATTATGGGCTTTATTTAAGGGTTCCATAAAATGCAACCCTTGCAAATGTAAATAAAATGCATTCGTCGACTAAAACCTGATTATGTCTGTACAATTTACGTTCTACGCACAAAAGTGTTGACAACTTTCACAACCAAATCATCACGGGCTCTACCATTGGCTCATTTTGAAATCTCTATGATGGTAGTTCATATATAATGGCCAAAACCTTTTTGTATATTTGCCATTATGAATATAATTTTCTTAAATATCTCCAAAACGGATAATCACAGAAAGGCCAAAAAGAGAGATGCAGAACTATATGTTAAAACCAAACCTATATACCAAATTGCAACGTTGTACGTCCAACAGTTTTTGAGTTATGTGAAATACATACACATATACACACATACAGGCGTCACGAAAAATCGTGTAAAGTCGCTGATATCTCTAAAACGGGAGCTCATATTAAGACGAAATTTGTAGTTGTATAACTAGACATCATGCAGTTACACGTATAAATTTGCAACATACTATGATCATTCGTTATTGTGCTATGTGCGATATAAAATCCATTTCGCAAATTACAATGCTGCCTTTTGCTTTGTATGAGGAAGTAATATATAAAATAATATAAATAAACTGGTTTTGTTAAGATATTTTAATTTAAAAGTGAAATATATACCCCCCCCTTTTTTTTTTCTCTTAATGTTATAAATAATTAAAAATAGTAATAAGCAATATTATATAAAGGATAAGAAAATTTGCATAGTTTATTTTAAAATCAATTTTTTACTTAATTTTTATCAATGTGAAAAATGAGTATAAAGGAAATCAAAAAACTAATAAGTATGATTTTGAGCTATTATTGGGTTGTTCGGAAAGTCATTTCGTTTTTCTCAGCAGAGGACTTAATTTTATTTTTTTCACACCTTCTTCACATTTAAGTTGCATTGCCATTACATATTGTGACAGCTGATATAGCAAGGCTTGCTTGTGCAAAAGGTCGTTTTATTCTGCTCAGTAGTTTTTGATTGGTGCCTTATCAAATAAAGAAAATCAGAAGCAACATTTTCGGCATATTTTGTTTTTGCTATAAAAAATGCGAAAATACTATTCAAACAAAGAAAAAAAGTATACGATGTGTGCACAGAAAATTTATTTAAAGAACGCTATTGTCAAAACTGGTTTACCAAATTTTGTTCTGGCAATTTTTAGTTGAAGATGCATAACATTCTAGAAAACCAGTTTGTGCTAATGAAGACAAAATAAAGTATTGATTTATGAAAAACTGCCAAATAACAACTCGTGAGATCGCTAAGAAACCGATCAAAGTGGAGAATATATAATTCATTAAAATATTTATACAATATAAGAAAATCGTCTTTCATTTTCGAAGGAAAAAACGGAATTACTTTCCGAACAACCCAATATATATCATATCATGAAATAATGATACAAATACCTGTTACAAAATTTTATATGAAATAAATAAAAGTGCAAATAAAAAAAAAAAAAAAAAGAAAGAAAGAAAGAAAGATAATCGATTAATGAAGACTTCCTATACTTTTAAATATTTATCTGAATTTGTTCTGTCCTAATTCCTATATCTATTATTTATACTATTATTGATGGAAACTGACTTTAAAATAAAACAAAATAACTCCAATTCTGCGTTTCTTATTGTTTTAAAACGGATAATATGTAGTTCTAGAAAAAGTTTGTTTATATTAAACGTCAATAGAGAAAAGCACGGCTCCGCCTTAACTTCTAAGCGAGCCATTCTTGTTTAACACTGGAGACCAGGATCGCTAGCAATCCAGTTCCACTCTCAATTGAGCAGAACTGATTTACTAAATTTCAACCAGCATCTTCATAACTTCTTCATCTCACGGTATAAGCATAAATTTTGTATGAAACTTTAGTTAAAATCTTTCTGGTGTCAACAATCTTTGCACCATTTATCTGTTCTCCACAGGTTCTCTTAACCCTCTCAGCGTTTGAACCGGAATTTTGTAACACGAACAAACTCCCTCGAAACGGTTTGAGACTGATTCTTGTAATGTAAGAAATCTCTCTCTAAATCGTGCGAACCTGATTCTTGTAACTCTAAATAACTACTCCAAAATCGTTAGAGACGGAAACTTGTAACTGACCCTTCCCCCTTTTACCAACAAGGGGCGGACAAGGATGATAAGTTAAGCTGACAGTTGATATGCTTCTTTGTTGAAAGAGAGGGTTGATAACAAAAGAATAGAATAGTGAAAAATGTTCAAGAAGAGCTGTTGATAATTTGTAAAATCAGTTAAAATACTGCTTGCCTAAACAGAACTTCACATAAAACCTTTTTATTTTTTCAATTTAAATTATATCTTTTAGATGACGATTTTTTTTCATAGGAATCTTAAAATTAATAATAAAAGACATTATTGTTAGAATAAAATAATGACAATTATTTGTTAAATCAGCAGCTTTATTATTATTGTTATTATTCTTATTATTTATGAACTAACCGAATATTCTGCATAAAACAGTGTTTTAATTACATATTAATGTAAAGCATTTTAATATCCTGAAACAGGTTTTTCTCTTTTTATATTCAGTACCTGAATTGCAGTTTACTTGGTTTCATTGTAAAAATTATTCATAGTATATGTATTATATATAAAAAGATAACTATTTTAACGAATTTATGAGTTTACAGATAAGAAAAACAAAAAAAGAGAATTGCAAGCCAATGCGCAGAATTGCTACAAAAAAAAAAAAAAAAAAAAAAAAAAAAAATGCAAAACTTAAATATAGGAATAAATTATCAATGAATAAAATGAAATAAAACTCCCAACCCCCTCTCCCCCCCCCCCCAATATATATATATATTTGTTTCGGGGGAGCGCTGGCTACCAGTGAAATCTAATTTTCATGGAGATAAGGCAAATTTAAATCGAACTATCATCGGAAACCCCTAAATCTAGCAATTTCCTAGAAAATATTCTTCTAGGTTTTGCGTTTACTAATATTTAAATCTGTTACCTAATAATCAGATATATTTTACGTCTCAAAAAAATCTCTAACACTATCTATATATTATATATATATATTTATTTAAATTGTTCTAGCGATTTCCAACAAAACCAAATTTCTGTCATATTTTTTCCGGATTTAGTGCGAATTACCAGTGAACGATAATTCCTGAAGATCAAAATATTTAATATCAAAATATCGTCGAAAAAACACATAAACTCTACCTTTTTTTTTTTCTAATCTTTCAAGTATTTTCGAAGAAAACGCAGTCTTAGCTACTTTTTTTTCCCCCTGACAAAACGCGGGTTTCCCGTGAACGCTAATTTTACTGAAGAAGAGCACAATTCAGATTAAATTGTAAATTCAAAATATTCTTAAATCTGAATTTTTATCAAAATCATTCAAGTAGTTTCTAAGAAAATCACGTTTCTGCCATATTTTCTCACGGACGAAGTGAAGGTTAGCAATGAAAAGTAATCTTCGATAAAAAGAGGATAAGTCAGATGTGTTTCTAATCTAGAAAAACTTATTTTAGTCACATTTTTCATATAAAGACATGCAGGAACTCTTTCATTCCCTAGCAACGGTTACTATATTCATTTCTTAAAATTACTTTAGTACAGCTTTAGCACAGGAGCCCCTTGGCAGTTTTTATATTTTTGTTTTCATTTTGACGATAAACTAAAATGGGTATCGCAATTACGTAAGTAAACATCTTGGTGAGAAGCGACCGAGCTATTTTGGTGATAAATTTCAAATTTTGCCAAGAGGTTCAAGCTGCTCCATTGCTTTAGTAGAATTTTTTCAATTTTATTTAATTATTTTTTTAACTTAATGCCAGAGGAGAGGGGGGGGGGGAATTATTGGTGTAAATAGATAAAATATTTCCAGATAAAATGTTATCCGTTTTTCATTCTGTTTATTAAACGAAAGAAAATGGCCAAAATAGTTTTTTTCAATATCGTTGACATCTCTATAAATTGAAATTAAAATATCTAGTACTTTTTAATTTCAATCTACATGCGCACTTTTTATTTTCTCAATTAAATATTATCTAAATCTTAATATACATATCAAGGTGTAATAAAATAAAAGGCGACAGCACAAAATCGGTGTCTGAAACAAATAGTCCTATCGTACTAAAAATAAAATAAAATAAAATAAAATACAAAAATAAATTTTGCTTCAGGTATTCGCTACATTCGACAGTGTTCCTCGCCGGTACTGCGTTGCCAAGGTCCCCACTACCGTCAGTATCTTATCCAGACATTTCAATTTGGTTTTTTATAGAACAACAAGTAGCTCTACTTTTATTCAAGAAGTGTAATTTTACAGATAACTATATACCAGCTTCTATTAAACATTTTAGTATTGGCACTATGTATTAGTGAGACATGATTACACGTTTTTTCTAGTTTTGCTTTCTGATAATAAAATTGCATGTGCAAAAAATTACAATTATACTGCTATTAATTGTATTATAAATATATAAATAAAAATAAATTTTAATTACATTTATAATTAAAATAACAAGTTTAATTATTTTCACTATATAACAATATTATTTCTATAAATACAATTAAATAAATAAAAATAATTAAATTGAATAGTAATCATTGCTAAATGTGAATATGAATTAAATAATAATAATAAATAAATAAATTATAATTTGATTGTGAGATGTAAGAAATGTGACAAATAAATTATTACTTTTTTTTTTTTTTTTTTCGAAACATAAAATGATTTAATCCTACATGGCAAACATTTATTACTTTGTAGCTTAGATTAAAATCTGCTTTTCTAAATTTAACCCTTTGCCAGCCCAGACGCTCCTAAGTGCTGTAAACATTGTCGCCAAATTTAGTAACACCTTTATTCAACTATCATAAATAATTCTGAGCAATAGCATTTGATATAGAGAATGAACGAATTACCTTCGAAGGGATTAAGCAACCGTTAGAGTTAAAATTTTGTGGTGGATATTGAATAAAAATATCCCTGAATTTGTCAACACTGGTAAGAGGAGTGGTATTAAATAGGACCGGCAAAGGGTTATAAATAATTTTAAAATATCATAATCATAACAGTACCATTAAATAATTCTTCAGCTGAAAGATTTATTATTTTTTATTTTCCCTTTTCTTAACCCATAAGAAATACGCTAAAAAATGCCTATAATATATTGAAGGAATAGTTGAATTAAGTATACTACACTGAAAAAAAAAAAAAAAAAAAAAAAAAAACATAAAATATATCTGTTATAATAAGAACTTTATTAGAATGTTTTTATATTTAATCGGTTTGTCTATCTGAAATTTTCTTTAATATAAATTAAATATAGAATTTTCATGGAACGTTATAGTTTTTGTTGTAAGCTTAAGGCAGATTGACTGCACTAGGGTCCTAAACATGTAATTGGAATGCCCTTCATAGTGGTCTTCCTAAGGGGTCCTAACCTGTATTTACGCGAGTTTCAGAGAAAATCATGGATAACTCCGAACGACTAGTCGATGAGCGGGACTTTGGATCAAACCCAGCACTTTCTGTCTACCAGCTTTGAGCGCAGGACCACTCAACTGCTGGCCCCTCTTGGAATTTTCTAGAAACTTCATGAAATCTTCTAGATATTTCATGAATCTTCTAGAAACTTCATTGAAATATTTAGAAACTTCATGAAATCTTCTAGAAACTTCATGTAGCCTCCGTGAAAACATCTAGAAATTTCATGGAACATTATAGAAAAATTTAGTTTTCAAAAAATTTTCAGAATTTTCTAAAAGGTTCCGGAGTTACACAGCTAAGATAGATTTTTAGCTATGTAACATAAGTTACACAATTAAAAAGTTAAAATAAAAGAAGAAAAAAAAGTGATATTTTAAGTAGAATACGTTTTTAGAGGAACCCTAAAAAGTGGAAAACAAAGAAAGTTTTGAAAATTGTCGTCAGAATAATGAAAACGAATCAATCAATAGATAAAAAAATAAATAATAATTGAAAAGTATCTAAACTTCACGAAGGTATAGTTACGCCTAGACAAAAAGAAACTACTCAACCTTTAATATTTTGAAAAAAAATATTACATTTTTCTTGAAGCTGACCATAATTTTTCAAATTTTCTTATTTCTAATATTTTAGGAAACTTTTGTAAATGTTTATTTTCAGAAATGTTTATTTTCATAAAATTTGTTTATTTTCAGAAATTTCCATTTCTTTTATTAAATTTAAGACTTTCGCATTTATTTTAATGTATTAAATGTTGCCATCAATATTTTAGAAACTTTCCTTTCAATAATTTAAAAATGTTATTTATATAAATATTTTTAAATAACTTTCTCAATTAACTAATTATGTTATATCTTTCTTTAAAAATTATAAATAAATGCAAACATACTTTCCTTATATTTATGTTCAACATCTTTTTTATAATAATAAATGGAAAGGTTTGTCTGTCTGTCTGTCTGTTCTTTTATACGTACAGCTCCTATTGAACGCAGAAGTACAAGAATTCACATACGGATGCTCTGGAGCATTTCCGATGTTTTCCTCGAAACAGAATTTAAAAATCTTAATTAGTTTCGGAGATATTAATTAAAATGTTGACCCATGTCGATCGAAAAATGACCAAAAATCCTTATTGCTTAAAAAGAGGCACATTCAGCAGACGATTTTAACGGCTGCCTCTAACAGAAGCAAAACACGTGAAAGTCATTAATGCCACATGATCTTTAACTGGGGTTAAAAATTGCAAATTTAAAAGTGCTTCAAATTTTCTTTTTCGTACACAACACTTAATATACAACCTATTCAGCACAAAACCAACCTGCAGTTAAAATTTCATCAATTTTCATTAATAAACAAAGCAGTTACATTTTAATTGCAAATTAAATTTTATTCTAACACATAATCTATCTTTCAATAGAAGATAGGAGATTCCATAGCAACAAAATACATTTGAAGGAACTAAAAAATACTTTTTATTTTTCTTTTTACTTCCATTACCCGACTACAGTGGTATATATCAGGTTTCGGGAATGTCCTGATTAGGTTTTCTTTTGTATCTCAGCTACTAATTAAAATAATTTCATAAGTAACACATTATTTGAAAGCTTTGTTGATTTGGAATTGAACAGTAGATTACAGAAATTTCTACCGCCAGATATTTTAAAATTTCGATATTTCAAATTCTAATTAAATTATTTTTAATACATCATTCGAAAGATATTTTAAAGTTATTTTAAATTATTGAAAGTTTTCACCAGATATACACGTTTTGAGGTATCCTGAATCAGTTTTCTTTTGTATCTCAGCTACTAATTAAAATAATTTCATAAGTAATACATCATTAGAAAGCTTTTTTGATTTGGAATCGAACAGTGGAATACAGAAATTTGTACCGCCAAATGGCGCTTCAATATTTTAAAATTTCAATATTTCAATTTCTAATTATGATTAAATCATTTTTAATACATCATTGGAAAGATATTCTAAAGTTCTTTTAAATTATCGAAAGTTTTCACCAGATTTACACGTTTTGAGGTGTCCTGAATCAGTTTTCTTTTATATCTCGGTTATTAATTAAAAAAATTGCATAAGCAATACATCATTTGAAAGCTTTGTTGAGTTGATACACATTTTAAAGTACTTTTACATTATCGAAAATGGAATTCGAGATTTCACCCGATTTACACGTTTTGATGTGTCCTGATTAGGTTTTCTTTTGTATCTCATCTACTAATTAAAATAATTTCATGAGTAATACATCATTTGAAAGCTTTGTTGATCTGGAATGGAACAATAGATTACAGAAATTTCTACCGCGCTGTAATATTTTTAAATTTCAATATTTCAAATTCTAATTATGATTAAATTATTTCTAATACATCGTTCGAAAGATATTTTAAAGTTCCTTTATATTATCGAAAGTGGAATTCGAAATTTCACCTCATTTATAATTTTAAGGTGACATGATCAGGTTTTCTTTTGCATCTCAGCTAATTGAGTAAGACAGTTCAAAATTGGTATATGTAAGTTAATTAGGAGGGGCTGGAAGGGTGGGGGGAAGGAATTCTGCGCTACCGAAGGCAGTGGGGACCCGGTCCGACAATTTACCTGATGAGAAATGATGTTTTTAATTTTCTTTTCTTAAGAATAAGAGTTTGATTTCAGAAGGAATATGTGCGCGCACCGCACATATATTTTTACATGTGCGCCCGCAGCGCGCATGGGTTTGGGACCCGGTGCGAGTTTTTACCCGATGATAAAAAAAAAAAAAATTAATTTTATTTTCTTAATAATAAAAGTTTGAGTTGAGAAGGAATATGCATGTACAGCGCACGTATATCCTCAAACGTGGGCGCGCAGCGCAAATGCGTCTGCGCTGCCGAAGGCAATGTGGTCCTGGTGTGAGATTTTACCCGATGCTAATTGATATATTTTTTTATTCATTTTCTTAAGAATGAAAGTTTATGAGTAATAACACGGATTTTTGAGAAGTCATAAGGATGGTGAAGGAATACGTGCACGCAGCGCACGGGTCTACGCTGCCGAAGGCAGTGGGGATCCGGTACGACATATTTCCCGATCAGAAATTTTTTTTCTCTTTTTTTATCACATGATAAAAATTAATGTAATTTGGAGAATTCATTAATTATTGGGATTCATTTAAAAATAGTGACCAGCGTAGCGGGTGTAGCCTGCTAGTATATAAATAATAATAATAATAATAATAATAATGCATGTGTACCATTCTATACTGTCTCAGTTCTTTAGCATGATTCTTCTCAATTTTATTTTAATTATTTAAAAAGGAAATATGCTTGCAGGTCCCCCCCCCTCCTTTTTGCTTTTCCCGACATAAAAAAAAATATTTTTACTTCTTCATTTATTTATGTTTGAAATCAGTATTTTTTTCTTTTGATTTTAAAGTTGTAACGTGGTTTTTATTTAATATCTTTCGAATCAATATCCGATTGAATAAAAAAATACAGCATTAACTATATTTGGTCCTGATTAATAAGTGTTCGAATTTTTGATAAAATCTAGTAATTCGAACAGATACGATGGCGATTTTTTAATTTTATGTATTTTAAATAAAACAAAAATATCTGCACGTTCATTGAAGGTGTAATACAATATATGGTGACAACTCATAGTCATTGTCTGAAAGAAATAGCACTACGAAAAAAAAAAAAAAGTGATTTGGATGTAGATAGATTTTGAGAGGATTGCAAATTTGTGAAAATGCCACCCCTCTGATATCGTACACAAATCGGATTAGACAAAGAAACATAACCAACTTTGTTAGTGATATTACTTTAAAAATGGATTAGGAGTATTATACAGGGTAAAAACATTTTGCACATTGCACTGTAAATGTAAAGACAGCCAATTAAAAAAAAAAAAAATGTTTTGTCAAATTTGAATAAAAATTCTGAAAAAAAAAAAAGAAAAAAAAAGTATATATATATATATATATATATATATATATATATATATATATATATATATTCTTATTGATACCTGTAAAATCAGAGTAACCCAATATTTGTTTCAGAAGGAATTATTTAAACTAAATGCATTGCAGAGCTTTAAAAGTTATTGAATAGAAAGATAACAATCTGTGTACTGTGAATTACTGCGGTAAGAATCAAAAGCTTAAGTTTTAATCGCATACTCTTTTTTCTTTCATTTCTTTTAATCATTTGACAGAGATTAACTAAATTTCTTGCAATTACAAAGTCAGAGCAAAATATGTAAAAACTAAATATAGTACAAAATGGTCAATTTTTCTTTAGCCATGACTAAATGTCAGAGTTTTTTTTTTTTTTTTTCTTCTTCTTTCCTGATTTATTTCTGAAATCATTTTTAATCGTAAACGTATAAAACTTGCAGGTATATCTGTTTTTTTTTTTTTTTTTAAATAGATAATTGAATTAATTTAAATAATTATAATAAACAACCGTTTTTCGAGAATAAAATGACAAAATGCGCGCAATAAGCCGGCTTATTACTTTCTTCTGATTTTTTTTTTTTTTTTTTTTTCAAATCTTTCAACTAAATTTTATTGCAAAGGCATAAAAACACTTGTAATTATGCTTGCTTTTACGACAAAAAAAATAAATGTTTTTTTTTTTTTTTTGTTTCTATAAAGACATGAGATTTTTGGGAAAAGATTTCAGAAAAGGTGACATGAAAGAATGTCCTTTTGAATTCTGTTATACTCACTGAAAAAAAAAAAAAATGTCATTAGCTTATTTTCTATTTCATCAGACAATCCTCCAAATTTTATTTATTTATTTATTTATTTATTGGAAAAATAGGTTTGACATGTTAAAAAAAAAAAAAAAAAAAATTAAATGTAATTAAAATATAAAAAAAATATATGTATTATTTGCGATGAGAAAGTGAAGTCATAAAAATTTGAAGTACTTGCTATTAATAGTTAAAAAAAATTAATGAATAATAAAAAAAAAAAAATCATTTTTACTATGATTTTCAGCGTTTAGTGATGTGCTAAACATAGCTCATTTGATTCTATAATATCCTTTATAAAAGTTTCCAATTTATCATATATATTTTTTACAAATATGTAATATACAAAATGATATGCAGAATGCATTAATTACGGAAATTCATAAATATAAACGTGAATTTAACAAATCATAATATAATCATTTTCTATATACTCAAAAAGTTTCACACCATAAGTTAGTTTTATGAAGGAATATGAATTTCAAACAAATAAAGTTGTGTTGAAATATAGTCTAATACTTTTCCCAAACAGCTATTTATTATTATTATTATTTTTTTTCCCTTTAGTAATTTAACTGAAGTGTTGATGTTTCGATTCATTTTAAGGAAATTCTTTATCATTTCCTTACTATTATTTTTGTTGTAGTTGAACTTTTGAGAGCTCCTTTCTGCGTCTGATCACGTATGTTGCTGTGTTATTGTAGTTATAGTTAAGAAATAATTCATATAATGGAATAAATTTTCTTTGTAAATTGGTTATTAGTAAAATATTAAAAAAAAAAAAAAAACATATATTTATATTTTTTTTTACTTAATAATTTTTCTAATTTTATTATATTTCATTATTTATTATATATTTATTGATTAACCAAATTAAGCTGTCATTGAAATTAACTTTACTAATTAATGTAGATTAACATAGTTACAATTTTGAGAAATAAAATCGAAATATATACATTTATTTCTGTTCCTTATATCAAGAGCATTTTTATTTTTATTATAATTTTAAAAGAAAGTGCAATTAAAGAGAATAAAGATAGCTGTAAAATATCATATAAATTAATTCATTTATTCAATAATAATAATAATAATAATAATAAATAAAATAATAAATAAAATAAAAAAATAATTTAAAACATTTATAAATTATTATTATTATTGTTATGGTATTTGTATAAATAAGAAAGTTTTACAATTCATTTTTGCATACCATTTTAATTTAAAATATCTATAAAATTAGTAAATATTACTTTCAAAGTGTTTATAGTTTGTGCTGCATATAATTAATTAATCATTTATGATTTCTGATAATAAAAGTTATGGAAATTTAAATTTATGAATTGGAAATACAATGTAGACTAAATTTTGCGCTGCTAAAGCTATTTCAAATTACAGCTTAAATTTTTCTGAACTCATGTTTCTTGCATAGAAATGATAAAGTCTGTTGCTATATTTCCAAAAGGTTTTTGAAATATCAATCCAGTTTCTTCTACATGTACATTCTCTTCCTAATCCCAGTTTGGAAATATCTTCGGTCACAAAGGGCTTTTGTTCGAACGGACACACCCCCAGTTGTGGGGGGAAAATGTTCGAAAATTTTTGGTGTAACTTCAACGGACATGACAGGGGATTTTCAAGATAGCTTCCTCCTAACAATGAGATTATTTTTGAAGTAGAAACGTGACATTGAGTCAAACGCTGAGAGGGTTAATATTTTCGCGACCGCTGACGTAGATTCACGTCATTTCAAAATCTGTAACTCCACCAGTGTGCAATTTATCTGTTATTGATTTATTAAATATATACCCAATATTCATATTTGTGCAAGCAATATATTATGGATACAAATTCTTTGACTGGAAAGAGTATAATTATAATGTGTATCCATTTGTAATATAAATGTGAATACAGAAAATTTTGTTCTCAAATTCCGTAACTTGAGAGAATGTCGCCCACAGGCGAAATTTTCTGTCAAAAAGACAAAAGCATGCGTTCGCGAAAGTTTTATTATTACAGAGCTGCCAACCTAATCCATAGCTGCCAATATTTTAATTCTGGAGTACTTTTAGCCCCGCCTTTATTTGGCACCACTTTATTTATAGAAAAATTTTCTTCAATACATAACTTTGATAAAATAAGAAAAAGTTACTACTTTTAAAAGATAAGTTGTACGAAATAGAGGCGGGAATAAAATTACTCCGGAATAAATTAAAATATTGGCAGCTATGCTAATCCGGCAAATTGTTAGTACCGCCCCTTTTTCTACACCACTTAATTTTTGGAGTATTTTTCTTCTTAAGTCATCGTAGATACATTTGAAGGGAATTGCTCTAAAAATTAAGTGGTGTAGGAAAAGGAGCGGTACTAATAATTTGCCGGATTAGGTTGGCAGCTCTGATATTGAAAATATTCTGAAAAAAGAAATACCTGGACTGGAGCTCTCTATTTTTTGCGAATTGAAGCACCGTCCATTACCCTTCAATATGCCGTAGTAATTCACATTTGGCCATTCATATACACACAAATGTACAATTTACTTTATAAGTCAAACACTTGTAGAGCATATCACCTTAATGGAAATTTATCAAATGATTGGCAATGAAATGCAATAAGTGGAGAAAAAATAATAATCAGTACCACAAAATGTTAAAAAAAATCCTCATCATTTGTGTCTGTTCAAAATAAAGTACTCCTTTTTGACAGGCGAACAAAGTTAGCATGTGTGCTGCAATCACAGTGATCGGTTTGTTTGATGTAATCGTGCCTACTTTATTTGTCTGACGAAGTGTCATGCTTTTTCCTGACCCGAAACTATTACTACTTTTTTTTTTCTTTTTTGCATTTTACGGATGTTATTCATATTAATTATGTAGTTTTTTACTCATTACATTTCATCTCCAGTTGTTTGGTGGACTTATTAAATAAATTATAAATTAATGTGTATTGGTATAGTCAAATGTGAATTTCTATGTCGATTCCCTTTTTCCAGCTTTCATGATTGAAAAATTTACACCTTTTTACTTGCCACGAGTTTTTTTTTTCATTGACTCTTTCATCAGACTTCTCTTTCTTTCTCTTACTTTTCTTTCTTTCTTTTTCTTTTTTTTTTTTTTTTAATAGTAATGTACAATAATGTTTCGTCAATTAATGAAGGCGAAAATTACGGTTGGAATGTTTTCGTGGGAGAGTCTGAGAAAAAGATGAATGCGTAGCAATTCTGTTTTTGATACCACTATTTTTATACAGAACTACCATATATTTATAGTAATATGTTGTGATTAAATGGAAGGGGATTATTGTTGATGATTGGTTGTAGTGAAAAACAGAAATTTCTCATCTTTAAAAATGCCTTGAAAATATAAAGAGGACGGGCGGAAACTCCTAGGTCTGAAAAAAAAAAAAAAAAATGAAAATCTGTGATGTATTGCAAATGAACAACTAAATTTCTTTTTAACTAGACAACTTATTTTTTATCATTATAAGCATACCTACCAATGCCAATATAATAATGAACACTTTCGCGGCCGCATGTTTTTTTCGTTTTGATAGTATGTTCCGCCTTTGGGCGTTATTATTTCAAATTAAATTATTTCGGAGCAAGATTTTCTGTATTCATATTTATAATACACATGAATATACATAATAACTATGCTCCTTCTGGTGAAAGTATTTGTATCTATAGTATTATAATTGTACAAATATCAATATAATAAATATTGTAACATTCAAATTGCAAAAGAAACGCCCATTGGAGCAGTTACAAATTACCAAATGATGTGAATCTACGTCAGCGGTCGTGAAAGTGCTAATATTCCGTACTATTGTTAGTAAGCGCCATTTTTTCACACCAGTAATTTTGGAGAGTATTTTTCGTTTTGCTTAATCGGAATTACATTTGCATAACTGCTAACATTTTAATATATTCCGAAGTACTTATAGGCCCGCCTTTATATCCTACCACTTCAGTTATAGATAAAAATTCTCTAATATAAAACTTCGATAAATTAAAAAATATATACTTTTAATAATAAGTGGTATAAAATTAAAGGTGCGCTGAAAATACTCCGGTATAAATTAAAACAGAGTCGCTAAGATTTTAATTTATTCCGGAGAATTATTAACCCCGCCTCTACTTGATACTTCTTTCTTTTTAACAGATTGTCGTCGGGAACTTTCCTATTTTGAAAGGCAGCACTGGCTTTTGGAAGTCCTCTAGAACGTTATGTAATTTATTAAAATTATTTATAATTCATGATTAAATTATTCATATCTTTTTCTCAGTGATTGATTCTGCAAATACACTGGCATATATATACAACAACAGCATATAAAGCGTTAAACATTAACTCTTAAAATCGTTTTCTTTTTAACACTTTCGCGACCGCTGACGTAGATGTACGTCATTTGAAAATCTGTAACTCCACATATCATTTCATGAAATATTGGTACAAATACCTGTAGTAAAATTTTATATGAAATAAATAAAAGTGCAAATTAAAAAAAAAAAAAAAAAGAAAAGAAAAGAAAGATAATCTATTAATGAAGACATCCTATACTTTTAAATATTTATCTGAATTTGTTCTGTCCTAATTCCTATATCTATTATTATTACTATTATTGATGGAAACTGACTTTAAAATAAAACAAAATAACTCCAATTTCTTATTGTTTTAAAACGGATAATATATAGTTCTAGAAAAAGTTTGTTTATATTAAACGTCAATAGAGAAAAGTACGGCTTCTAAGCGAGCCATTCTTGTTTAACACTGGAGACCAAGATCACTTGCAACCCAGAAACATTTTTAATGCTCATCAATTCCACTCCCAATCGAGCAGAACTGATTTACCAAATTTCATCCAGAATCATTATATCTTCGCTAACTTACGGTATAAGCGTAAAACTTGTATGAAACTTTAGTTAAAATCTTTCTGGTGTCAACAAATTTTGTACCATATATCTGTTCTCCACAAGTTCTCTTAATATTTTCGCGACCGCTGACGTAGATTCACGTCATTTCAAAATTCATGATTAAACATAATTTTACATGACCTGCAAGTGAAGTGGATAAGATTATTATTATTATTAATTAATTTATTTTTTTATTGTAGTTATATATTAAAGAAAATTGTTCAAAAATTAAAATGGTGTGAAATAAAGGCGGGGCTAAAATTGATCCAGAATAAATTAAAATGTTGGAAACTATGATTAAAATGTTGGCAGGTATGCGTTTGGTGAATATTATTCTAAAAATAATGCGGTGTTGAAAAGGGCGAGAGCCAACAATATTAAGGATTGTTAAACAATATATTGTTAGGTGTTTCAAAAACTGATTCGAAAGTTATTGGAATTGATATAATTTTGGTAAATTTCACTATTTTTAGCTAAAAAAGATGCTTACGGTAATAACGTTCAGGGACCGATTTACTCACTTGCGGGCCCAGGGTACTCATGTTCAATGGGCCCCTTTTTCTCGTACTTTAATATTCCAACAAACAAAACAAACCGCTTATTTCCGACTTAGCCGTCTAAAAATTCACTTCGTTTTTCATTTTGTTGGTAAGAGTAAGGCTAAACAAGATCCATCGCTGGTGTATCGGATCAACGAAAGTCACTCCCGTGTGTCTTCATTGCGCTGCGTGCCTGAGATTTAGTTTGGTATGTAAATATCGGTTACATGCAGTTGTATTTGCGTTTAACAAAAACATTGCAATTTTTCCGATGAGTTAATAGTTTCCTTGAAAGATCATCACGCCGTTTTATAAAACAGTGCAGTAATTCCTCCATCCATTGACGAAAAACAAAGAACAATGATCATTATAGCAAAACGTACATAAACATCAAACCGTCTCAATTATATACATTAAAACAAAAACTATTTTATTTACGAGACAAAACTTTAGTTAAAATACGTTTAAAAACAAAATATACATTTAAAAGCAATTAAAATTTAGACGTTTCGAAACCCGTCCGGGTTATCTCATCAGTATCACTACAACATAATTTGCAAGCATTACATGGATACCCAAGGCAATTTATAAAAGTTCAGAATTTTGAGGAGCCAGTACGCATGCTTCATTGATAGTGTGGAGATGACTGGCAGTGTGCCAACTCTCAAGGAAAATACGTGATTTATGATTTTCATAACCGAAATTAGAGCTTTTATATTATCGAAGTCATGAATATGATCGGTTTCTATTGAATGGATCACAATTTTAGAATTTTGGTTGTAATTTTTATATGATCATCTTAGACTACAGGAGCTCAGACGATCATATAAAAATTGCAACTAAAATTCTAAAATTTTCTTCCATTCAATAGAAACCGATCATGTTCCTGACTTCGATAATATAAAGATTCTAAATTCTGGTTATGATAATTATAAATCACGTACTTTCCTTGAGAGTTGGCACACTGCCACCAAACTGCCAAGAAATCTTTAGAGGGAGTAAGCAGCCTTAATATCATGAAGATATTATTTCTGACGTTAAAAATCGCCTCCCTTTTAAAATTTACGATTATATACACCTGCAAGAATAACAGTTTTGAATAATACTTCCAAGAAATTATTTGATAGGATTGAGTAATATTAATAGGAAAACGTAGATATTGTTATTATTTTTTCTAAGTTGTTGAATGAATATGAACAAAATACGTCAATTTCCTGCAGTAATGGGAAAAAAATTTCACTTAGTGGCAATTTTTTTTTTTTTTTTTTTTAATTTATAGCCAGAAATCTCTCCACGCAGAGACATAAAGCTGGGCTAAAAGAAATATTTATTTAATAAGATCTTGTCAGTAATAAATTACTGCAGTATCAGGTCTAACTGAATATTATTATTTATTCTATTACAGGAAATATGCCTATCAGATGTGGTTAATATGAATGCATCTTCCTAGCGATAATAACAGGCATAGCTGCCAAAATTTTAATTTATTCAGTAGTATTTGCAGTTTATTTCACAAAACCTTTTTTGTAGAAAAAATATCTCCAATATATAACTTCGATAAAATAAGAGAAAATTGCTCTTGAAAAAAAGTAGTATTGGTATGAAATAAAGGCGGGACAAGAATTTTTGATTAGTTGACGAAAATACGATTTCAAAGTGCTATTTCAGTGGCCTGAAATGTCTTTTGATTAGTACCAGTGGAAATATTTTCTATGGTAATACTACATTAAAAAGAGTTCACTTGTGTAGAAAAGAACTGGTTCAGGCCAAAGATATAACACTTTGACAGCGTGTTTTATCCGAATAAAAGTAATTTTCCGACTGAGTGAAAATTTTAAGTCAAAGATCCGGGGGACGACTCCCGGTCCAGGCATTATTTTCACTCAGTCGGAAAAATAAAAAATTTCAATAAATATGATTTTCTTCCACAGTTGATTGTGTGATTTTATTAAAAAAAGTAATTTATTTAAAAAGTAATGAATATATATATATTCATTTTAAAACATGTTTACATAAATCTGTTTTGTCAATATTTTTCTTAATTTTAATCTACGGATCAAATATTTAGTGTCTGATAAACATGAAAAAGTACAATTTCGATTCTTTAAAAATTTAGCATTAATTAATGGATATTCCAAACACTTAATTATTATTATTTTTTTTTTCCTTTCAATTTTTATTCTAATTTAAAATTAGGTCTAAAATAATTTAGGTATTATTTTATGGTTAGTTTGTATTCCGGTTATCTTTTAATCTTCGTGGCAAATTATAATCGTAGATAGCACTATTCAATTATCAACATTAATTATCTAAATCCTAAAAAAAAAAAAAAAAAAAAAAAAAAAAATTGCTTGAATAGGTTTTTGTCTTCTTTTACTTTGTTCCATGCTTCCTGGCCATTTTGTACAGACATTATATGTATTTTATTATTTATTCATATTATTTTATTTTATTTATTTATTACTTTTTTATTTAATTTTTCCATTATTTTCATAACATTACTGTAGATGGCAGCACTATTCATATTACAATAATAATCTGAATCCTAATTTACGTTAGGATTCAAGATAGGGATAGATTAGGATAGCTTTGTGAATTCTTTATTTTACTCCATGTTCACTGCTATTTTGAACTGACTAACTGTGTTTTTAACTAATATCTGCTTGTTAAATTTTTACATGTGTCTCGTTTTTCATAACTTTGAGTTGCCTCTTTTTCAATAATAATTTTTTAAGTAATTTTGGATTATTATTTGTAGTGGTGAGTTTATTTTGATCTACGTTTCTAAATGGTTATTGGATTATCATTTTTAGTGAGGTGTTTTATTTTGATCTTCGTTTTTTCTGGTTTTACCATGGGTGTTTCGGGCCTGTGAACAAAGAAATTCTTAGGTTTTGCTTTCTTTGTGACAGAAAAACATCCCTTTTTTAGCATTTTTGCATTCTACCAGGCCCTTGAAAACGTTAGAAGGCAAATAATGCTTTTTTCTTATTCCAATTTGATATAATTCCATTAGATTTTACTTTATTTCCTTTTTGGTTTGATTTGGGTGGTCTTCGTTTTTGATCAAAATAATTGTTTGAATACTGAAATTAAATCATCTTTAAATTTCAAATTTTTGCACTGATAATATTATATTACTATATATATATCTATGTAATCTAAAACAGGAAAAAAAATTTATTCCATGCTTTGCTGCTGAAATTGGTGTCCAAGATTAGCAATCCAATTTCAGCAGAAGTCGTATGTTCCTGAGAGTTTACGAATTCTAATTATGAACTCGGAGCATGCCACTTTTTCATACATTTATGTCATATTGCTTACTCAACATATATTTTATCGGGATAAGTTACTATACCTGCCCACTTACTAATTAATATTCCAGAAGATTTTCAGAACGCGCCCCACTTTAAACACCATATCTTTTTTAGAAAAATTTTCTGGATATGTAATTACGATTAAATAAGAAGAAAAATAGTAATAATAATAATAATAATAATAATAAAATTAATGTGAAAACAATCGATTGTGTTTGAATATGTATTAGATTTAGTGACGAGTTACAAACGTTGAAAGAGTGAAAACATGGAAAATAAAGTATACGAGCAAATATTTAATGAGTAATTTCTCAAAAAATGTTCAAGCTACAAATAATATGTGGTCGTCGCGGTACTTTCCCATTTTGAACCATAAGCCCCGCCTTTTGGGGGTTCTCTAAAACGTTATATTATTTATTAAAATGATTTTACGCATGTATGATTAAATTATTAAAATTTTATTATTAATAATTGACCCTGTAAATATCACTAGCATATATATACAGCAGCAGCATATAAAATGCCAAACACAAACACGTGAAGTCCTTTTTTTTTTTTTTTTTAGGTAAAGTATTTTTTTAAAGGAACACCTGAACTCAGGGCTCGTTGTTAATGAAAAACGTGACTCACAAGCAAAGTGTTAATAAAGCACAATAAGTTAAGAATCTTAAAATAATAATAATAATTAAATAAATAAAAAATAAAAAACCTCATTTTTGAAGTTTCTAAGCATGGTACTTAAACATCATCCATATATTTAGATAGAGCGGAAAAAATTCAGTGTAACGACATCGATTGTGTTACAATATCTAGATTTTATGACGAGTTGCAAACGTGGAAAGAGTGAAAAAAAATTCAAAATAAACTATACAAGTGAATAATTAATTAGTAATTTCTCAAAACCCGTTCGAGTTAAAATTAACACATTGTCGTCGTGGTATTTTTCTATTTGCATACAAAGCACCGTCATTTGGTGTTCCTCTAAAACGTTATTTGATTTATTCAAAAGTACCGTTGAACGTTTGTTCAATGTTAAAAAGTAAAACATAAACTTCGTAACGTTTCTGTTTTTATGTATTCATGATTAAATTATTCAAATTTTACTGTTGCTGACTGTTTTTGTAAATGTCTCAGGCATAAATATACACGAGCAGCATATAAAATGATAAACAAGAACTAGTAATATATATATATTTTTTAAAGTAAATTATGCTTTTGAGGAACACCTGAAAGAGTCGATTTTTCGTAACGCCTTAGGAAAGCGTTAATAAAGTTTGCAAAAATTGGCCTATTCCAAAAGCTTTGAAGTAAGTTTACAACGAATTATATCACTGGATCGTGCTGGAAAAATTTAGCTGTTTTTTTTTTTTTTAAATTAACATTCGTCTTTACGTTTTGAAAAAGTTAGACTTGTAGACAAAATTCATTTTTGCGTTTTGAAACTCCCCTTACTACCTCCTCTCAGTTGGGGGATGCCCATTTGATTTTGCCCATCAAAAGCCCATTTTTTCTTTTATTCTCACCGGAATTTTTCTTCCGAAATTTTTAAGAGTATCGGGGTTGATTAAATACTAATGTGTCATATAAACAGGGCTGCCAACTTTTATAATTTATTCCGACGCAAGTCCCTCCTTCTTTTTTTCACCAGAAATTTTAAGAATATTTCTCTTCAATATATGACATCAATTCAATGAGGTGAAAACTATTCCTTGATGTTTCTGGCGTAAAAAAAGGACAGGACGAACAATAAATTTCAAGAGTTGATAATTCTGTAAAAATGTGCTGTGAGAAAAATCTGGGCAAAAGGCAGGATTGTGACCACCCTGTAGTAATCATAGACCTTATATCATAAAAAACGACAGTTTTTTGAGTGACGCAGAACTAGACTACGCCACCAATAGGACTGCCAATTTCAAGAGTTGATAATTCTGTAAAAATGTGCTGTGAGAAAAATCTGGGCAAAAGGCAGGATTGTGACCACCCTGTAGTAATCATAGACCTTATATCATAAAAAACGACAGTTTTTTGAGTGACGCAGAACTAGACTACGCCACCAATAGGACGCCATTATAGCGAATGTCTTCAACATGAGGGTGTAAACTGATACCTCCATCCTTTGTTCTGAGTTTCGGAAGTCACGTGAACTGGACTTAGGGGTGATTCCTCTGAAATCTGTAAGAAAACTCTCTCTTTTTTTCCCCCTTTCATTTGTATGCATGAACGATTTAAGATGGTTATGTCAATTCAAACACAATTTTTTCGCTTGCAAAATGATTTATCATATTTTTTTTTTTCTATGTAATTAATCTATGGAAGTTTAACTTTCCATCCGTGCGTAAATCTAAATGCTAAAATAAAAAGTGCGTGTACAATAAAAATATTAAAAAACACAAAATTCGTTCCTACTGAAAAATAACACAGTGATCATTTTTCACTCTTCCTCCAGGCTAACATCACGTGACAATTTTGCTGGGAGAGCTCCTTCATGATGCAGACAGATAACGAGGGGGGATGCGTGATCTATATATATAAGATCTATTGTAGTAATTCACGTTTAATCATACTTATATGCATTAACCCGTTAGTAGTCGCTAGTTGGTCGATTTGCCGCCCAACCTTCAGTGTTGCCATATTTTTTTATTCAATTGCCACCAAAAATTTTTAGAAGTAGCATTTGATATACATAAAACGCGAATAAAATCGAAGGAACGTCCATCCCATCACTTATTAAAATTATTGGTGAGAGTTAAATAAAAAGTGCGCAATCTGTAATAGGTGGCGCTGTCTATAGCGACTACTAACGGGTTAATCTACAATTTATTATTACATAGACAATAATTGTACAAGTATCTGTATATCATGACATTACGAAATTAAACTTGCCAACCTAACCCGAAAGATTGTTAGTTACCGCCCCTTTCTGTACAGAACTTAATTTTTAGAGTAATTCTCTTCAAATATATTTGAGTTTAAATAAGGTGTATTGGTGTTGGTGTTTACGATTAAGGCCGATTGACTGCTGTAGGTCCTGGGCCTGAGGGGGAGTGCCTTCCGTGGAGGTCTTTCTAAGGGGTCCTAGCCCGTATTTACGCCAGTTTCGGAGAAAACCACGGAAAACTCCGAACGGCTAGGCCGACGAGCGCGACCTGGGGTCGAACCCGGCACCTCACGTCTACCAGCTTTGAGCGCAGAACCGCTCGGCCGCTGGTGGGCCGAGTTTAAATAAGGAGAATAAGTCATAAAAATGACTAATGTGAAAAATAATTAGAAAGGGGCGGGGCTAACAGACTTGCGGGATAGGTTGGAAAGTATGTGACATGCATTCATATTTAGTTCGACATACCTTTTTATATTTATAATTTATTTCCGCCGTTTTAGCACACCTGTATATTTTGAAAGCATTTCTCTTCTATCTCAAATTAAACTTTGAAGAAAATTTTTCTAAAATAATACTGGTGGGTAAAAAATGCGGGTCTCACAGTACACCGGAATAAGTAATAAATATTACCAGGTATGATTTTAATTAAATTGCATTAATTCCAAAATTATTATAACTAAACATGGGAGGAGTTTCTCCTTCGAAATGCATAAAACTCTCGTACAGTATGTGTCAATTTTAAAAAGCATTGTAAACGAAATAATTATTAAACGAACAATAGGCATGTATTCTATGCCTAGGATGAAATCATGTATGCGTAACGCAGCTTTTTTCTATTCATTGCTTTGTAAATATAATTATATAATACTTTTAATATTGTATTTTACGCATTTTGAAGGATAAACTACTTCCATGTTTATTTACAATAATTTCTGTAGTAATGTTTTTTTAATTAAAATTCAAATGAATGCATATATACTAGATATTACGGTACTAGCAAACATATAAGTAATGTGTTACTAAATAACTGTAAGTTAATGGATATAAGCGTCAGCAAAATTTAATTAATAAAGACAGTTGTTAGCAGAGTTTCAAAACTTACTGGGCGGAGTCTCAATTATGAAAACATGGGAACGAATAGTGTATAATAAACAGACAGCTAAATTTCTTCTGTAGTCAATCGTTATGCTTCATTGCTACCTTATTCAAACGCTACTGGAATGGGTAAATATTTAATATGTCTTCTTAATTGTAGCTTAAGCAATTGTTGCGAAATTGTTAAATAAATATTTGGGCGTATATTTTATTTTGCATTTCTTCAGTTATAGCAACAGTGACGTAAATTGTCATTAAACCTAGATATTCCAGCACAATTGATGTCATCATGATACATTTTTTCTGCTCTTTCTGTATAACTGCTTGAGGTTTATGTAACCTGCTTAGAGAGTTTCCAAATATTAAATATTATATACATATGTATGTATGTATGTATATGTATGTTGTTTTTTAGCTTTTTCATTCTTTTTTCAGTAACTTCAAAACGATGTAAGATAATACAGGAATCATATAATAATTCATGCTCCACATGTGGTTTCTATTACCTCTTCAGTTTATCGGTGTAATAAGGAATTACCTTGTATACTGTATACAATTTTATAAGTGAAACACTATTTTATTAAAATAAGGCATGGGCAGTCTCCCTTTAAAAACAGGAAAAATTGTATTAATGCATTCTATATAACAGCGATTCCTACTGCTTAACATACACTAAAATTTAATCATAACTTCTCACAATGACGATTTTACTTAAATGATGGAAGTAATCATCTGGAAAATATCAGGAGGCGAATAATAGTAACGTTATCTGTCGGAAGATATGCACCAAAATTATGTCAACAATCGTTTTCATAATAGTTATCTTATATATCAAGTTTGAACATAGTTACGCTACAGTAACTAGGATATAACCTTCTGATGCATAGGAAAAATTGCAGCAAAGCAGGATCACCTGTCTTTCGTTTTAAACTTAAATTCATTCGAAATTCATTTTCACAATCGTCCTTTCAGTGTAACTTTTCGGCAATATTTAAGAAACTAATGCAACATAGTGTTGACTGCAGCTTATCATTCCCTGTGCTTCTCAAATATCAAACTGAAACATTTTATACGTCGTAGATTTTAAATACAACCTTTTCATGCACGGTTAAAATTGCATCATAACAGCTCACCAGCCAGCCGATATATATTTAAATTTACGCATATTATTTTATGTTAATCTACTCACATATCAAGTTTCTTGCATTTTAACGTTGTAGAATTTAACATATATCCGTTCCATCCAGGGGAATATTGCAAAAGAGTAATGTTACCTGTCGCCCGATATGTACACAAATTCAAATAACCCAGAGTTTCCTAATTCTCTCTTACCTATCAACTTTCGTGCATTTATACGCTATAAAAGCTGAATTTCAGCTTTCTTTGAACGGAGAAATTGTAACCCAACACCTACACCTGTTGGTCGATATGCACTTGAAATCAATAACCAAAATGTTTCATATTGGAACATACATTAAGTTTTGTGCAAATATATTCAATAAATGCTAAGATAAAGCCGTGCCAAATGGGGGATTTTACTCAATAGCATTAACTAAAGGCCAATTTCCATTGTGGGTGGAACTTCGAGGTTCAAAAAACCATTAATCACGCTCCCGACACAAAGAGCCAAATGTCTTGTCATCAGTTGTAACTTTTTTTTTATCAGATTGCGCAGTTACTTCAAAGGGAAGCATGCAAAATTGACAAAGATGTCTGCCTCTGGCCCCTCAATTTTCTCAGCTGGGGTTAGAGTTAGGGACTTTCTCCCTTCGAACCAACCCGTAGAACCACCTCCAACCGCTTAACCACATCAAAGGATTCTGAATAGCGCCGCTCGAAACAACTTCCAACCAACTTCAGTGGAAACTGCACTTAAGTTGAGAGTTTTTGACACTGGTATATTTTTATAGAATTTTTCTCCTTATTTTCTTATTTTTCCATTTTTAATTATAATAAATTCTGTCTATAAACGTCTACTATTTAAAACAAAGTACAATTACATACATGTCATAGTATTATGATACAGAGCAATATGTATTCATTATCTAATAAATAAGCGGAAAGCGATGCACATAAGTAGGGTCTAAATTAAAATAAAATAATAAGATAATCTGAAAAGCGATGAGTGGAGACTTTCTTTTCCACTAATGTGAACATTAGTGATATGTAACAAACAGCTAAATTTTACATGCATTGCTGCCAATATTTTAATTTATTCCGAAATAATTTTAACTCCGCCTTTATTCCACATTATTATTATTATTATTATTATTAAGAGTAAATTTTTCATATTTTCTCATAGTTATTTAATGGAGAAAAATATTTTAAACATTATGTGTTGCAAAATAAAGTCGGAGCTAAAAATGCTCTGCAATAAATTAAAATATTGGCAACTATGAACATGTACTCAGGGACCGTACTCTCCGCCCTTTTCTCAGGGCAGACTTATGAATGAGAAACTTTCAAATTTATTGCTAGCAATACATATTTTTATAAAATAATCTCTACCCTGTATAATCACAGGACATTACTATGAATACACCATAAATATATCTGATCTGCATGAAATTAGTAGTGGCATATAAGGCAGAAATTTCTTATATTCGAGAGTGTCATAAAAAAAAAGGGAGGTTAGTACGACCCATGCACTCGATAACTGATAGTGTTCATTGTTTTAAAGTAGATTACAAAACAATGGCATTTATAATTTCATTTGTTACATGTATAGTGTTCATAAACGTGTTTAGTGTTAATTAAAAGTAATGCATCAAAAATATTACTTTGAATTATTTTTGAGAATTATTCTTTTCTTATATCTAATACGTGTAAAAATAAGCGCATACATGGTCATTATTAATAAATATATTTCATAATACACTTTACACTATTGATATTATCTTGTTACATGTATGTGGGGCATTCACTTCAGAAACTTTTAAATGTAATTTAATTTGGAATTCATAATTTATCATTTTTTTTTTTTTTTTTTTTTTTTTTTTTTTTTTTCCTAGATATTTTATAACATTAAAAAATTATCGTTTCACTTATATATTTATTATTTATATTGAAGAATGCTGTTAGTCAGCATCAAAAATAGGGTCTAAACTAAAATAAATTAATAAGGTGATCTGGAAAGTCATAAGCGCAGACTTTCTTTTCCACTAAAATGAAAATTAGTGATATATATCAAACAGCTTAATTTCACATGCACAGCTGCCAATATTTTAATTTTTTCCGGAGCACTTTTAGTTCCGCCCTATTTTATACCACTTTATTTTATTTTATTTTATTTATTTATTTTTTTAGAGTAAACTTTTCATATTTTGTAATAGTTATATATTGAAGAAACATATTCTAAAGATAAAGTGGCGCGAAATAAAGGCGGAGCTAAACATGCTTCGGAATAAACTAAAATATTGGCTGCTATGCACATGTACTTGGATATCGATAAAATTCATTCTTTTAAAGCAGATTACAAAACAATGGCCTTTATCATTTCATTTATTTCATTTATAATGCTCATAACGGGTTATAGTGTTAATTAAAATTAAAATAATGCATCCAAAACATGATTTTCAGTTATTATCGAGAAATATGCTTTCCTTATATCTTAAACGTGTGAAAATATGTGCTTACATGGACATCAATATATTATGAAATACATTTATACTATCGATATCATTTTGTTACATGTATTTCTTGTATTCATTTCAGGAACATTTAAATGTAATTTAATTTCGAGTTTCTGTTCCAGTATATTATCTTTTTCAGATATTTTATCACATTTACCAATTATAATTTCACTTATATATTTATTATGTATTTTGCATAGTGTTGATATTCAGCATCAAAAATACCAAATTGGTTCTGAAAAATTATTAGGAATTTGCACAAATAATATGCCTTATTAAGTGTATAAATGTGGTGCGAATTATGTCTCTAATAACACAGATATTTTAATATAAGTGTTAAGCATTCAATAATTTCAATGAATAATTATTAAAAACTGTTTTAAAACCAATAAATAAAATAAATATTGGAAAAAAAAATATTGAAAAAAAAAAAAATATTCTAAACAATGCACGCCCGTCTCCCGAAATTTTTTGAGCAGGTTTTTGTAATAAAAACTTTTTTTTTTTTTTTTTTTTTTAAGAAATAGTAATCCCTGCAAGTTGCCCCCTATGCACACCTTTAAGTCGGTTATTGTTGCAATCATTATTCATTTTCTAAAAAAATTAAATTATGATATTTTTTTTTAATTGAATAATAAAAAATAAAAAAAACTAATATGAAACTTCCGCATTTCGAGGCATATAATTTTTAGATAAGATACATTATTTCTCCACCAGCTATTTTATTTAATAGAAAAAATCTGTCCTCCTACAAAGAAATATAACTTTACCGAACAAATAAAATTTCTGATGGAAAACGGACTTAAATGAATCATAATTTGTCTTCTTTTTTCCTTATTGCGAACCCAAACTCTTCCATTCGAAGCGAACAGAAGACTTTTTCTTTGAATAGTAGTGAATACCTCTAACTAATTCCTAAATAAGCGATACGGTTGTGAATACGGAAGAAACTTTCTGTGAGATTATTCCGGTGTTAATATTCTTTCTATAGTGTTACTTCATATCGCTATTTTAGTTTCTAATAAAAGCTATGAACAAAATTACCGTTACAGAGAGAAAAATCGAAAAAAGAAGAATATTAGTCAAATATAAGGAATTAATTATCTTAAATAAAAAAAAAATACATTCTTTCATCCATTTTTTAATTTTTATTAGACAACACCAAATTGCAAATAGTATAATGCGCGTTTTGCATATCTGGTAACATTTTAATATTTTCTGGAGTACTGTTAGCCTTACCCAGTGGCGTCGCCAGAAAAAATTTCAAGGGGAGGCACAATCGGAAAAAAAAAAAAAAAAATCTTTTTTAATAAAATTCTGATAGCATAGTTTTAAAGTTAAAGATAAAAACGTTTACTAGAATTTTCCAGGGGGGGGCGTTGCTTCATCGGGCCGACGCCCATGGCCTCACCCCTTTTTCAAATCAGTATGATTTTAGAGTAATTTTCTCAAACATGTAATTACTATGAAATAAAGAGAAAAATATTTCTAAAATATAGAAAACGTGTCCTGTCTTAAACCGTTTTCAAGTTACTGCAAAAAGAACAAAAGAGTTAGGAATCTAAAAAAAAAAAAAAAAAAAAAAAAAGCTCTTACGTTTCTAACTATATTACACAAACATCAAAGCACATATTTAGAAAGAGCAGAAAAAATACTACGAAATGACATCGATTGCGTTAGAATAGCTAGATTTAGTAACGAGTTACAAACGTTAAAAGAGTGAAAAAATGCAAAATTAAATGTAGAAGCAAATATTTAATTAATAATCTCTCAAAAACCGTTCAAGCTACAATTTACACATTGTCGTCGGGGTATTTTCCTATCTTGAACAATAAGCCCCACCTTTTCACGTTTCTTTAAAACGTTTTTTTTTATTTATCAAAATGTAATGTTGAACGTTTCTATCGTTGAACGTTTGTTTAACCCATTTTATCCCAATTTATTTATTTTGCTCAAATTTGAGAAAAATTATACTTTTTAAGTTTAATTAAACCTAAATGAACTAAATACAACAAAATTAAATATATATATATATATATTCTATATAAGAAATCTCATCCACCTTGTACGCAGGACATTGAAATAAAGAGGATCAAATTTGCACTTATATGTTTTAGTGTTCTCTTCAATAGTGAAAAGCGCTTTCCGAGTATAAAGTTTTGCTTCATCTGTATAATATTTCTATTATACTATTACTAGTATAATAGAAGAACGATAATTTACATGATAGTTCTCCAGAATGAATTTTCAACCGCAAAGAGAAGATAAACCACGCCCCCTAATGTAATGGATTAAACAAAGATTCCAGATGGAGGAGGAGGAGGTGAGACACATATACTAGCAGAAGCGTATATATACCATTATATATTCCAGCTGACAAAATATTCGCACCAAGAGAATTCTGGTTTCTACATGCTATTTTTTAGCTGTCCTTTAAATAGGACAATGGGATAAAATGGGTTAATGTTGATACGTAAAGTTGTAACGATTATGATTTTTTATTCAAATTTTATTCTTAGTAATTGATTCTGTAAATGTCACTGGCATATATATACAACAGCAGCATTTAAAGTGTTCAATACGAACACGTAAAATCGATTTTTTTAAAGTAAAGTACTATTTTAGAAGAACGCCTGAAGGCGGAGCTTTTTTTTCATGTAAAACGTAATTTCACAAAAACCGCAAGCAAAGTGTTAAAAGAATTTACCAAAAATATACCTATTCGAAAAGCTGTCGAATAAGCTTACAATAAGTTATATCAGTTGGCTAGTGTAGGAGAAAAAGTATTTGATTTTTATTCCCAATTCATTTTCATGTTTTCAAAAAGTGAGACTCGTATTTACTATTCGTTTTTACGTTTTCAAACTCCCCTTACCGACTCTTAGTAATTCACTTTTGATCATACTTATATGCATTAATTTACAGTTTATTACATAGACAATATTTAATTTGTATATGTATTTATATCATGTATAACATTATGATACGTATTCATATGTATTTTGGAAAACCTGGTAATATTTATAATTTATTCCGGAGTACTGTTAACCCGCCCTTTTTCTACCCCAGTATATTTTAACACTTTGGCGACCGCAAGTTTTTACCTTTTTGACAGTAAGATAAAAAGGTCTGTGGTACTGGTCAAGGTCTGTGGTAAAGATCTGTGGACAGTAAGGCCTGTGGGCGTTACCTGTCCAAGTTACTACATTTCAGGGCAAAATTGTCTGTATTCACATTTATATTACAAATTGATATGCATCACAACTATAATCTTTTTAATCAAAGTACTTGTATCTGTAATATATTGATTGTACAAATATAAGTATTGGGTATATTCTTAACATAAAATATATATAACATACAAAATGCGAAAGAAACGCCCACTGGTGGAATAACAGATTTTCAAATGATGTCTTCTTATTTCATCATAATTGAATATCGAAGAAATTTTCCCTAAAATTATGCTGGTATGTTAGAAGAGCGTGGCTAACGGAATAAATTTTAATATTAGCAGGTATGGTTTTGATTAAAGGACGTTATCACTTTCACGACCGCATGATCTTGTCTTTTTGATTGTTAGATCCACCTGTGGGTGTTATTCTTGTATATTACATCACTTTAAATAAATGTTTTCTGTATTCATATTTACAATATAAATGGATAGACATTACAGTTATACTCTTTTTAATCAAAGTATTTGTATCCGTAATATATTGAATTTATAAATGTGAATATTAGGTATATTGTTGACGAAAAATTTAACCCCTGTAACGTAAAGAAACGCCCACTGGTAAAGTTGCAGCTTTTCAAATGACGTGTATTCACGTCAGCGGTCGCGAAAGTGTTAATACAAAAGTTACTGTAATTAAGCATGTGAGTAGTTTAACTTCCAAAATCCATAAAGCACTCGTATAAGATGTGTCAATTTTACAAAGCAATTCAAACAAAATACTTATTGAACGAACGAAAGATATGTATTCCCATGGGCATCGGCAGAATGGGGCAAGGGAGGGCACTTGCTCCCCCCCACCCCCTTGAAAATTCTATTAAGCATTTTTTCTTTAAATTTAAAACTATGCTATCAGAATTTTATTTAAAAACAATATTTTTTCAGGATTTGCCCCCCCCCCCCTGAAATTTTTTCTGGCGACGCCACTGTGTATTCCATACCTTGGATGAATGCATAACAAAGCTGTTTCTTTCCATTCTCATGTAAAATTAATTAATATTATTATTATTATTTTTTTTTTTTGATATTGCACTTTAGGTATTATGACGGATAAATTACTCCCACGTTTAATTACAATAATTTCTGTAATATATACATACTTGCCAACGTACTAATTAATATTCCGTAGTATTGTTAGCCCCGCCTTCTTTTTCACACCAGTATCTTTTAGATTATTTTTCTTTTTATTTAACAATAATTGCATTTGGAGAATATTACTCTAAAAATTTGCTGGTGTGAAAAAAAAGGACGGGACCAGTGTTGTGCAAGTTCACGAAAAAAAACGAACTAGTTCAAACTCAAGTTCATCGTGCAAAAAACGAGCTAGTTCGCGTTCAAACTCATGTCTGAAAGAAATGAACGCGCTCAGTTCAAGTTCATTTTTAAAAACGAGCGAAACTCATTAAACGTTCATTTTTACTTTTTTTTTTTTTTTTTTTTAAATCCCTTTTCTAAATAGATCTTATTCTTTATGAGCACTTTCATAGGTAATTTACATTTTAAAAATTACCAAATACCATGAACATTCTTAATTTAATGCTTAATTAAACTTATAACTCTTAATTATAACTTATTAATTTAATTGTAAGTAAAAATTTATTTAACGGACACTTCTGAATAGTGGACCCACTGTTTTTGGGTGGTTTTTTATTCTCAAATTTCCAATACATTTGCTTATGCACGTAGGAGACAAATTCCATCATTTAGAGGTTCCTTTGTTTTGAAATATATATATTTTTTAAATAGTGTAAATGGTTTTACTTAATTAGTCTTTATTTGATTGTACCACAGACAATGTCAGTTTTGAGTTCTTGGATAAATCATTAGAAAATTTCGCTTACTATTTAGCGTACTATAAAGGAATAAACATGTATTTTATATAAAGTGTTCAAAAATAAAATAAAAGTCCAAAATCAAGTAGATTTTGGCATTTTTTTATTTGAGGACCGCTATTTGACGATTTATCATATTTCATCCACGGTCCCTAAGACAAACCACTAAATTGTGTTCAAAAATATTTAGCTAAATCAAAAGGAGACTCAAGACATAATTAAAATATTAATAATAAATTTAAATAATACATAATTTACTAATAAATAACTTATTAAATAGAAAATAACTGTTAAATAAACAAAGGGTGCATAAACTGCTCATGGGAAGAAAAATCTCAGTGTTTAGTCGTCTGTTTATACGAGTGTAAAATAAGAAAGTACAGCACTTTTTTTTTTTTTTTTCTCGTATACTTAAAATTAGAAGCTATAATCTTTAAAACATTTATTTCTTTAAAAGAAATTTCGTAAAAATAAATGCGTTTTCAGTGCTGTTTCCAAATAATGTGTACACATTTTTATTTCTGTACAAGCTTGTTTATCCTTTATATATGCTGATGATAGAAAACTGTAAATCTTTTTAAAATTCAACTATTAATAATATATATATATATATATATATGTACATATCGTATTCAAATTAAATTATTAATTATTATTATTTAACTTATTTTATGTTCTTTTCTTATTTAAGTTTTTTTTCTTTAGTATTACATTTATTACATAAACATAAGAATAAGGTTTTCATTAGAATATTTCTTTCTAAAGGAAAAAAGAAATGTGTAAGGAAAATACTTTATTAATCACTTAAGCAAATGAAGACAGTAAAGTTCCGAGTAAAGTTCAATGGGGAAGGGAGGGGGGGGAGACGTTTTGTTTATTTTCTCACCTCCAATGGTGTTATTTGTAGGAGGAGTTCATGAATGTTTTTTATCTATCATTTGTTTAGGCTCATGGCGCCTAGAAGATGCTGACCGTTTTTCTAATTTTAGTAGACAGTTTCTCCTGATATATGCAATCGCTCATCAGGGTGTTTCTGTCATTGTATCTAACTGTCTAAAACTTAGACATACAGGTCATACTGTTATTGTAATCTTCTTTTTTGATCTATAGAATTTATTCCGATTTCGAAGGACCTTAATGTGTTGTGTTTAACAAACACTTTAGTTAATCCTCATCCTAACGATTAAGGAGCTCATAGTATAGTCCGGCCTGTCTTAGTTAAAGATATGAAAATTGAAAACTATTCCACCTTCCACCCATTCTTTTGTGTTGTGGGGTTTACGATAAAAACTTGTACTCCACTCCACAATAACCCATAGTTACAGAAATTCAAAGTTAACAAAAAGAAAGATAGCTGGCTGGCGCCGATCGGAGATATTTTTCAGGGCATCAAATCACATATGTTATTGTTTACTTTTGTTATAAGTTGAACTTGAACAAACTGTAGCACACTCATTTTTAAAAGCCTGTCGGTCTCGGTGTCGCCTGCTCTATTTTGTGGTGAGATCAAGCCTTGAATTTGAAAAAGGCTTAAATTCTCAACTCGTTGTGTCCGAGAAAAGATAAGCCCTTTACAAAATCCCAAGTTTAGCGTTGCTTTTCAAATTTCTAACAGGCACATTGCGCATTCCAAAAAGATCAATGGATCATGGATGCACCCTTTGAGAAAAGGAATGCCCTACTTCCTCTTTTTCTTTTCTCAGTTTTTTAAGTTTAGATTTACATGCCGCACAGTTTGAAAATAAATAACTAAAAGTGCAGATAAGAAGAATATATAGAGTTATATGAATTTAAAATTAAATTTCATTGTAACTGTTGATATATATTATATATATTTATTATACGATATATATTATATATATTTAAAACAAGCATATTTATTTCTTTACAACAAAACAACAACAAAATAAAATAAAACACCTATGGGCTATTGTTATTTTAGGTGTCAGTTTTTAGCAAAATAATAATAATAATATATAATGAAACAAAATAATTCTCAGTAAATTCATTTTTTGTGCTTTTCAAGCATCACAGCTGTCATTTTGACTTGTACATATATATACATATATATATATATCACTATTGAAAGTTCTGATTAAAAAATATCCTGAAACAAAAGAAAAAAAAGAGGGTAGAGTAAACGGAAAGCATTATATATATATATATATAGAATCACTAAAAATTTTCTTGTTTCATGGCAGTATAAAAATTAAAATTTTGTAATCATGAAATTAAATCCCGTTAAATTTTTGATCGACTTTATAAAATCCCGTACTGTAGGCATCTTTGTAATTTCTTTCTAAGTTGTAATTTTCTTTCTAAATTCATTATTTAATTTCTATAGATTTACTAATTAAATATATATATATATACTTTATGAATATGAGGCCTAATAAAATCTGTCATTAAAACAACTTTATTTCACTACTATTCTTGTGCTTTATCTGTAGTTAAAAAAAAAAAAAAAAAAAAAAAGAACTATTAATATATTGCAGACAGCTCAAAATTTTCTTCTGTACTTTTCTATACCAATTCATGTAGTAAAGATTATTTATTAAATTTATTTTCCATGATGAATGCAGATGATTTTCATCTCAAAGGAGTATAACACAAAATATCGAAAGAAATAAATTTTTTGCTAATATCTAAAGATTAAAAAAAAAAAAAAAAATTGTTTTAAATTATCACCGATATACGATTAAACAATTATTGTTTTAAATGTATTGGTAAGTCCTTTTGAAAGATATCAATGTTAAAAATTTACGCCCCCGAGGGAAATCGGATACGATACCTCCACACAAAGAAAAAAATTTTGTTGTTTAATTATTACTATCATATATAAAATTTTATATTGCAGGGATGGAACACCGGCGTAGAATTCAACCAGAATCTGTTTATGAAATTTCTCTACCTATAATATCGTTAATTTAAGAAGTTGAAAATTTTCTTACACTGATAGTGGTATGAATTCTGCGCCCGTGTTCCATCCCTGATATTGAAAAGTTAAAAGAAATTTTATTAAGTAAATTTATTCGAAACTTTTTCCTATATTGCCATTAAACAAAAAAAAAAAAAAAAAAAAAAAAAAAAAAAAAAAAGCGGAAAAAGAAAAAGGATAACCATTTATTAAGCGATTGATTCCCAAATTCGTTTTAAATTCAGTTTAATCTAATTCAGTTAAAAACACTAGTTTAAGTTAAAATCCAAATAAATATAAAATTTGGTTAAATTTCGTCCATTCGTTCGGGAGATACACTAACCAAATACAAAATTTTCGATATACACAAGAAAAGCACACAGACATTTTCGAAAAAGGGCCAAATAGTGTTTGGAGTTTAGACTCAGAAAATCCCAAAACAAAACATCTAAATACTTCAAAAACTGAAGGGTGAAAATTCTCACAAATCGAATATATTCTTATGCCTATGTATAGAAAAATAAAAAAAAAAAAAAAAAAAAAAAAAAAAAAAAAGAGAGAGAGAGAGAGAGAGAGAGAGAGAGAAAGCAAAAATTACTTATATATTCCGTCTTCACTTTTAAAAGATAAAAATTTACTCTTAAATTAAATGTTATGTTATTATTACTCTTTCCTTTTAAAAGCTGAACCTTTTAGTCTTCTTTCAAGATAGTTTTCAAAGGATTTTTTTAGAACATTTTTTAAAAACTTTTCCAGAAGTTAATTCTTTAAATTGTATTGCGTTCTCTCATTTCATTTACTGAATTTGTAATGAGATTTCTTATTAATGTTTCTTTAAAAACGGATGTTGTTGTTACTTACATCAAAAATATACAAAAACAGAGAAAATAAAATTGAAATTGTTCATATATATAATAATATGTGAACAACTTAATCTACATATTAAGAGTATTTAAATCAACTTAGATATTATAGATTTTTGTGACATATTCCAATATATTTATTAAATTCATGAATTGATTATCTAAGACGTTTTGTAGAAATGTGTCTTATCTACTTGTCCGCTAAAAAAACATTAACTATGAGATCAGTTCCTCTAAGACAACTGTTTTTAATCTATTAATTATCATTTTTAACAATTATTCCTTATCCCTGGCCCCACCAGTGGCCAAGCGATTCTGCTCTCAAAGGTGGTAAACGGGACGTGCTGGGTTTGATGTTGGATCCCAGGTCGCGCTCAACGACCAAGCCTTTCGGAGTTTTCCATGGTTTTCTACAAAAATCGATTAAATACGGACTGGGAACTCATAAAAAGAATTCCACGGAAGGCATTCCACCTATAAGCATAGAACTCTAGTGTAGTCAATCGACCTTAAATCTAACCACAAACCTTCCTCTTCTCACTTTCTCGTGCAAGATTGTTAATAATCAATAATAATAAATTCAAAGATTTTTAAAAAAGGAAGAAACATATACAAGAAATACCTATAAATTTAAATTAAATACAAAAATAAAAATCTGTATTTTTAACAGCATTATCAGTCTGCTTCCTTTTACTTATTAGTATTTTCTCGTGAATTAAAAAATTCATTGAGAATGAATTTTTGTGTTATGAATAGCAAATATTCAGAACAAAAGCTTTTCTATTTAATGCTTGACAGTATAAACACTTTCCTCAGCACTGGGACTCTCGACTTCAAATGGCCATGACCAATGAACATGAACAATAGTCTTTCTCTTTCTGCTTCAATTTATCTTAGACTACAGAGGGACGAGGGACAGGGACTGACCTTGAAAAGGGGTTATCTCAAGCACATTCAGCTTCTTTCGCGCAAAAAGAGAATTGTATAAAGTATACATCCTGTTTTCTACTAATTTGTCAGTGAATGAAGAAAGAAGGAGAGAAAAAAAACAAAAAAATTCAACAATGTGAAAATTTTCATTAAAATTCAAATTTATATTATTTTCGCGTTTGAAATTTCTACCCGCTGGAAGCACGGGGGCGAAAAGATACTTTCGCCCCGTGAAAAATTACAGCGGGGGCGACCGCCCCCGCTGCCCCCGTTAAGTCGGCGCCTATGCTACACAGAATATCGTTAAAATCGGTAACAAGGTGATATACAAAATATTACTTACTTTTGCCCCCCTCCCCCACACTTCAGCCTCCGAAGTATATGTGACACTATATTTTTGTCATAAACATCAAGTGAAAGACAAAGTTTTGTTAAAATCAGTAAAAAAGTGATTTAAAAACAATTTTTTTTTTTCAATCCGCTCCTAGCCTCCCCTCCCCCCAGGTATATATGCTAAGTAAAAGTGGTATCAATTTAATTGATTGAAATTTCTAAAAGTGTATTATGAAAATCATTCTTTAAATTCATTTTTTGATGTTTGTTGTTTTTGAGATTTGCAAATTGCAAAAGTGTCCTTTTTCCCGGTGCCCTTTTTTCTGGGGCCCTTTTTACCAGTGCCTTTTTTTTCAAGTGCCCTTTTTTTCGAAATCCATTTTGCACAGTTATTCTCCTTTCTGTCCTTTTCTTCTTCTATTTTCCTTTTTATATTTCAGACAGAAATATTTAAAATGAGTTTGACTTTGAATTGCTTTTTCACGCTCACGTTCGTGTAAAAAACGAACTACGCTCTACTCAAGTTCATAATTTAAAAAAGAGCGAAGTTCAACTCAAAACTCAAAAATTTTGAGCTACGCTCACGAACGCGTTCAAATGAACGCGTTCGTGCACAACACTGGACGGGACTAACAACACTAAGGAATATTAATTAGGATGTTGGCAAGTATGAATATATATATATATATATATGTATTAATCAAGATACAAATGAATGCATATCTTGTTATTATAATACAGGTTAACATTTGATTAAAGTCAGTGTAATAAATAAACTGTAAATTAACGTACATAAAAATTAGTAAAACTGAATTAGTAAAGGGAGTTATTAGCGGATTTTCATAATGTGCTGGGCGGAGTCTCATTTTTTTGAAAACGGGAAAACGAATAGTGTATAATAAACGAACAGTTAAATTTCTATTGCATTAGTCAAACGATATGGTCCATTGCTAGCTTATTTGACTGCTATTGGAATGGACTGTTCTTTAGTATGTTTTATTAATTGTAGCTTAAACAATTTTTACAAAAGTACTATTAAATATCTAGCCACAAATTTTATTTTGCATTTTGTCAGTGTGAAGAAAAAAAATTATACTATAATTGCGTAAATTCTATTAGTTTGTAATCTCCATAACTGCCACAGGAAAAACTTAAACTCTGTCTCCTGAAGAAAAGTTAAATGCTGGTGCATCTTTAATTCAACTGTAAAAACTGTTCACAACTGTAAAATGTTACAAATCTTTGTAAATATATTCGCATACTTGCCAACCATCTCATTAATGAGTGTAAAATTGTTAACGCCCCTTTTCCCACACAATTTTATATTTAGAGTGATTCTCTCCAAATGTTGTCACAATTATACCAGAATCACTCTAAAAAATGACTGAGTTAAATCAAAATCAAATGTATAGGAAAGCTGTAGAGATGCCTGAATAATTGTTTCTGTAATGATAAGCTCCCCATATCCAGCATACTGGTATTTAAATAGTAACTAATCTATGTTTTTCCATAGGTTTGTATAGACCTCCTACATAGATAGGCTGACGCATCCGCCATTTTCTGGCCCACAAGACCGGCTGATGATTTATTATTGGTGGTTTTTCGGCAATAAATTGCACGAATAACTCCTGAAAAGGGCACCGCCTGTTTATATTTTCTTCTAATCCAGAAAGAAGGAAAAAGTGGATTATAAATTGCAGATGTAACTCGTGGATACCCGGAGCAGGAGCACAACTTTGTAGCGTAAGATGTCCCTTATTTTCAAATTATTTCATTTTATTTTCAAAGCTTTTTGATAAATTTAATATGAATGTACTGTGTTTTTAAGTTATTTTTTCAAATTCTTTTAACATTAACTTTAATGTTACATTTCTTTTAACGTGAAGGGTTGCAGTTTTGAGAATGTTGGCGATGTTCTTAAAATTGCCAACTTGTTTGTTTCGTGATAAGAAGTTCTAGCTCACTTGATCTGTACAAAAGTTTAAAGGCGATAACAACGCTAATCAGGTAACCTAGCTTTTTCTACCGCCAACACTTTCCCAGACGGGCTAGAAAATGGCGGACAATGCGCCAGCTCTTATCATATAGGAGTCTTAGGTTTATATACTAATGGTATACTGTGGGGATCGGCTACATACGCATGTTCGAAAGTTATTAAAATTGACCGATTTAAACTAATTTCACAGATTATATTAAAGCTTGAAAGAACGGCGATTACATAATTGATATAATGATTCTGCATTTTGGTGATTTATTCCCCCCCCCCTTCCCCCCACACAGACATTCCCTTTTTATCACTGTTTCTGCGATTATATGTCGTCATGGAATTTAGATATTCTTTTTCAACCGAAGTCATCTTAAAACTACTTTTTTTCTTCGTCTTCCTAAAATGTTCTTCTTTAGAAATATAGGATTTTGCAAGATTTAGAACTTTTTCATTTTATTCGCTGTATCTTAAAGATAGTTATTAATAGGACACATGTGCTATTGTGATGTTGTGAATTTTGCTCTTGTTGAGATCTTCAATTTCCAATTAACCCAGTGAGTTGGTTCATACAATAAGGAAACATTCCTGTACAAATGCTTTTCCGCTTAGTTTTTCTCTTAGATTAATTCTAACAATAATGGACATGATTCTAAATGTTTCTCAAAAAAAATAATAAATCCATCTGCATTTTGTTTAGCTGTGTCGAAACAAAACAAGGTATGCTTTTGCTTGGTGGGTTATTCTCTACATTTAAACATGTTACAAGGTAATAATATTCATAATTTCACTTATTTACATGCATAATGTTATTAATATGTTGGAGCGTTAATTAAAATAAATATAAGGAATGAAATGTAGGATTTAGAGTTATTATTTAGAATTTTGCTTTTCTTATATCTACTTCGAGTAAATTGTGCAGATATGTGGGCATAAACATATTGTGAAATACATTTTAACACATCAATATTGTTTTGTTACACATATTTCCTACATTCTCTTGAGAGACATGCAAATGTAATCCATTTTGAAGTTCCTGTTTCAGTATATAATTTCTTTCAGATATTTTATAACATTGATCATTTCTCAGTATTTATTTCAGTATGCACGCTTCTAATTAACTTGTTGTTGTATTAATTATCTCTTTTCCATAAATTTAAAGTTATTAGATTCGCTACTTTACTTTCAGAAGAAGAATCAAATTTACATTTATCTTATTTATAAATAATTTTTGTTTTAATACAGTACATTACATATAACAGCCTTTATTTTTGTGCACATAATTAATTAATAAGCATGTTTCTTAATATGTGTCATTAAAATTTATTTTATATAAGTAAGCGTTCCATTATTTAATATATATAAAAAAAAAAAAAAAAAAAAAAAAGCAGATGGAAGTCAATTGAAAATTCTATTTTTTCTACATTACATCCATACTTGTCAACCATCTCATTAACACTTTCGCGACCGCTGACGTGAATTCACGTCATTTGAAAATTTGTAAGTCCGTCAGTGGGCGGTTCTTTAGATTACATAGGTTGCATTATTTCTGGACAACATACCCAATATTCACATTTGTGCAATTAATGCACTATGGATACACATACTCCGATTAGAAAGAGTATAATTGTAACGAATGTTAATTTATATTATAAATATGAATACAGAAAATATTCATTTAAACTAATGTAATGTAAATTATAACGCCCAAAGATGGAGCTTACAGTTAAAAAGACGAAAACATGCGGTTGCGAAAGTGTTAATAAGCGTAAAATTGTTTTTGCCCCTTTTCCTACAGCCCTATATTTTTAGAGTAATTCTTTCCTAATGCTGTTACGATTAACCACTTCCTTCTAGCTCCTGTAATATTCACTGGCGTTGACCACGCCCCACGTACATTTTTCCTTTATCATTTTAGGGTACAAGAAAGCACCAGCCAGTATCAAACTATGTATAATGCATTTGAGAATATGCACAGAAAAAATTTATATATTATTAATATATTTAATTTCAATCCATTTTTTATAATTAGGCAAAAATGTGGACTTTATGGGCGTGTCTTTAAAAAATATACTATCGTTAAGGGGTTAAAAAAGAATAAATTACTCTAAAAAGTGACTGGGGATAAAAAAAGAGGCGCGTACTAAAGATTTTACACTTCATAATGAGATGGTTGACAAGTATATGCACCAGACTAGACCTTAAATCGCGCCCCTCACAAATGCTCTAGCAGCTCCAGCTTGCTCTTTCTACTAATGAGCATGCGCGGATTTAAACAGGAATGTCTCAGAAATTGAGGCACCCTCTATTGGCATTTAATTAAAAAAAAAAAAAAAAAAACATTTTCAGAGAATTATTTTCTTTCCCCTCTTAAAATCTTTTTTAAATCAAAAAAAATCTCAAAATTGGAGTTATTTTATTTTATCTTAAAGCCAATATCCATCAAATGAAAAAAAAAAAATAAATAAATAAAAATGTAGGTTAAGATTTAGATAAATATTTCTAAGTGTATGGAGTCTTCATTAATAAAAAGATTCATAGATCATGATTTTTTTTTTTTTTTTTTTTGTAGGAACGTTACTTCAACAATATTTTTGAAAAGTTTACTTTGTACCTTTTTTTTATTTTTCCAGAGATTTTTTTTATCATTATTTCAAGATTTATTTTTAAAATAACAGAAATGCATGAGATATAACAATTTCAAAATCATATTTATTAGAGTTTTGTGATTTACTGTAAATTAATTTTTTACATCAAATACTTCGTAGGAAAAATTCAAATTGATACAAATTAAGTAGGGAATTTATATTAAATTATACACACGTTCCTGTCGTTCATATTACTGTTACATTCTCTTATTACTGTTTCCAGTTAATTTACAAAATTAAATAATATATTTCAGCTTTAAATTACATTATCATCAAAAATGTTTAAAGAAAGTAAATTTAAACTACCATATTTACACGTGTAAATATGGTACATGCACGCGCTTCCTGAAATTTAGAAGAAAAGGAAAAGGCGATATTTTTTTTATCTCGTATATAACGCGCACCATAAATTTGACATGCAATGACATAGGTGCCAATATTTTAACTTATTCCAGAATACTTTTAGACCCACCTTTATTTCGCACCATTTTTTTTTTTTTTTTTTTTTTTTTTGAGAAATTTTCTTCAATACATAACTTTGATAAAATAAGAAAAAATTATTTTAAAAAAATAAGTGGTACGAAATAGAGGCGGGGCTTAAATCACTCCAGAATAAATTAAAATATTGGCAGCTATGCAATGCATTTTCCAGATTGTGAGCAAACAGCAATGACGATCAAATGAATCAATACCCAGAACTTGTTGTTTCAATGACATTCTTCAAACGATGTTTTTCAGTTCTATTACATATTTAATCCAAAGAACAAAAGAAATCTAACATAATTGATTATCTCATAGTTGTCAACATGTGAGGTCTAGCAAAGTGCTACGATTAAAATTCGCACTTTGCGAATAAAACATGAATACGAAGGTTTTAGGATTCGATTGAGTAATGGAGTTAGTTCCTATCCTAACTTAAAATTGTAAATTGAAATATGCTAATATTTTGGAAACTGAATAGTATAAAAGTAGAAAGAAGATTGTTTCGAGATGTTAGTTGGTGCTAGTTGGAGTGAGCTAGAGTGTTAGTTAGTGTTAGTTGGAAGGAGTGAGCTAGAGTGTTAGTTGAGAGGAGGTAAGAGTGTTAGTTGGAGAGGGAGTTGAAAGGCGATGTATTTCATAGTTGGAGTGAGAGTTGAAGGAGTTAGTTGTTAGCGACTTAGGGTAGAAGAGAGTAAGTCCAGTAGCATTGTAGCGTCAGGGAATCCTCCTGCATGCGAAAGATTACTTGGCCTTAGAAGCTAATTTAAATAAAAGTAGTTGAGATCATTTGCGAGTAATTAAGTAAAGTAACGGTGGTTATTTATTGCTGTCAAAGTATCTAAGAGGACTGCCCATTTTAAGCGTAAGTTACTAAACGCCATTAAAGTCCAGCGCCCTCATTCTTATTTAAGCTCAATTAAAGCTCATTAATTTTATATATTTGGACTCTGTCATTTCTTCATAAATTAAGTATTTCAGTTTGCAGCATTCAACCTTAAGTCAAGTTAAAGTTAAATGAGTATGGAGAAGTCTAATTCTCTACAAACATTTTAATTTATTTCGGAGCATTTTTAGTCTCGCCTTTATTTCGCACCACATTATTTTTGGAATATTTTTTTCCCAATATATAACTATGATAAAATAAGAAATATTTACTCTTTAACACTTTCGCGGCCGCTGACGTAGATTTACGTCATTTGAAAATCTGTAACTCCTCCAGTGAGCGTTTCTTTAGTGATTTGTATGTTACGTAATTCTAAGACTATACCATACTTGCCAACATACTAATTAATATTCCGTAGTATTGTTAACTCCGCCTTTTTTTCACTCCAGTATCTTTTTAGAGTACTTTTCTTCTTATTTAATCGTAACTGCATTTGGAGAATATTACTCTAAAAATTTACTAGTGTGACATAAAAGGGGCGGGACTAACAGCACTATGAAATATTATTAGGAAGTTGGCAAGTATGATATACCCAATATTCATATTTGTACAATCAAATATACTATAGATACAAATACTTTGAATAAAAAGGCTATAATTATAATGTATATCCATTTGTAGTATAAATGTGAATACAGAAAATTTTGTTCTGAAATATCGTGACTTGGGAAAAGGACCTCACTGTCAAGAATACAAAAGCATGCGGCCGCAAAAATGCTAACAGTAGAAGCGGCAAAAAGAATTGCCAATTTTTGACATTTTATAGCTTTATTTTATAAAGTAATTGCAATGAGTGAAGTAAAGATGCAATGCGTACATCCAGCGAGTAAGACTTTTTTTTTTTTTTTTTTTCAGTTTTTCTCCTTTAAATGCATGATTTGATTCATTCTTACTGTGTTGAGAGATTACATGCAGTAGTAAAAAAATAATATATGTATAACACGCACCTGGTGTTTTTATCTTAAATTTTTGAAATAAATAAATAAATGCGCGTTACACACGCGTAAATACGGTAATTTAACTTCTATATATTAAAAAATAAATATTCATAGCTACCAATACTTTTATTTATTCCGGAGTGATTTTAGCCCCGCCTCTATTTCGTGCCACTTATTTTTTTAAAGTAATTTTTTCTTGTTTTATCGAAGTTATGTATTGAAGAAAATTTCTCTATAAATAAAGTGGTGCGAAATAAAGGCGGTGTTAAAAGTACTCCGGTATAAATTAAAATATTGGTAGCTATGTATATTATATATAGTTTGAATATCTGCATAACACAGAAAATTACTTATAATTTTCCTGACAAGTATTTGAGATAGGTCCCATTAATATTAAATTAGATTTATATTGGGTTTAAAAAGTATTTAAAAGTGGGCATCTAAAAAATTAAACAAATGAAAGTTAATGTTTATCACTATTAAACATTAAAAGGAACAACTTATCTTTATATTCTCTCTCCTTCTTCCCAGTAAATATTTACAATTTTATTATTAACATCGATTTTAGAAGTTGCCAACTGTATGAGAAATTAATTTTATATCACTATTATAATAATGTGTTGTACCTATATAGTCTTAAAACATTTATTATTATTATCAATATTATTATTAATTTTTTTTATGGATTTTCTAGTCATATTCATGCCTTCCACATTTAAGTAGATAAATAAAAGCAAAATAAGTAGATAGCATTAATTTACTTCTAGGAATACGTTTAATATTTTTAATTATTCTACTTTATAGTTTATGGCTGAAACGTTTCTTTATTTTTTATATGAAAAAGAAATAATTAATATTATAATCAAATGATAAATATCAGAAATTTATTCAAAACAGTAGGAAGGGAGGAGCTATCAAAGGCGATGAAACTCCTTAACTATGTAGGAGCTTTACACTGAAGATCGAAATGAAATTCATGTCCAAAAATTTTTTACACTGTCTTACTTGATTAAAACATATATTTTAAATATTAAACCCCTCCTCCTTTTTTTTTCTTACATTATGACATTTTATTTTATTAAGATAATACACTTAAACAAAACAAACAAATAAATAATAATAATAATAATAATAAATTAAATAAAAATAAATTAAGTCATGTATTAATCTAATAATTTGAAGTTTATATATATATATATATTATAATCTAATTAAAATTGTCGAATAATAAATTACATTATTTAACTGTTTTTCTACATAGAATATTTAGTATTTTATGAAGTCATAAATAATTTTTTAATGTGTTATAGTGTTGTTTATAAAAAAAACTACACTCTTTAACAAAAATAAATAAATAAATAATAATAAATAAATGATAAAAAATAAATAAATACAAAATCAACACACCAAGAAGGAATTATCCGAATGGGACAAAAATTGGTAGATGTGATGTACATGTGGAGAAAAACAATAGATTACAGTTTCAGAAAATTTGGATGATTTGATCAAGAGAAAGGGCCTCAAAAAGTGAACAAGTCATTAACGCGAAAATCGACTTCCAGCCCTTATGTAAGCAGTTATTCGGCTTGGTAGTAATTGATAGAGTTGGCAGATGTGCTTCTTTGAGATATCGTGCCAAATTCTGTCCAATTGGCGCGTTAAATTGGCAAAATCCCGAGGTTGTTGTAGAACCCTTTTCATGATGCTCCAAATGTCCTCAGTGGGAGACAGATCTGGCTACTTTGCTGGCCAAAATAATGTTGGGCAAGCAAGAAAACAAGCAGCAGAAAATATTTCTGTGCGCGGACGGGCATTATCACGCTGAAATATACGATCAGGATTCCATGATATGAAGAGAAACACAGTGGGATGTAGAATGTCGTCGACGTACCGGTGTGATGTAGATAGAGATGTCACGGATGACAACCAAAGGGGGGTCCTGCTATGAAATGAAATGACACCCCAGACCATCATTACTGGTTGTCGGGCCGTATGGCTTGCGAAAATCAGGCTGGAATCCCCCATATCTCGGGGCGTCGCCAGACGCTTCTTCCAGGTCATCGGGGCTCAAATCGAGTGGGACTCATAACTGAAGAGAATTCTACTCCATTCAATGACATTCCAGATCAAACGATCCCGATATCACTGCAAACGTGCTTGTCGGTATACAAAGTTTAACAGTAGACCGCACGAGTGACTCCGTGAACTTAACTTCATTTCTCTCAGCCACCAATTAATGATCTTTGAAGTCACTGAAGTACCAATTGCACGTAGGATCCATGATAATAATGAATTGGAGCTTTGAGTACCGCTCTGATAATTGATTGGTTTCCACGTTCTGTACTCTCTGACGCTGTGTTCGGCCATGGTTTACCCATTCCTGTCAATATCATATAATAGTGGCATTGCTCCTATGCAATTGTCAAACAATTTGCAGATTAGACCAACCGGCTACTTTGAGCCCGACTACGCACCTCTCTCAAATGCTGACATCTGCGCATATTGTTTGCGCACCTGTATGTGAGGCACTGTCTTTCTGAGCAGACGAAATAAAATTCTCAAAGAATTTATGATCTGGAATCAAAATTTCTCATTTTTAATATTCTGCGAACTGCGCAGTTAAGATGCGCTGAAGTGTCGCATGCTCATTCGATGGCAGCCAAAATTACTCCTTCTTGGTGCGTAGTATTTTTCCTTTTGTTACAGAGTGTATAATAATTAGAATCTATCAAACCCATGCCTCGAAGTAAATTATTGCTTTCTGTTTATTTTACATTTATTTATTTAATTGCAAGAGAATTACAACTAAAAAAGTATATAAAATGAAATTAATTATTATTTATTTATTTATTGACTTATATAACAAGTAGAATATTTACATATAACACTAAAATAGAATTAGATATCTATACTCTAAATTAGTTAATAATAATAAAATTGTAAATATTAACAGGAAGGAAGGGAAAAAGATAAATAGCTTAATTGATCATGTTAATGTTTATTAATGATAAACATTACCTAACACTTGCTCAGTCTTTACTATGTCCCTTTTAAACCCTTTGTGATACGGTGTTGCCGCTGCGGCAAGACCTAATATTAATTCTCAAGTGCAAAAATTCATCCCAGAAATTTTTTATAGTAATTTTCTTCTATAATATAGATGTAAAACTTCATTTATTTTTTGACTTCTAATATCTTTCTTGCATCAAGGTGGCTGTTGATTTTAACCCTTTAAGCGCTGTGGTATAAATGTAAAACCACCTCCAAGCTGCAAAAACTCATCCCAGAAATTTTTTAACAATAATTTACGTTCATAACGTAGCAGAAAAATCCGTTTTTATAAACGTTAAAATTTAAAAATTCTTTTAATTTAATTTTGTTCGTGAATTCCGGTGGCAGTATAATTTAAATAATGCGGATTACCTTGCGCCGCAAATTGTTAAATGAATAGAATTAGTCTCTGCCGGAAAGGGTTAAGCGCTTTTTTATTTATTTTTTTTTTTTTAATCCAGCAAAATTACAAATTAATAATAACTTAATAATAAATCTTGAATATTTTTTAGAATTTTTTTTCTTAGAAATTTATTTTATTTTATTTTATTTTATTTATTTATTCGTCTATATTGTGTGTAGTTGAACATACACAAATTAAATTATTTAAAATTTATGTTCGTTAAATTTTATTGATGATGATACAGAATTTACAAAAATTTATCTATTTAATACTATGAGGCATGAATATAACAGGGATGGAACACGGGCGCAGAATTCATACCACTATCAATGTAAGAAAATTTTCTAGTTGTTAACTCAACGATATTATAGGTAGAGAAATTTCTTAAACAGATTCCGGTATGAATTCTGCGCCCGTGTTCCATCCCTGATATAACGAAAAAAAAAAAAAAAATCTGTTGTGGACACCACATGACTTCCTTATACACCCTCTGGAATATACATATCGTTATGAAAACATTGACATTTTTGTGTAACTAATTCACAAATAAACAGACAGGTTACAACCAGGAAAAAAAAAAAAAAAAAAAAAAAAAAAAAATCTGCTATTCTATCTACAAAAGTCACGATGATTGAATTATATATACCGCCAAATAAATATACTAGTCTTTTCAGCAATGGCTTATTGCAGAATTTCTCATTGGCAAATTCATAACTTAGATTTTAATGCAAACCATTCGAGTATAGATGACTTTTGTTCTCTTTTCCGAAAATTAGAGGTGTAAAACGCATTTTACCGAAACAATTCAGTTAAAATTGAGAAAAGATTTACTAATTCTGCCCATCATGAAACAATATTTGCCGCCAAATTTTATCGCTAATCTCGCCAAGTCGCCAAGTTTGTAGCCAACAGTGATTTCGGTCTTAGCATCGATTGGCGACCAAATTCGGCGGAAATTTGTAGTTTGGTGTTGCCAAAGTTTGGAAACTCTTAACTTCAATAAAAACAGATTTTTGGAATTTTCTGGAAAGAGTCATTGGTTTATAGCTATGAATTAAATTCTTCGAAAATTCTTTAAATGTCAAACAAGACTCAAACAAAATAAAGTACATTCGTCGACTAGAACCTGCTTATATACTGAGAATTACTTTTTACACTAAAAAATGTCAGTAACTTTCATAACCATACTTGCCAACCATCTCATTAATAACCGTACAATTGTTAACGCCCCCTGAAAAAACGCCCCTTTTCTCACACCACTATATTTTTAGAGTTATTCTCGCCAAATGTTGTTATGATTAAATAAGACTAAAATTACTCTAAAAAATTATTGGTGTGAAAAGAAAGGCGGGGACTAAAAATTGTACGGTTTATAATGAGATGGTTGGCAAGTATGCATAACAGTATCATTACGGGATCTATCTACTTGCTGAATATTCAATAAAGTGCATTCATCGACTAGAACCTGTTTATGTCTTTAAGAATTACTTTCTACACGCATAAATGTGGATAACTTTCATAAAAGTATCATTATGGGCTTTATTTAAGGGTTCCATAAAATGCAACCCTTGCAAATGTAAATGCAAATAAAATGCATTCGTCGACCAAAACCTGATTATGTCTTTATAATTTACGTTCTACGCACAAAAGTGTCGACAACTTTCACAATCATATCATCACGGGCTCTACCATTGGCTTATTTTAAAATCTCTATGATGGTAGTTCATATATAATGGCCAAAACCTTTTTGTATATTTGCCATTATGAATATAATTTTCTTAAATATCTCCAAAACGGATAATCACAGAAAGGCCAAAAAGAGAGATGCAGAACTATATGTTAAAACAAACCTATATACCAAATGGACCATATTCCCACTTTGGGTTCGAGGCTACAAGAATATCAGCTGGTTAGGCAAACAATCCTCAACTCTACCATAGCAAAGCATTGTGGCTTGCAAATTTATATTATTTATAAGAGTTACAGATTATATGAAATTGAAGTAAGAGTGATATAGTGATACCTTTGTTTTGTTTTTAATCCAGTTTTAGTAATATACTTTAATATTAATCAACATATGTAATATTAAAAGTTGCCATGTGAACTGTGGCGATGTTAACAAATTTAAATGGATGTTCCATTTAATAAATTCCTTTATTAAAGTGATTGAAATTCTAATTATTTAAGCTTTGATGTCTATATAATATATGTGTGTGTATAAAATGTTCTTATTAATCTTTTATTCATTATATATATATATATATATGTGTGTGTGTGTGTGTATACATAAAATGTTCTGCAATTTTACGATATGGAATAGTCTTAACTTTATCATTCGATTCAGTTGTTTACATTTCTCTTTTGTTCTTGTTTGAACAGATATCTGATTATTAGGTTTCACTGGAGAAATATTTAGGAAAATGTTATGCGTAACTATAAAATGGCATCTTGAATCTAATTTGTTTACAAAATATCGGCCACGTGTTCGGCGATTTTACCTACTGTGACGTCACAGGAATATTGTCCATTGCAACGTTCTACGTCCAACAGTTTTTGAGTTATGTGAAAGACATACACATATACACACATACAGGCGTCAAGAAAAATCGTGTAAAGTCGCTGATATCTCTAAAACGGGAGCTCATATTCAGACGAAACTTGTAGTTGTATAACTAGACATCATGCAGTCACACGTATAAATTTGCAACACACTACGATCATTCGTTATTGTGCTATGTGCGATATAAAATCCATTTCGCAAATCGGGATTACAATATTTCCTTATGCTTTGTATAAGGAAGTAATATATAAAATAATATAAATAAGCTGGTTTGTTAAGATATTTCAATGTAAAAGTGAAATATATAACCCCCCCCCCCCTTTTTTTTCTCTTCATGTTATAAATTATTAAAAATAGTAATAAGCAATATTATATGATGGATAAGAAAATTTGCATAGTTTAATTTAAAATCAATTTTTTACTTAATTTTTATCAATGTGAAAAATGAGTATAAAAGAAATAAAAAAACTAATAAGTATGATTTTGAGCTATTATATATCATATCATGAAATAATGATACAAATACCTGTTGCAAAATTTTATATGAAATAAATAAAAGTGCAAACAAAAAAAAAAAAAAAAAAAAAAAAAGAAAGAAAGAAAGAAAGATAATCTATTAATGAAGACTTCCTATACTTTTAAATATTTATCTGAATTTGTTCTGTCCTAATTCCTATATCTATTATTATTACTACCAGTGGATCTGCAGATCAGGAGCCTCAACGTCCTATTTGCATCAGACATTTTTCAATAGGTTATTTTTATTTATTCCTTATTATATAAAAGTATATATTGATTCGATCAACTTATTACCAGAATCAGATACATTCCTGAGGGGGGCTGCCGCCCCCCTCAACCCCCCGCTGTATCTCTCTTTGGATACCTATTTGTATATCATATAAAGTGTTACGGAATTGTAAATAATTGCATTTATTTTTGTATAAATTTTTTCAAAGAGGCTTAGTAAGTCGATAAAATGCTAATTTTGTGCATTTCTAGTCGTTTTAGCGTTAAAATAGCCTAATTTCCTTTAAAAACGCATTAAAAAGCAGCATATAAGGGAAGAAATGGATTTGGCGCCAAATTTGGCGACTGTTTCCCTTCTTGGCGAATTTTTTGGCGACATTGGCGAGAAAATCCTTATTAGGGATATACCAAATATGGAAGCTCTAATCTCATTGGCTGATGAGATACGATAATTTTCCAGAACAGTCTGTGTACGATAGAATAGTATAAAAGGAGCATTTTTTTAGCCAAGGCGGCCAATCTCAGATCTGTGTCAGTTTCGTCAAATGCTTGCTTTGCTTTGAGCCTCTTTGAATGAGACTTGCTTTATGTGTTATTGATAAACAGTTTGTACTGTTGTTTTGCTGTTAACGGCTGTTTTTTAAGCTATGCTTACTGGTTGAATTGAAGCTGATACTTGTTTTATAGACCTGTATTTTTCTGGAACTTTCTGTGAATAAATCACTGAATTTTCGCAAATTTCGCCTTTCATTCTCGGACAACTTACGAACCCCCAAGTACGCAACAATATGTATTCTTAATAAACGACGGTCTTGTATTATTTTCCTGAAATTCATAAATACCAAATTTCATACAAAAAAAATTACATAGCATATCGGAAATATTTTGCGTAACCTTTAAACTAATTATCAATTCTATGCCCAATATTTTCAACAGGAAAACATGCTTTTAAAATTCTGATAAAATTTCATTATATTTGATGGTGTGTAGCCATGTTAAAATACACTTTAAAGAAATGCCGACTATAGACCGTAATAGTACGAAATTCCTTTATGTATCCCGGAAAAGTAGCCACAGTCATTATAAACGCCAATAATAAGAATAAACCAAATTAATTATAACTCATTAATTTTTCAAACTAATTTGACATCATTTGGATGATTACAGTACATACTCGGAATTATTTTGTGTGGTCCCATAAATTATTTAGTCTGTACATAACCTTTTTTAAGAGAAAACATGATTTTAAGCATCTTTATAATGTATGTTAACTTTATTAAGTTCAATTCAGTATAAACGCATTAAAGTGCGCGCTTAAATAAAAATTTGTCCATAGGCTTTAATGTTACGAAATTCTTTTGTGTGTCTCTGTAAACGAACCATAAACATTGTATACACCAGTAAAAACTATTCAGCTTATTTTGCGTTTAAAATTAATAATGGGCTCTTTCCACCGTCGTCTGCTCAATCACGTGATAGAGGAAAACAAATAATCAAATTCTGAGAATCGAATTCAATTAAATATTGTTCTTAAGAACAAAAATTTTAATATTTAATTTAAAATAAAATAAAAGTAATATTGTGCATTTGTAAACAGTAGAATAATTGTATTTGTAAATTTAATAATTTTTAAAAAACATTTTATATGATTATTTATTTTTACCTATAAGAATCGATTTTTGTATATTGTAGTGTAACTGTAACATTAACTGATCTAGCAATAAATAATAGCTTCTTGTGGAATGTTTACGGATTATAAATTGAAATTTTAAAATGTTTTCATTTAATTTAATTGGATAAAGGTGTTACAACAAGTTAATTAACTTAATTACAGGTCTAAATGGATTTACGTAGTACGATATTGCACTGTCACTGATTTAAGTACCAAAAATCAGAGTATTTAAACATGGTCTTCATGAACATCAATAACAGGTATAAACTAAATGATGATTGTAAATGTATACAGCAAACAAAAGATGATGAATAATGATATGAAATGGATTAAAAATGATGATATATAAAAAAAAAATCTGGTGTGTAACAGCCACACGACTTCCATTACCCAGTACTACACACATTATAAACATTTTATATACATTTTGAAAAAAAATCCGTACAACTGTTTTTAAAGGAACGCCCTTGGGAGACCTGAAATTGAGCTATTTATACAGGACGATTATCAGTTTCCCTGAACTAACCAACTATATCATTATTCGAAAGGACATCTAACAGAGTGTTTATATAGCAAATTTGAAGAAAATCTTTAGAGCCGTTTTTGAGATACGGACTTACGGTCCCACTTCCGGTTTCCGATGTCTCACTTCCGGTTAAACTCAATTATTGACAGGAAAACAATAATTACATACAAAAGCATATTTAAAAGTGAGTTAAAATGGCGAGTTTGAAAAAAATCCGTACAACCGTTTTTAAAGGAACGCCTTTGGGAAGCCTGAAATTGAGCTATTTATACAGGACGCCTATCAATTTTCCTGAACTAACCAACTATATCATTCGAAAGGACATCTAATAGAGTGTTTATATAGCAAGTTTGAAGAAAATCGTTAAAGCCGTTTTTGAGATACGGACTTACGGTCCCACTTCCGGTTTCCGATGTCCCACTTCCGGTTTTTCAATTTTCACCAAAATTTGGAAATTTCATCTGTACACCAGACGTATTTCAATTCTAAAGTTTCGTAGCTCTATCTTTATTAGTTTCTGAGCTATAATAGCCAGAAGATTCTCCACATACACACACACACACACACACACACACACATACATACACACTGACCAATTGCCAAAAACCACTTTTTTGGACTCAGGGGACCTTAAAACGTGTGAATCAGGTGAAAACCCGATATCGAATTTTCAGACCGAATACAATACTTCCATTACCTACGGTAGTAGGGTAATGGAAGTAATAACACAGATTAAATACGATTGATCAAAAATAAGAATAGAAAATATGTTATTTCAGCAATCGCTCTAGTTAAACAAGACTTCGTCTGCTATTTGTTTTTCCTCTATCATGTGACCTCTGACGTCAGGTGGGAAGAGTCCATTGTTCCAAATGTAACCTCGTATGGATGACTAAGTGGCATTGTCAGAACACTTTTGTAAGGTCCTGTACATTAATTAGAAAGCTTAAGAGCACATATTTTCTTCAAACAACATAAGTTTAAGCATCTTACTCACGTACTCTAGTTTCATTTTCTTCATTCCAAAGTAATGATATTAAAATGCGTTTAAACGAAATTCACCCAATACGCTGTAATGTTAAGAATTTTGGCGTGTCCCTGTACACAGTTTATAAAAAATATAGCAATAAAAATTATACAGCTACTTATATGCAAAGCTGGAACAAGTGCGCCAATTTGCAAGTCAATCGAAGGATTTTTGCGGCCGCTCTTGCGGTACATACAAATTCTTCCCATAGGCCGTAAGGATAAGAAAAATTTTGGCGTGTCCCTGTAAACGAACAACGAATGGATTACACACCTAACATTATACAGCTAATTCCTTTGGGCTCATGAATATGTGTACAAAATTGCATTTCAATAGCGTTATTTTTGGGGCCGCTATCGCGGTACATACAAATTCTTCCCATAGGCCGTAATGATAAAAAAAAACTTTGGCGTGTCCCTGTACACGAAATTAGCAGCTTTACAAGCTACTTATATGCAAAGCTGGAACGTGTGCGCCAATTTGCAAGTCAATCGAAGGATTTTCGCGGCCGCTCTTGCGGTACATACAAATTCTTCCCATAGGCCGTAAGGATAAGAAAAATTTTGGCGTGTCCCTGTACACGAACAACAAATGGAATACACACCTAACATTATACAGCTAATTTCGTTGGGCTCATGAATATGTGTACAAAATTGCAAGTCAATAGCGTTATTTTTGGGCCGCTATCGCGGTACATACAAATTCTTCCCATAGGCCGTAATGATAAAAAAAACTTTGGCGTGTCCCTGTACACGAACTACAAATGGAATGCACACCCAAAACTATACAGCTAATTTCGTGGAGATCATGAACATGTGTACAAAATTTCAAGTCAATAGCGTGATTTTTGCGGCCGCTATCGCACGACAGACAGACAGACAGAGGGACGGACAGACGGAACCCAGAATCCTTTTGAGTCTCAACAGAGGGCCTCCACGGACGTTTCGGCAAAAATTGGATGTCAACAGCTTGATTTTTGCGGTGGCTATCGCGGTACATACAGATTCTTCCCATAGACCGTAATGATAGAAAATCTTTGGCGTGTCCCTGTACACGAACTACAAAAGGAATACACACCTAACATTATACAGCTAATTCCGTTGGGCTCATGAACATGTGTACCAAATTACAAGTCAATAGCGTGATTTTTGTGGCCACTATCGCGGTACATACAAATTCCCCCCATAGGCCGTAATGATATGAAAAACTTTGGCGTGTCCCTGTACACGAATTACAAATGGAATACACACCCAAAACTATACAGCTGATTTCATGGGGCACATGAACACGTGTACCAAATTGCAAGTCAATAGCGTGATTTTTGTGGCCGCTATCGCGATACATACAAATTCCTCCCATAGGCCGTAATGATAAGAAAAACTTTGGCGTGTCCCTGTACACAAATTACAAATGGAATACACACCCAAAACTATACAGCTGATTTCGTGGGGCACATGAACACGTGTACCAAATTGCAAGTCAATAGCGTGATTTTTGTGGCCGCTATCGCGATACATACAAATTCATAGGCCGTAATGATAAGAAAAACTTTGGCGTGTCCCTGTACACGAATTACAAATGGAATACACACCCAAAACTATACAGCTGATTTCGTGGGGCACATGAACACGTGTACCGAATTGCAAGTGAATAGCGTGATTTTTGTGGCCGCTGTCGCGATACATACAAATTCCTCCCATAGGCCGTAATGATAAGAAAAACTTTGGCGTGTCCCTGTATACGAACTACAAATGGAATACATACCAAAAACTATACAGCTGATTTCGTGGGGCTCATGAACATGTGTACCAAATTTCAAGTCAATAGCGCTATTTTTGCGGCCGCTATCGCGCGACAGATAAACAGACAGACAGACAGACAGACACAGCCCAAAACCGTTTTGAGTCTCAACAGAGGGCCTCCACTGACGTTTCGGCAATTATTGATGGAAACTGACTTTAAAATAAAACAAAATAACTCCAATTCTGCGTTTCCTAATGTTTTAAAACGGATAATATGTAGTTCTAGAAAAAGTTTGTTTATATTAAACGTCAACAGACAAAAGCACGGCTCCGCCTTAACTTCTAAGCGAGCCATTCTTGTTTAACACTGGAGTCCAGGATCGCTAGCAATCCAGAAACATTTTTAATGCTCATCAGTTCCACTCCCAATTGAGCAGAACTGATTTACCAAATTTCATCCAGCATCTTCATATCTTCGTTATCTCACGGTATAAGCGTAAATCTTGTATGAAACTTTAGTTAAAATCTGTCTGGTGTCAGCAATCTTTGCACCATATATCTGTTCTCCACAAGTTCTCTTAATATTTTCGCGACCGCTGACATAGATTCACGTCATTTCAAAATCTGTAACTCCACCAGTGTGCAATTATGTGTTATTGATTTCTTAAATATATACCCAATATTCATATTTGTGCAAGCAATATATTATGGATACAAATTCTTTGATTGGAAAGAGTATAATTATAATGTGTATCCATTTGTAATATAAATGTGAATACAGAAAATTTTGTTCTCAAATACCGTAACTTGGGAGAATGTCGCCCACAGGCGGAATTTACTGTCAAAAAGGCAAAAGCATGCGTTCGCGAAAGTTTTAATATTGCAGAGCTGCCAACCTAATCCATAGCTGCCAATATTTTAATTTATTCCGGAGTACTTTTAGCCCCGCCTTTATTTGGCACCACTTTATTTATAGAAAAATTTTCTTCAATACATAACTTTGATAAAATAAGAAAAAGTTACTTTTAAAAGATAAGTGGTACGAAATAGAGGCGGGAATAAAATTACTCCGGAATAAATTAAAATATTGGCAGCTATGCTAATCCGGCAAATTGTTAGTACCGCCCCTTTTTCTACACCACTTAATTTTTGGAGTATTTTTCTTCTTAAGTCATCGTAGATACATTTGAAGGGAATTGCTCTAAAAATTAAGTGGTGTAGAAAAAGGAGCGGTACTAATAATTTGCCGGATTAGGATGGCAGCTCTGATATTGAAAATATCCTGAAAAAATAAATACCTGGACTGGAGCTCTCTATTTTTTGCGAATTGAAGCACCACCCATTGCCCTTCAATATACCGTTGTAATTCACATATGGCCATTCATATACACACAAATGTACAATTTACTTTATAAGTCAAACACTTGTAGAGCATATCTCCTTAATGGAAATTTATCAAATGATTGGTAATGAAATGCAATAAGTGAAGAAAAAATAATAATAAGTTCAACAAAATGTAAAAAAAATCCTCATCATTTGCGTCGGTTCAAAATAAAGTACTCCTTTTTGACAGGCGAACAAAGTAAGCATGTGTGCTGCAATCACAGTGATCGGTTTGTTTGATGTAATCGTGCCTACTTTATTTGTCTGACGAAGTGTCATGCTTTTTCCTGACCCGAAACTATTACTACTTTTTTTTTTTTCTGTTTTGCATTTTACGGATGTTATTCATATTAATTATGTAGTTTTTTACTCATTACATTTCATCTCCAGTTGTTTGGTGGACTTATGAAATAAATTATAAATTGATGTGTATTGGTATAGTCAAATGTGAATTTCAGAGCTGCCAACCTAATCCGGCAAATTGTTTGTACCGCCCATTTTTCTACACCAATATATTTTTAGAGTATTTGTTTTCTTAATTCATAGTAAATATATTTGAAGATAATTACTCTAAAAATTAAGTGGTGTAGAAAAAGGGGCGGTACTAATAATTTGCCGGATTAGGTTGGCAGCTCTGGAATTTCAATGTCGATTCCCTTTTTCCAGCTTTCATGATTGAAAAATTTACACCTTTTTGCTTGCCACGAGTTGTATTTTTTCATTGACTCTTTCATCAGATTTCTCTTTCTTTCTTTTTCTTTTCTTTTCTTTTCTTTTTTTTTTTAATAGTAATGTACAGTCGGGGAAAAAAAAAAACGCAACACTTAACGTAACTTCGTTGCTAATCGATGTAGAAAAATGTAATAGGTATCATTCGACGTGAGTAGTTTCAGAAAATGAACTGGAATTTTGATTTGGGGGTCGTCTACATATTAAAATGCTCACCAACTTTGATTTTTTCAATATTAACACCCTATTTTTATTTTATATTTGAATTCCTGGGATTGCGACAACCCGAAAAAGTATATTGGTTGCATATTTTACTTATTTTTTCACAGAGTTATAAGCGTTCAAAGTTTCAAGGTGCTAATGTTAAATTCATATTTCAAACATTTATTAATATCTTCACAAAGAATAACTTGATCGATATAATTTTTTTTTTACGAGATACAGTGAAGAAACCCAAACATAATCTATTATTACTTTTGATTATGAAAATTATTTTTAATTCTGAAAAATATTAATAAATTCATATTCATAAAAAATATGAATTATGACCTATGTTAAGTTTTACATAAAATGAATCCTAATGCTGAAAAATATGGGTGTGCAAATTTGCAGCTCATTCCAATTATTAGTTTTCGAGATATAAATAAATTTTTCTTTTGGAGTGGTTTAGGGGGCCGTCTCTTATAAAGTTTTGCATCAGATAACGAATCAAATCTTAAAAAATAACAAAGAAAATTAAACAAAATATTTATATTTTTTATTTACGGGTCAAATTATATAACAACAACGTCAAACGCAAAAGAAATGAAACAAAAATGATCACTTTTAGACATTAGTGTTAGCATCAAGAATTCCTGTTTTCTAAAGAAGACAAGCCCCGCCTTCATCGTTCTTCAAAACAAAAAATTACAGAAAAGAAAAGTAAATGTGACATTGAGTATTATTGTTAAACACCTTATTTTATGTTGAAAAAAATATGCACAAGTGGTATTTACTTCATCGATTAATTGGTGATAAATTTTGAATCTTTTAAACAAACACTAGAAGAAAAAAAAAACTAAATAGGCGGGGTTTACTGTTTTAAATAGAAAAAAATGTTTAATGTGAAATTGTCAAATATAAAAAAAAAAAAAAAAACGAATGGAATTGGAATGCAAGACAGACTTGCAAAATCGTTAACTACCGTCATAATTAAAAAAAGCTTGATCATTTGCTTCATATAAAGCTTTATTTTATTTTATTTATTTACTTATTTATTTATTTTGTAGGGGGACGATTATTATTTTAAAGACACTTTAGTCTTTAAAATTTTATTAATATATTTTAACTTTATACATTTTTAAAAACATACTTTAACTTTTATAAATATAATTTAACACTTTTTGCTACTGCAGGAATTTTTCTCTTTGGCAGTAAGACCCGCCTATGGGCGTTATACTCTCAAAATAAAATATTTCAAAACAAATTTTCTGTATTCACAGTTATATTACAATTGGATATACATTATAATTATATTCTTTCTAATCAATATATTTCTATCCATAGTATATTTTATTACAAAAATATGAACACTGGGTACACACTTAAGAAATATGTAACACACAAATTACGAAAGAAACGCCCACTGACAGAGTTACAGATTTTCAAATGGCTTGAATCTACGTAAGCAGTCGCGAAAGGATTAATTAAGAAATTATATTTTCATAGAAATTATAAAACGAATCGTACAGTTCCAAAGAGTTCAACTGACCCAAAACTGGTAAGTGCGATTAAATTTGTTTAATATTTACTTCATGAACGCTTACAATATTTTATCCGAAAAGATTTAGTTTATGCGTTGTTGTATATATATATATATATATATATACACATATATATATATATATATATATATTACTTCATTTCGTATGTTACGTTACACCTACGAAAGAACATTTACGCTTTATTGGTGACCAGTACAGACATAATAGACACTTTTACTTGAAAAATATTGGAATTTTTTCAAAGAGTACTGTATGGAATAATCGCAAGTGTAACGCATTTAAATAGACCTAAAATTATCTAAAAAAGTACTGAAGTATACACAAATCTAACAAAATGAATTCAGGATAATTAAAGAACTAGGAAAGAGACAGCGTTTTATTAATTTCTAATTTTTTTTTTTGTTTCCTGAAATATTTCCGGTGTGAAACATTAAAATTTCCTCTATTTTGTATAGGATCTTAATTTTTTTTTTCTACATTTATAGATAACCCCCTGACACATTTTTGATTATAACTCTATAAATACTAAAGATAAAGTATACAAACAGTATACTTTTCCGCACTGGCAGACTCTCAGAAATTCGAAAATGAAGTCAAAATTTGGTGTTGTTATTGAAAAAATCAAAGTTGACTCTCATTTCAATATGTTGATGACCCCTAATTCAAAATTTGACGACATATTCAGAAAGTGCTTTTAATTTCCTGTTAAATGATGTCTATTAGATGTTCCTGAGTCAATTAATAACGAAATTACAGCGGGTGTTGCGTTTTTTTTTTTCCCGACTGTACAATAATGTTTCGTCAATTAATGAAGGCGAAAATTACGGTTTGAATGTTTTGGTGGGAGAGTCTGAGAAAAAGATGAATGCGTAGCAATTCTGTTTTTGCTACCACTATTTTTATACAGAACTACCATATATTTATGGTAATATGTTCTGATTAAATGGATAGGGATTATTGTACAAAAATGGTTGTAGTGAAAAACAGAAATTTCTCATCTTTAAAAAATGCCTTGAAAATATAACGAGGAGGGGCGGAAACTTCTAGGTCTGCAAAAAAAAAAAAAAAAAAAATAAAAATCTGTGATGTATAGCAAATGAACAACTAAATTTCTTTTTAACTAGAAAACTTATTTTTTATCATTATAAGCATACCTAGCAATGCCAATATAATAATTAACACTTTCGCGGCCGCATGTTTTTTTCGTTTTGAGAGTATGATCCGCCTTTGGGCGTTATTCTTTCAAATTAAATTATTTCGGAACAAGATTTTCTGTATTCATATTTATAATACACATGAATATACATAATAATTATGCTCCTTCTGGTGAAAGTATTTGTATCTATAGTATTATAATTGTACAAATATGAATATAATAAATATTGTAACATTCAAATTGCAAAAGAAACGCCCATTGGAGCAGTTACAGATTACCAAATGACGTGAATCTACGTCAGCGGTCGTGAAAGTGTTAATATTCCGTACTATTGTTAGTAAGCGCCATTTTTTTACACCAGTAATTTTGGAGAGTATTTTTCGTTTTGTTTAATCGGAATTACATTTGCACAACTGCTAACATTTTAATATATTCCGAAGTACTTATAGGGCCCGCCTTTATTTCCTACCACTTCATTTATAGATAAAAATTCTCTAATATAAAACTTCGATAAATTAAAAAATATATACTTTTAATAATAAGTGGTATAAAATTAAAGGTGCGCTAAAAATACTCCGGTATAAATTAAAATAGAGTCGCTAAGATTTTAATTTATTCCGGAGAATTATTAACCCCGCCTCTACTTCATACTTCTTTCTTTTTAACAGATTTTCGTCGGGAACTTTCCTATTTTGAAAGTCAGCACTGGCTTTTGGCAGTCCTCTAGATTTCTAGAACGTTATTTAATTTATTAAAATGATTTATAATTCATGATTAAATTATTCATATATTTTTCTTAGTGATTGATTCTGTCAGGGCCTGACTATCGCACGGGCACCCGGGGCTCGTGCCCTGGGCACGAAATTTTTGAGGGACACAAAATTTTACTAATGCTTAAAATAAATGGTCTAAATCTTCCTTTTTTTTCGTTTTAATACTCAACTGTCTTTTATTTACATGAATAAAATTTTAAAATAAAATCTGGCGCTAATTTTATTTTTCTTTAGTGCCGTAAACAGAAGCAGAATTATTTTTTGATCAAATAAAAATTTTCTCTTGTTTAAATTTGTGGTATATTAATAATAGTTTTTTTGCCGAGGGGGGGGGGGAGAAGAAGAAGTTTGGCATTTCTACTAAGGGGGCACGAAAAATTTAAAGTGCCCTGGGCGCAAAAATTTGTTAGTCGGGCCCTGGATTCTGTAAATACACTAGCATATATATACAACAACAGCATATAAAGCGTTAAACATTAACTCTTAAAATCGTTTTCTTTTTAACACTTTCGAGACCGCTGACGTAGATTTACGTCATTTGAAAATCCGTAACTCCACCAGTTTGCGTTTCTTTTGCAATTTGGTCGTTATTGATTTTTTAAATATATATATACCCAACATTCATATTTGTAGAAGCAATATATTATGAATACAAATTCTTTGATTAGAAAGAGTATAATTATAATGTATATCCATTTGTAATATAAATGTGAATATAGAATATTTTGTTCTCAAATATTGTAACTTGGGAGAATGTCACCCACAGGCGGACCTTACTGTCAAAATGGCAAAAGCATGCGGCCGCGAATGTGTTAAGTAAAGTGTTTTTTTCGTGGAATGCCTGAGGGCGAGGTTCGTTTTTCATGATTAAACATAATTTTACATGACCTGCAAGTGAAGTGGCTAAGATTATTATTATTATTATTTTTTTTTTTTTTTTGTAGTTATATATTAAAGAAAATTATTCTAAAATTAAAATGGTGTGAAATAAAGGCGGGGCTAAAATTGATCCGGAATAAATTAAAATGTTGGAAACTATGATTAAAATGTTGGCTGGTATGCATTTGGTGAATATTATTCTAAAAATAATGCGGTGTTGAAAAAGGGCGAGAACCAAAAATATTAAGGATTGTTAAACACTATGTTGTTAGGTGTTTCAAAAACTGATTCGAAAGTTATTGGAATTGATATAATTTTGGTAAATTTCACTATTTTTAGCTAAAAAAGATGCTTACGGTAATAACGTTCAGGGACCGATTTACTCACTTGCGGGTCCAGGGCACTCATGTTCAATGGGCCCCTTTTTCTCGTACTTTAATATTCCAACAAACAAAACAAACCGCTTATTTCCGACTCAGCCGTCTAAAAATTCACTTCGTTTTTCATTTTGTTGGTAAGAGTAAGGCTAAATAAGATCCATCGCTGGTGTATCGGATCGACGAAAGTCACTCCCGTGTGTCTTCATTGCGGTGCGTGCCTGAGATTTAGTTTGGTATGTAAGTATCAGTTACATGCAGTTGTATTTGCATTTAACAAAAACATTGCAATTTTTCCGATGAGATGATAGTTACCTTGAAAGATCATCACGACGATTTATAAAACAGTGCAGTACCAGTAATTCCTCCATCCATTGAAGAAAAACAAAAAACAATGATCATTATAGCAAAACGTACACAAACATCAAACCGTCTTAATTATATATACACTTTAACAAAAACTATTTTATTTAAGAGACAAAACTTTAGTTAAAATATGTTTAAAAACAAAATATACATTTAAAAACAATTAAAATTTAGACATTTCGAAACCCGTCCGGGTTTTCTCATCAGTATCACTACAACATAATTTGCAAACATTACATGAATACCCAAGGCAATTTATAAAAGTACAGAATTTTGAGGAGCCAGTGCACATGCTTCATTTATAGTGTGGGTAGACTGGCAGTGTGCCAACTCTCAAGGAAAATACGTGATTTATAATTATGATAACCGAATTTAGAACTTTTATATTATCGAAGTCATGAATATGACCGGTTTCTATTGAATGGATGACAATTTTAGAATTTTGGTTGTAATTTTTATGTGATCATCTTAGACTACAGGAGCTCAGACGATCATATAAAAATTGCAACTAAAATTCTAAAGTTTTCTTCCATTCAATAGAAACCGATCATGTTCCTGACTTCGATAATATAAAGATTCTAAATTCTGGTTATGATAATTATAAATAACGTACTTTCCTTGAGAGTTGGCACACTGCCACCAAACTGCCAAGAAATCTTTAGAGGGAGTAAGCAGCCTTAATATCATGAAGATATTATTTCTGACGTTAAAAATCGCCTCCCTTTTAAAATTTACGATTATATACACCTGCAAGAATAACAGTTTTGAATAATACTTCCAAGATATTATTTGATAGGATTGAGTAATATTAATAGGAAAACGTAGATATTGTTATTATTTTTTCTAAGTTGTTGAATGAATATGAACAAAATACGTCAATTTCCTGCAGTAATGGGAAAAAAATTTCACTTAGTGGCAATTTTTTTTTTTTTTTTTTTTTAATTTATAGCCAGAAATCTCTCCACGCAGAGACATAAAGCTGGACTAAAAGAAATATTTATTTAATAAGATCTTGTCAGTAATAAATTACTGCAGTATCAGGTCTAACTGAATATTATTATTTATTCTATTACAGGAAATATGCCTATCAGATGTGGTTAATATGAATGCATCTTCCTAGCGATAATAACAGGCATAGCTGCCAAAATTTTAATTTATTCAGTAGTATTTGCAGTTTATTTCACAAAACCTTTTTTGTAGAAAAAATATCTCCAATATATAACTTCGATAAAATAAGAGAAAATTGCTCTTGAAAAAAAGTAGTATTGGTATGAAATAAAGGCGGGACAAGAATTTTTGATTAGTTGACGAAAATACGATTTCAAAGTGCTATTTCAGTGGCCTGAAATGTCTTTTGATTAGTACCAGTGGAAATATTTTCTATGGTAATACTACATTAAAAAGAGTTCACTTGTGTAGAAAAGAACTGGTTCAGGCCAAAGATATAACACTTTGACAGCGTGTTTTATCCGAATAAAAGTAATTTTCCGACTGAGTGAAAATTTTAAGTCAAAGATCCGGGGGACGACTCCCGGTCCAGGCATTATTTTCACTCAGTCGGAAAAATAAAAAATTTCAATAAATATGATTTTCTTCCACATTTGATTGTGTGATTTTATTAAGAAAAGTAATTTATTTAAAAAGTAATGAGTGTATATATATATATATATTCATTTTAAAACATGTTTACATAAATCTGTTTTGTCAATATTTTTCTTAATTTTAATCTACGGATCAAATATTTAGTGTCTGATAAACATGAAAAAGTACAATTTCGATTCTTTAAAAATTTAGCATTAATTAATGGATATTCCAAACACTTAATTAAATTTTTTTTAATTATTATTTTTTTTTCCTTTCAATTTTTATTCTAATTTAAATTTAGGTTTAAAATAATTTAGGTATTATTTTATGGTTAGTTTGTATTCCCATTATCTTTTAATCTTCGTGGCAAATTAAAATCGTAGATAGCACTATTCAATTATCTACATTAATTATCTAAATCCTTAAAAAAAAAAAAAAAAGAATTGCTTGAATAGGTTTTTGTCTTCTTTTACTTTGTTCCATGCTTCCTGGCCATTTTGTATAGACATTATATGTATTTTATTATTTATTTATTTTATTTTATTTTATTTATTTATTACTTTTTTATTTAATTTTTCCATTATTTTCATAACATTACTGTAGATGGTATCACTATTCATGTTACAATAATAATCTAAATCATAATTTACGTTAGGATTCAAGATAGGGACAGATTAGGATAGCTTTTTACTCCATGTTCACTGCTATTTTGAACTGACTAACTGTGCTCTTAACTAATATCTGCTTGTTAAATTTTTACATGTGTCTCGTTTTTCATAACTTTTAGTTGCCTCTTTTTCAGTAATAATTTTTTAAGTAATTTTGGATTATTATTTGTTGTGGGGAGTTTATTTTGATCTACGTTTCTAAATGGTTATTGGATTATCATTTTTAGTGAGGTGTTTTATTTTGATCTTCGTTTTTTCTGGTTTTACTATGGGTGTTTCGGGCCTGTGAACAAAGAAATTCTTAGGTTTTGCTTTCTTTGTGACAGAAAAAATCCCTTTTTTAGCATATTTGCATGCTACCAGGCCCTTGAAAACGTTAGAATGCAAATAATGCTTTTTTCTCATTCCAATTTGATATAATTCCATTAGATTTTACTTTATTTCCTTTTTGGTTTGATATGGGTGGTCTTCGTTTTTGATCAGAATAATTGTTTGAATACTGAAATTAAATCATCTTTAAATTTCAAATTTTTGCACTGATAATATTATATTAATATATATATATATATAATCTAAAACAGGGGAAAAAAATGTATTCCATGCTTTGCTGCTGAAATTGGTATCCAAGATTAGCAATTCAATTTCAGCAGAAGTCGTATGTTCCTGAGAGTTTACGAATTCTAATTATGAACTCGGAGCATGCCACATTTTCATACATTTATGTCCTATTGCTTACTCAACATATATTTTATCGGGATAAGTTACTATACCTGCCCACTTACTAATTAATATTCCAGAAGATTTTTAGAACGCGCCCCACTTTAAACACTACATCTTTTTTAGAAAAATTTTCTGGATATGTAATTATGATTAAATAATAATAAAAAAAAATAATAATATTATTAAAAAAAGATTAATGTAAAAACAAAGGGCGGGTACTGACAATATACCAGGTATTAATTAGTATGTTAGCAGGTATACGTTATCATAGTTTTGTCAACATTTTAATTTGTCCGGTTCAATTTTAGCCCCGCCTTTATTTCGCACCACTTCATTCATAGAATAATTTTCTCCAATGTATAACTACAATAAAATAAATAAGGTAGTTTTTTTTTTTTTTTTTTTTTTTTTTTTTTTTTATGCTCTTATTTGGGGGGGGGGGGGAACTTTGTAAGAAGTAAAGTGAGATTAAAACGAAATAAATTAAAGTGTTGGCTACTATGTATATTACATGGTTTACGTTAAGCTCCGCCCATTTTTTATTACAATGAATTCATATTTTCTTGGGTTTTTTTTAGGCAAATATAATTCAGTATGTATCATAGCATTATGATATAGAGATGCATTTGTTGTCTAAGTAATACATAAGCAGAAAATAATGCACGTATGTGTTGGCAGAAGTGATTTAATAAAGTGATTTGGAAAGCAGGGATGGAACATGGGCAGAGAACTCATACCATTTTCAATGTAACAAAATTATATAATTCTTAAATCAATGATATTATGGGTAGAGAAATTTCTTAAACACGTACCGGTATGAATTCTGCGATCGTGTTCCATCCCTGGGAAAGTGATAGGCGGGGATTTACTTCTTTACAAACCTGAAAATCAGTAGTGTACAGCAAATAAGAACTTACAAATTTTATGTACTTGACAACCGAGACAGTTCATTGTGATTGAGTTCAAAATTTTTAGCAAATTTCTCCAATTATGACTAGAATTGTGTTTACGGAATTCACATAATGATTCCAGATTTTACTGATAATTAATTTTGTAATTTTTTCCCCCCATTGTTTGAGTGATTGTAATTCGTCGTGAAATGTAGATGTTGTAAAAAAGAATAAATATCATTTTATAGGTTTATTCTTGTCTTTTGCAATATGTGTTTGAGGTTTATGTAGCGTGTTTAGAAATTTCAAAAGTAAGGGATTTTGCACTATTTAAAAACATTTGGATATATCCGCAGTGACTTAAAAATGGTTATTGAAACGTGATGTTAACTATTGTGGTTTATGGTGCAGCTGAACTCTTCTAATTGGTTCACACAATAAAGAAACATTTTTTATAAATGCGTATTCCATTCAGAATTTCCGTTTATTATTTTTTAATAATTATAATGACCATAAATCTGAATCTTCTTAAGAAAACAGTTAAGTCATCTGCATTTTGTTTAATTTGTATGTAAGCAAAACATGGTATACTTCTGCTGGTTGGTTTTGTTTATGTAATATTTTTTATTTCACTGATTTACAATTTTAATGTTCATGATGAATTATAGCGATAATTAAAGTAAAATAATGCATGAAATTTTTAATTATGAGTTATTACTGATAATTATGTTTTCTCACGTCTAATACGTCTAAAGGTATGCGCATATGTGGACATAAATATTACGCGAAATACATTTTAATCCATTGATGTTGTGATTGTTACACATATTTCGTTCACTTCAGAAAATTTTTAATACAATTTAATTTAATTTTGAATTATACTTCCTGCGTATTATCTGATTTGGATAATTTAAAATTTATATCAAGTATCATTTCCCTTGTATATAGTTATTACTTATGTTATGATAGCGCGGAAGAAAAGAGATAATTACAAAATAAAATAAAATTTACATAAAAAATAAAAAGAGGCTTAAAATGAAAGCATTAGGCTTATTTTTAGGAACACAATATTTAATAAAATCCTTAATATTTACAAAATTTAATTATTTACAAGTTTAGATTTAGTGAAAAAATCGATAGTAAATTATAAACGTCCTGCCTAGTTCTTCTAAAGTCAGCCCAAAGCATAGACTTGGTCACAAAGTCTCTCCGAAAACCACCAAGATCTCCCATCTTTCTTCACCTCCCGGCCACTCCCATAGACTTTATATAGATAGACAACGCCACCAATAGGACTTCCCATTATAGTAAATGTCTTTAACCCTTTAACGCGCGGTGGTATACGTGTGAAACCACCTCCAAGCTGCAAAAACTCATTCCAGAATTTTTTTAGCAAAAATTTACGTTTATAACGTAGCAGTAAAGGCTGTTTTTTTCAAACTTAAAATTTAAAATTTCTTTTAATTTAATTTTGTTCGTGAATTCCGGTGGCAGTATAATTTAAATGATTCGAATTACCTTGCGCCGCAAAGGGTTAACATAAGAGTGTAATCTGATACCTCCATCCTTTGCGGTCAGCGCCGTATCTCACGAGCTAGGGACCTGATGGGGATTCTTCCATAAGAAAGCACTTATTTTTGAAAGAATTCAAACAAAAAATTCTCATAATCAAAATGGTTTCTCACAAAAGAAACTTTTTTATAATTAATCTATGACATTTTAGCTTTCTAACGATGCATAAATCTAAAGGTTTAAATGAAAAGTATGTGTACAATACAGAAATTAAAAAACCCAAAACTACTTTCTTTCTTTCCAGGTCCGGATCACGTGATAATTTAGCTGGGGGAAGCTAGCTCATGTCGCGGACCGATAATGAGGGGGGATGCGTGGTTTATCTATATAAGGTCTATGGCCACTCCTTGACAGGGGAAAGGGGGTTCGATACCATATCTTCTATTTGCTGTGGAACTAGGCCTTTGAAGGGGTATCTACCAACCGCATTTTTCTGTGTGGGTACCAAGCAGTCTTTCTCACGATGCCCGGGTGGTCTCAAGATACCCCGCACGTGGTTATTTCCTGAAAAGTTGTCGGTGTCTCAAAATGTTCTCGCTCTTTGTTTCTTCCAGCCAAGCCGTTTCCCAAGGTCGTAAGTCCATGGAATCCTGATGCGAAACTTCCGTGAAGAAAGGGGGGGGGGGGGTTGTCATGACAAACCTTTCCCCTAAAAGAATTTCCTTAGCATCAAGGAAATTTCGTCCTTGAAACAGGGCCCCAATTACATTTACTTAAGAGAGACCACAAAATTTTTTTAAATTAAAAATAGTCATTTAAGAAAAAAAAAAAAAAGTTAACCTAAACTATATACTCAGTTTTAAGTGAAAAACCGCAATTTATAAGACTTATAACCCCCCCCCCCCTCAAAAAAAAAAAAAAAAAAAAAAAAAAAAAACACTATTAGAGTTCTTATGAGATTCAAAATAACATCTTATCAGACCAATTACTTAAAGTAAAATAAAATGAAATAAAATAAGAAAGAGAAATAAATAATTTATTTATTTTTCTCTAAACAATATTCAGTGAACACTTTTCTAAACATTAAATACGTTTGTTCCAATTAAAAATATAAAACTGTAAAAGAAGAAGGGAAAAAAAATATTATTACTCCTTAAAATTATTTACAAATAATTTCTCTTCACTGATTTACTTTTCCATGCAGGTTAATTCAGCTTTCTCAAACCATCTACATTGGAATGTTTTTTCCGGGCTTGAGTTCTATTGAAAAGTTGTATTGTTGTAAACACCAAGCCCAACGAGTAAGACGTGAATTCGTCCCCATCATTCTTTTCATATAAATGAGTGGATTGCGATCTGCCTGAATCACAAATCTTTGGCCATCTAAATAATGATTTAGTTTTTTTAGGCCGTACACAATGGCTGCGAGTTCTCTTTCTATAGTGCTGTAATTTTGTTCAGCTTTTGATAACTTTTTAATTAGACAAAGAATGGGATGTTCCTCTCTGTTTTGAATTAGCGGTAAGACTATGCCGGCGCCTAATAAACTCGCGTTCATATGCACAATAAACGGCTTAGTAAAATTTGGAGAATAAAGAATTGAACTACGCGTTAAGTCAGATTTCAGTTCGTCAAATGCCATTTGACACTCTACCGTCCACTTCATTCTTTCTTTTCTGACCTTTCCTTTCAGAGCATTTGTCAAAGGGGAAGCTTTCACTGCATAATATTTTATATAACGGACGTAATACCCAGCTGTTCCTAAAAACGCTTTTATTTTCGTTTTCGTACTCAGAATAGGAAACTCTCTGACTGCTTTTATTTTCGCCTCTCTCGGGGATCGTTTTTGAGACCCCGCCTCGTGGTCTATAAACGTGTTTTTGTGTGAAATGACATTTAGAGGGTTTTACTGCGAGATTATCGTCACATAGTCTCTTTAAGACCTCATCTAAATTCTTCATATACGTTTCCCAATCCAGTGAAAAAATTGTTATATCATCAATATACGGCATTGCGGAAGTTTCAAGTCTTTCCAAAACTTGGGATATTAGTTTACAGAAATAAAAAGGGGTGTTCACAAGCCGAAACATCTTAACTTTTGGAATATACACGCCAAGCGTCGTGACAAATTCGGCGTATCTTTGTGCTCTTTCAGTTAACGGTATTTGAAAATAATCCTTCATTAAAGAAATTCGCGCACATACTTTCTTGACTTTTTCCTCAACGTTTGTGAGCGGAAAATAATCTGTTCTTGTCTTAGCGTTCATACGCCTATAATCGTCGCACGGACGCACATCCTTTCCCCGGATCTCTACGAGTATCTTCGACGACGTTTAGTCGGATTGCTCCACTTGTCTGCTTTTTTGCAGAACTGGTTAGTAGCACGAAGCTTGTTTTCCTTTCACTTTGTGAATACCTGGTCAGAAAGAGATAACAAAAACTTGGAAGAAAGCCAAACAAATCTGTGAGCAGGAATCCACGTATGCAAATTTTCCATCTTCTTAGAAACAGGACAATAAACACAAATTTGCAGCAAGCATGCGTTGTAAGTACATGAACCGCTAACGACGATATGTAGTATCATTGGGAAAACAGGTTATTCGCGTTTTTAGTAGGAATGGCTACCTATTCGAATAACGAAATGGCTGATATGCCTATGGTGTACGGTGTAGCTTAGGAAATGACCACTTATCGCAGAGGTTGTATCAAGAACGACGAGAGTTGTCCTTATTATAGCACTATCGCAAGAATTGATCGATGCCTACGGGAAACTGGGTCTTTTCATAGAAGATTCCGCGATAGAAGACAAAACCGTTATGTGCGCACTCCAGAAGTGGAAGAACGAGTGCTGCAGTAGTTTACAGACTTGCCGACTGCCAGAACACGAGCGGTTTCAGCTGAACTGGGTGTTTCACAAATGTCAGTGTGGAGAATTCTGCGCAATGAACGGATGCACCCTTTTCACATACAGTAGGTGCAAGCACTTGAAGAAGGAGACTATTCTCGTCGGCTGGAATTTGTACGCTGGGCAATGGATACAATTAGGAATGATCCACAATTTACTTCGAAAGTGCTATTTACAGATGAGGTTACATTTACCCACATGGCATATTTAACATGCACAATTCTCATATTTGGTCTATACAGAATCCTCACGCTATTGTCCCGCGAAATCATCAACATCAGTTCAGTGTCAACATCTTGTTCGGTATTCTCGGTAATAACCTGATGGGTTCGTACTTGCTGCCTGACAGTCTCAATGGTGCAACTTACATGAGTTTCCTGCGGAATATCCTACCAGGTTTGCTTTCTGCTTCACAAGCCGGCGTGCAGCAACGAATTTGGTACATGCACGATGGTGCTCCGCCTCATTTTTCTCTGGACGTACGTTACCACCTTGATGGAGTTTATGCGGCAAGATGAATTGGACGTGGTGATCCTGTTGCTTAACCCGCACGTTCGCCGGTCCTTAATACTTTGTATTTCTTCTTGGAGACAGATGAAATCCCTCATTTATGAGACGTCAATAGAAACGCCAGAAGAAGTAGTAGCACGTATTGTGACAGCTAAAGCAGAAATCCAGGAAACTCCCAAAATCTCCGAGCGTGTCCGCTAGTCGTTTCTCCGTCGATATACTCTGTGTTCTAATATGCGCAGTCGACACTTTGAACAATTGTTGTAAAAGTTTTGTTTTCTCTGAACATCACGAGCTGTTTTGTACCTATTCTGTGCAATAAATGATCTTCTGTTGTTTTTCTGGAGTGTTTCTTTCTTGTCTCAGTTCGTCCATTTTCACACGCATTTTCTCGATTTTCACCCATTAAATGTGATTTGTGACCTCATGTTCCATTATATTTTTTGTTCGTCTTGATGAGTACTACCACTCCTCTGAGTTTGTTGAAGCATTTACGATACACCCATACATGCCAACATCCTAGTTAATATTCCGTAGTATCATTAACCACGCCTTATTTTTTACACCAGTATTATTTTAGAGTACTTTTCGTCTTATTTGATCGTAATTGCATTTGAAGAATATTACTCTGCAAATTTACTGGTGTGAGAAAAAGGGCGGGACTAGCAACACTACGGAATATTAATGAGGATGTTGGCAAGTATGTACACCCTTTTAATTTTGAGCAGAATTTATTTGCCACTTTTGTGTGTTCGTGCATAAATAATCAGTAATCAGAGTTTTATAAGATTTATCTTTAAATTTCATTTTAAATATGAGATCTGAACGGTTACACACGAAAGAAAAAAAAAAAAAAAAAAAGAAATCACAAAAGTAAAGTGATTGCCAGTTTTCTCGCAGCCATACGCTACAACAGTTCTATTCCAAAAAAGCTTTACAAAGTAAGCGCATTCACTACAATGGTGCAATGGGTAGCGTACTATGTCATGGTTGCGTCATGGTTACGTCTTAGTTATGTCACTTATGGATGACAAAGCCATCTCGTGTTGGAGGTACCTGAACTACTCAGGCTGAAACTGCGCATGCTCGAATATAATTTGTTTACTCGCGTGATGCTCCATATTTAAAATTAAAATAGAACTGTGTTTGAACGAATGCACATCTAAACGAAAAAAATCATGTATTTTTAGAATATTCATATTTCGTATATTTTCCCGTATTTTAAGATAAGTAATATATTTTTAATCAATTCTTAAAAATTATTTTTTGAATACTTCTTACAATTTATAAAATTATTGAAATCTTAATCTTTTGAATTTTCATTCATTACGGATCAAGAGATGATCTATGGAATTTTGAATTCGGTTGTTTGATTTGTTATGAGGTTAGAACAAGTTAGTGTCTATTATATTTGTTCATTTCTAAATGTTATTTTATCATTCCTAAATATTATTTTAGTTATAGATTTGGTTATAAAGCGACAACAAATATATTTTGTTTAGAAGATAAAATTTTTGCGAACGGTATCGTCTGTGTTTGATTGATTTTATGGAACATGACATGATGATTTTTTTTAATAAAAGAGATAATGATAAAGTCATCTTTTATAAGAGATTCCTTTTCCAAAATTTTAATTTTGAAAATTGCACACATTAACTAATACATGAATTTTTTCGTATTTACAATACAATGTACAATATTAGAAGTATCGATTTAAAAAATTATATTTCACACTAATTAATTCTAGCTCTAAGTTAACACTATAGATGTAATTATTTACTTGAAGTTATTAGCTTACATTTGACTTTAAATACAAAATATGTTAGATGTTTAACTAATAATAATGTGATTGTTTATTAGCTAACATCTAACATACATATTTTGTATTTAAAGTCAAATGTACGCTAATAATCAAGGTTCTTCTATCATAAGGTTGGTCCATTTGAAGAGTAGCCAATCAGAAGTAAGCAGAAGTGAAACGTCACATGGCGGAAGACAGACACAAACTACGATACAAATATACAGCTGTAAACCCAGTCCAGATAGTTATTACTTACTAAAAAATATATCCTGTAATAAATATTACCCAATAACGAAAATCATGTACGGTATTACATGAAATAAAAGTACATTCGTTAAAAAATTTATTTTAAGTACATATTAGTTCATGAAAAATGATAAAGCTTTCGCGTTTTCGGCAACATTGCTATGCATTTGTTTACTTTTATAATACTTCAATAAAACGATGATTTCAATTATATTAAAATGAAATTAAATAAAAATGCAGTTAATTAATTGTTTTACTCAAAAAAAAAAAAAAAAAAAAAAAAAAGCACATACATTTTTTTTAAAAGAATGTAAAATATATACATTTTACTGTACGATCGCGATATGTTTGTTTACATTTCAGATATTTCAGTAAAATTATGAATTTTAATTTTATGAGTAAAAATGAAATATAAGAACATTTTTAAAAATATTTGTTCAAAATAAAACACTTATATTTTTCAATTTAAAGAGAAATACACAATATATGAAGTTATCTGTAATATTATGATATGTTTGTTTACCTTACTTCAATATTGTCATGAATTACTTCAGTAAGACCATGAATTTCAATTATATTAAAATGAAATAAAAATGAATTTATTTAAATGTTTTGCTCAAAAGAAAGCACACGTATTTGTTTAAAAAAATCTAAAATACATAAATTTTGCTGTACTAGCGTGATTTGTTTGTTTACATTTCAGATATTTCAGTAAAATTATGCATTTTAATTTTATGAGTAAAAATGAAATAAAAATACATTCTTTAAAATATTTTGTTCAAAATAAAACACTTATAATTTTCAATTTTAAAAGAAATACATAGTATATTAAGTTATCTTGAATATTATGATATGTTTGGTTACCTTTTAAATACTTCAGTATGCTGAGTGATTGGTGATTCACAAGCACAAATTAATAATTGATTTATCTACTAATACAGCTGAATTTTTGCGATTCACTAATCAACAAATCAGTTATGACAGTGTTTGTTTACATTACAAATGATATGCAGATTTCAGAGAATTGTGCATTTTTGAGAGATGATTATACTTCACTTTACATGAAATTTTGTACTGCAGCAATCAATAACATGCATGTATGTATCATATGCATATATGTAATCAGCAATATGCCTTCAGTACCTGAGGAAAAAAAAGATCATTTTACACAGCTAACTTGTCTTGCAGTACTATAGCGGTAAGCAATATGGATGTACATAAAAGCTTCATATGAGAATGGAATGATAATTACTTTATTTTCTTTCTTTTAGTCAAAAAAGAGGGAAGTGCAGTTGTTAAAACACAATCCAGAAAAAAATTATATGTGTGGTGGTTCTAACATTATGACAGCACAGTTTAAAAACAAAGAGTCACAAAAGATGTCTGAGTTCAAAGTTTTGTACTTATTACTTTTAAACCTCTGTTCTGTTTTTTTTTTTTTTTTTTTTTTTTTAAATATATATTATATAATACTCCAAAATGTTTAAGCAATGATCAACAATTTTTTACAAAAGAAAAATTATATTCATTGTTTAAATATGGTATGACAGAAATAGTTTCAAAACATTTTGTTCATGTTGGCTTGTTGGTATCTTTAAAACTATTTTCATTGGAAAACATGTGCTACCACTGACACTTTTAACATGTTATTACAAAAGTTACATTGAAATGTGTTACTACATAAAAACAATTTCATAAAATTTTCAATTATCCAGATACTTTCTACAGAGGATTAAAGCAAAAAAAAAAAAAAAAAAAAAAGTACCTAAGGATTTTTTTTTTTTTTTTTACACACAAGTTTATTTTATTTTAAGTGTATTAACTGCAAATTTAATTTTGAAGTGCAGAAATATTTTTGTGTGTACTCATTTTTATCCACTACATAACTTAAACATTTTGTTTATTATGAGATACCACAATTTGTTTCATAAAGATGATAAATTTTAACGAAATCTTAATTATGTCCCTATTTGAATTAAAAAAAAAAAAAAAAAAAAAAGTCACTTTTGACAGCAGACAACAGGCATTGGCTACTGTCTGCTTTCAAAAGAGTATATTTGAAAATCGAAGGGAAGTAGCATAAACATTTAAAAAACATACTTATTACATGATTATTGCTAATTTAATATCCCTTTGATTTATTATTTCTGAACTTGAAAATATATGATATAATATACACGATGATATATTACTTACGTGATTTGATTTTATGAGCAATCTATCTACTGCTATTATACATCACAGTTTTTCATGAATGTTCTATCACTTTCAATAATCTATTCTTTAAAAAAATTTTGTTCTCTAATACGGAGCATGTCAAAGAATTAACAAAAGACGTAAATTAAGCGTTATCATACGGTACATTTAAACAAATTCGATTAAAAGAAAAGAAAAAAATTAAATCACAAAAACGCAATTTAAACACAGTTATTTCAGATGTAAACAAGATTTCAACCTCACGCCATATGACGTAGTGCGCGAGGAATCTCAAATAGCTAAAAATTCGCGCATCTATGAAATGGCACCCCCCCCTGCTAATAATTACATCTATAATGTTCAGTTAGGGCTAGAATTAATTCTTGTTTATATTAAAACCATAAGAGATAAAATTTTTAAAGAAAGCACAGTAGGGGCGGGTTTTTCACAGCTTTTATTTGGGTACCGTAGCCACTGCACGAGGAGAAGCGCTAACTTCCAGCTTACATTGCAAAATTTTTTAACATTATGTAAAACTTTGCAGCTCTATTCTAAAGTGAACGGAACTGCTTTGCCATGAAAAATAGAACTGAAATATATCTACAAGAAAAGCAGAGCTGGCTAATTTTTTGTAGAAAAAATATCATTTATTATTCTCGGTGTCAGTTTTGTTTTCTACTTTCTTATTTTCGATATTACAATTTATAAACAAGAGCAATGAAATTATCGTCAAAGTAAGTGTAAAAATGCAGGCAATTAAGAACATTCGTCAAAATATAAGAAATTAATTATCTTAAAGAAAAAGATTCTTTTTTCTTTCAAACTTTCTTTTCTAAATTATATATATATATATATATATATATATATATATATATACATCGAAATGATCTTTCTAAATTATTATTAGAATATATGAAATTACAAGTGTATTATCAGTGATTTGTGACGTATAGATAAAAAGTGTTTTTTATTTTCTTTTTATATTACTTATTTATTTATGAAGTTCTTTTTAGCGGAGAAAGACTTCCATCACAAACATTCTTCCACTTCATTCCCAGAGCTCACAATATTTAAAAATTTTAAGTACAACTTATCACCATTATTTTTAATACTTTCGCGACTGTTAACGTAGATTCACGTCATTTGAAAGTTTGTAACTCTTCCAGTGGGTGTTTGTGTTTCTTTCGCAATATGTATATCATTTATTTCTTAAGTATATAGGGTAGGTGCTCCACTGATTGGCATGGCCCAGTAACTGACATCTATCCCGAAATAATTAATAAATAAGAAAAATAATAAAATCATATATTTTACATATAAGAATTTTAACATTTTATGCCAAACACTGGAGCATAGGGTGCTAATAACTGGTAAAATGAATAATTAGCAGTGTCAAACACTGGAACATAGGTAGCCAATTTCTGATAAAATAAAAAACTGGCAGTGTCAATTACTGGAACATAGAGTGGGTGTCAAATAAAAATTCATAAAAAAAGAAAAAAAAAATCAAATGTATATATTTTAATATATATGTGGTTCTGAATGTCTTTCATACCATATGTACAAACTTAAGATTTCTAAAAATATTTTCTGATCACTAAAACATTAAAATTATCAAAGTTGCTCTAAAAGTGTCAATCACTGGTGCACTTACCCCACTTAATATTCATACATTTACAATGATTTATACATACATGCAACATCCTGATTAAGATTCCGCAGTATCATTAACCACGCCTTCTTTTTTACACCAGTATTATTTTAGAGTACTTTTCGTCTTATTTAATCGTAATTGTATTTGGAGAATATTACTCTGCAAATTTACTGGTGTGAGAAAAAGGGCGGGACTAGCAAAACTACGAAATATTAATGAGGATGTTGGCAAGTATGATTATATTATGGATAAAAGTACTTTAATAAAGACTATAATTATAATGCATGATGTCTTTTTGTAATGTAAATATGAGTACAAAAAATTTGGTTCTGAAATATTGTAACTTGGGAGAATAACGCACACAGGCGTACCTTACTGTCAAAAAGACAAGAGCATGCGGTCACGAAAGTGAAGTTTATTTAAAAATGTAGTAACGAGAAAGAGGTGGGAGGAATCCTGTTCAAACCTGCTAGAACCATGACTTTATGAATTTTTAGTTTCTATTATAGAGAATTTTTACACATTATATCTCGATTGCATGTACAAGCTGAAATGGGCGACTGATAATTGCATTAAAGAACACGTTTATGTGTACTCTTTTGATTTTTGCTTGTTTTGGATTTCATTCATTATTTTAGAAAGGCGTGGCGTTCTCGATTCAGGCGTGGTTTCACCGATTAATATCCAACTTTCAGAATTTATAGCTAGAAAAAGAGATGATTATAGTAAAAAAAAAACTATTTATATATTCTCTTTCTATTAATGCTTGTTTAATGATCACAGTATGGGATGGTTTTCTGGTTAGAAAAACATATATGTTAACAACGATGCTTTATATACAACAGTTATACAACTGATTAACATGCACAAACATTTAATCATATTAGCTCGCAATAAAGGTTTTAGATGTGCAATTTGGAACAATTTTAACCAGTAGATGAAGAGATGCTGCCATGTGAAAAATCTCAAGAAGTTTGTAACAGTAATGCAACCTGTCAGAAAATATACATACATGCCAACATCCTAATTAATATTCCGCAGTATCATTAGCCACGCCTTCTTTTCTTACACCAGTATTATTTTAGAGTACTTTGCGTCTTATTTGATCGTAATTGCATTTGGAGAATATTACTCTGCAAATTTACTGGTGTGAGAAAAAGGGCAAGACTAGCAACACTACGGAATATTAATGAGGATGTTGGCAAGTATGGATATACACACAAATTACTTTAATATTCGTTTTCGTAATAATCATCTTACATATCAAGTCTGATGCATTTATTCGACGTACCAGATAGGATTTAACCTTGTAATGCTTACAAAAAATTGCAGAATAGCAGAGTTACCTGTAGACCGTTATACGCTCAAATTAATTCAAGATTCGTTTTCCAAATGATTATTTCGTATATCATGTTTCAAGCATTTATTAGTCTTGGAAGCAAAAATGTAGTCTTCCCACGCACGGAAAATTTTGCTACAAAGCATCGTAAGCTATCGACCGATATGCAAACAAATCGAATCAGTATAGTATTCTTTATTGTTTTTCATTCCATATACTTAACTTACATAAAATTTAAAATATTGATACGCAAATGAAACAAAGATAAAGCTTTCCCATACACGGGAAAAGCTGTAGCATCCTAGCGCTAACATTTAGCCGATAAGTATTCAAATTGAGTATGGAAATAGTGTTTCATAAACACTAGTGCTACAAATATACTGGCCGCTTTGTGTGCAACATCCACGTCTTCTTTTTGTTCACCAGACGAAAGTTTGTACTTTGTTCCGACTCGAAACAATTATTGTGAGTTTTTTACATTTTATAGTGTTTATTCCTTTCCGGTACTGTGTAAAAGGAACATCAACACCTAACTTTAACCCCTCACCTGCCTAGGAAAACTCACAAGATTCGCTTCCCAATGCCACCGATTTTCAGACAAGCGCGCGTAGTTATGCTTAATTGTTTGAGAAACATTCCCTTTCAGATTACTCCCACACCCCTCTTCTCTGAAATAAGTAGATCCACTGAAAATAGTACCAAAATCACATTCAAGGTAATTTTATTGCATTCCAATACCGTGGGACTAGTTTAAGGGTAGCAGTGCGCAATACAAAGAAAAGATGCGTATATACGCCCGGGGCAGTTAGCGCATTGGCTTAGCGAGACGAATATGCCCGGGGTAGTTAAGGACCCTCTTCACTCACCATCGCCGGAAGCCGAAGCTAATGTTATTCTACGGGATATTTTATTTACAAGTAACTTATTAACTAATAAATATTTTTAAATTCTGCTTTCATATTCTGAAAATTCCCAACTCTTAAATTGACGGGCCTTTTTTAAAAAAGCATTTTTTTTTTATATTTTATTTTGAAACTGCAATAGACGAATTTTCAATATGTGAAATTTTTCATTTTGCAATTTCAAAAAAAAAAAAAAAAAAAAAAAAAAATTAGAAAAAAAAAAAAAAAAAAAAAAAACATTTGTCCGTGAGTTTAACAGTTGGGAATTTTCTGAATGTGAAAACAGAATTTAAAAATATATATTTCTTAATAAGTTATTTGTAAAGAAAATTTCCCATAGAATAACATTCACTCGGGCCTCCGGCGACGGTGAGTGAAGAGGGCCGTTAAGGAGATAATTCCTAAGTTCAAAAACCCATCCTAGAAATTTATTATAAAATTTTTCTTCTACAATATTGAGGGAAAGAACATTTATTTCTTGTCTTCTAATAATGTTCTTGAATTTCGGCGGCTTCGGATTTTAATGAGCAGAATTACTCTGCGGCCGAAAAGGTTAGGGCTAGAATTAATTCTTGTTTATATAAAAACCATAAAAGATAACATTCTTAAAGAAAGCACAATAGGGGCGGGTTTTTCAGAGCTTTTATTTGTGTACTGCAGACACTGCACGAGGAGAAGCGCTAACGACGAGTTTTTTTGCGACATTTTTTAAGTAAAGATTAGCAGTTCTATCCTAAAGTGAACGGATCTGCTTGGTCGTGAATAAAAACTGTTGTTTGCCATTGTTAGCAAACTGTGCTCTGGCTAATTTTTTGTAGAAAAAAGTAAATTTATTATTTCCGGTGTCAATTTTTTTCTGCATTCTTATTTCCGAAATCATATTTTACAAACAAGAGCAATGATATTATCGCCAAAGTAAGTGTAAAAATGCAGGCAATTGAGAACATTCGTCAAGGTATACGAAATTAATTATCTTAAAGAAAAATATTTTTTTTTCTTTCAAACTTTCTTTTGTAAATTATATATATATATATGTATACATTGAAATGTTTCTTTCTAAATTATTATTAGAATATATCAAATTACAAGTGTATTATCAGTGTTTTGTGGCGTATAGATAAAAAGTATTTTTATTTATTTATTTTTTTAATTTTATATTACTTACTTATTTATTTATTTATTTTTGAAGTTCCGTTTAGAGGAGAAAGACTTGTATGTTGTGTCCATAACAAACATTCTTCCACCTCATTCCCAGAGCTCACAATATTTAAAAATTTTAAGTACAACTTATCACCGTTATTTTTAATACTTTCGTGACCGCTAACGTAGATTCACGTCATTTGAAAATTTGTAACTCCTGCAGTGGGTGTTTGTGCTTCTTTCGCAATCTGTATATCATTTATTTCTTAAGTATATACTTAATATTCATACTTTTACAATGAATGGTTTACTTTGATAAGAAATAATATAATTATAGTGCATGATGTCTTTTTACAATGTAAATATGAGTACAAACAATTTGTTTCTGATATATTGTAACTTGGGAGAATAACGCACACAGGCGGACCTTACTGTCAAAAAGACGAAAACGGTCACGAAAGTGAAGTTTGTTTAAAAATGTTGTAACGAGAAAGAGGTGGGAGGAATCCTGTTCAAACCTTCCAGAACCATGACTAATATCAATTTTTAATATTTATTATAGCGAATTTTTACACATTATGTCTCGATTGAATGTACAAGCTGAAATGGGCAACTGATAATTGCATTAAAGAACACGTTTGTGTCTACTCTTTTGATTTTTGCTTGTTTTGGATTTAATTCATTATTTCAGAAAGGCGTGGCGTTATTGATTCAGGCGTGGTTTCCCCGATTATTATCGTACTTTCAGAATTTATAGCTCGAAAACGACGTGACTATAGTAAAAAGAAAAACTATTTATATATTCTCTTTCGATTAACGCTTGTTTAATGATTACAGTATGGGGTGGTTTTTGGTTAGAAAAATATAATAGTTAACAACGATGCTTTATGCAACAGTTATACAACTGATTAACATGCACAAAAATTTAATAATAGTGGTTCGTAATAAAGGTTTTAGATGTGCGATTTGAAACAATTTTAACCAGTAGATGAAGAGATACTGACATGTGAAAAAATCTCAAGAAGTTTGTAACAGTAATGCAACCTGGCAGAAGATATACATACATGCCAACATTTAATAATATTCCGCAGTATCATTAGCCCCGCGTTCTTTTTTTACACCAGTATTATTTTAGAGTACTTTTCGTCTTATTTGATCGTAATTGCATTTGGCGACTATTACTCTGAAAATTTACTGGTGTGACAAAAAGGGCGGGACTAGCAACACTACGGAATATTAATGAGGATTTTGGCAAGTATGGATATAAACTGAAAGTACGTTAATATTCGTTTTCGTAATAATTATCTTACATATCAAGTCTGATGCATTTATTCGACGTGCTAGATAGTGTTTAACCTTGTAATGCTTAGAAAAAGTTGCAGAATAGCAGGGTTACCTGTAGACCGTTATACGCTCAAATTATTTCAAGATTCGTTTTCAAAATGATTATTTCGTATATCATGTTTGAAGCATTTATAAGTGTTGGAACCAAAAATGTAGCCTTCCCACGCACGGAAAATTTTGCTACAAAGCATCGTAAGCTATCGACCGATATGCAAACAAATCGAATCAGTATAGTATTCTTTATTGTTTTTCATTCCATATACTTAACTTACATGAAATTTAAAATATTGATACGCAAATGAAACAAAGATAAAGCTTTCCCATACACGGGAAAATCTGTAGCATCCTAGTGCTAACATTTAGCCGATAAGTATTCAAATTGAGTATGGAAATAGTGTTTCATAAACACTAGTGCTACAAATATACTGGCCGCTTTGAGTGCAACATCCACGTCTTTTTTTTTGTTCACCAGACGAAAGTTTGTACTTTGTTCCGACTCGAAACAATTATTGTGAGTTTTTTACATTTTATAGTGTTTATTCCTTTCCGGTACTGTGTAACAGGAACATCAACACCTAACTTTAACCCCCTCACCTGCCTAGGAAAACTCACAAGATTCGCTTCACTATACCACTGATTTTCGACCACGCGCGCGTAGTTACGCTTTCATTGTTTCAAAAACATTCCCTTTCAGATTACTCCCACACCCCTCTTCTTTAAAATAAGTAGATCCACTGAAAATACTATCAAAATCACATTCAAGGTAATTTTATTGCATTCCAATACCGTGGGACTAGTTTTAAGGGTAACAGTGCGTAATACAAAGAAAAGATGCGTATATACGCCGGGGGCAGTTAACGCATTGGCTTAGCGAGACGAATATGCCCGGGGCAGTAAAGGGCCCTCTTCACTCACCGTCGACGGAAGCCGAAGCTAATGTTATTCTACGGGAAATTTTATTTACAAATAACTCATTAACTAATACATATTTTTTAATTCTGTTTTCACATTCCGAAAATTCCCAACTGTTAAATTGACGGACCTTTTTTAAAAAAGCATTTTTTTAATATTTTATTTTAAAACTGCAAAATACGAATTTTCAATATGTGAAATTTTTCATTTTGGAATAAAAAAAAAAAAAAAAAAAAAAAAAAACATTTTTTAAAAAGGTCCATGAGTTTAACAGTTGGGAATTTTCTGAATGTGGAAACAGAATTTAAAAATATATATTTGTTAATAAGTTATTTGTAAAGAAAATTTCCCATAGAATAACATTGGCTCGGGCCTCCGGCGACGGTGAGTGAAGAGGGCCGTTAAGGAGTTAATTCCTAAGTTCAAAAACTCATCCTAGAAATTTATTATAAAATTTTTCTTGTACAATATTGAGGGAAAAGAACATTTATTTCTTGTCTTCTAATAATGTTCTTGAATTTCGGCGGCTTCGGATTTTAATGAGCAGAATTACTCTGCGGCCGAAAAGGTTAGGGCTAGAATTAATTCTTGTTTATATAAAAACCATAAGAGATAACATTCTTAAAGAAAGCACGATAGGGGCGGGTTTTTCAGAGCTTTTATTTGTGTACTGCAGCCACAGCACGAGGAGAAGCGCTAACGACGAGTTTATTTTGCGACATTTTTTAAGTAGAGATTAGCAGCTCTATCGTAAAGTGAACGGATCTGCTTCGTCATAAATTGTAGTTTTTCTATTTCGACATCGTTTGGAAATGATGCACTGGCTAATTTTTTGTAGAAAAAATTACACTTATTATTTTCGGTGTCAATTTTTTTCTGCATTCTTATTTCCGAAATCATATTTTACAAACAAGAGCAATGATATTATCGCCAAAGTAAGTGTAAAAATGCAGGCAATTGAGAACATTCGTCAAGGTATACGAAATTAATTATCTTAAAGAAAAAGATTTTTTTCTTTTAAACTTTCTTTTGTAAATTATATATATATATATATATATATACATTGAAATGTTTCTTTCTAAATTATTATTAGAATATATCAAATTGCAAGTGTATTATCAGTGTTTTGTGGCGTATAGATAAAAAGTATTTTTATTTATTTATTTTTTTAATTTTATATTACTTACTTATTTATTTATTTATTTTTGAAGTTCCGTTTAGAGGAGAAAGACTTGTATGTTGTGTCCATAACAAACATTCTTCCACCTCATTCCCAGAGCTCACAATATTTAAAAATTTTAAGTACAACTTATCACCGTTATTTTTAATACTTTCGTGACCGCTAACGTAGATTCACGTCATTTGAAAATTTGTAACTCCTGCAGTGGGTGTTTGTGCTTCTTTCGCAATCTGTATATCATTTATTTCTTAAGTATATACTTAATATTCATACTTTTACAATGAATGGTTTACTTTGATAAGAAATAATATAATTATAGTGCATGATGTCTTTTTACAATGTAAATATGAGTACAAACAATTTGTTTCTGATATATTGTAACTTGGGAGAATAACGCACACAGGCGGACCTTACTGTCAAAAAGACGAAAACGGTCACGAAAGTGAAGTTTGTTTAAAAATGTTGTAACGAGAAAGAGGTGGGAGGAATCCTGTTCAAACCTTCCAGAACCATGACTAATATCAATTTTTAATATTTATTATAGCGAATTTTTACACATTATGTCTCGATTGAATGTACAAGCTGAAATGGGCAACTGATAATTGCATTAAAGAACACGTTTGTGTCTACTCTTTTGATTTTTGCTTGTTTTGGATTTAATTCATTATTTCAGAAAGGCGTGGCGTTATTGATTCAGGCGTGGTTTCCCCGATTATTATCGTACTTTCAGAATTTATAGCTCGAAAACGACGTGACTATAGTAAAAAGAAAAACTATTTATATATTCTCTTTCGATTAATGCTTGTTTAATGATTACAGTATGGGGTGGTTTTTGGTTAGAAAAATATAATAGTTAACAACGATGCTTTATGCAACAGTTATACAACTGATTAACATGCACAAAAATTTAATAATAGTGGTTCGTAATAAAGGTTTTAGATGTGCGATTTGAAACAATTTTAACCAGTAGATGAAGAGATGCTGACATGTGAAAAAATTTCAAGAAGTTTGTAACAGTAATGCAACCTGGCAGAAGATATACATACATGCCAACATCTAATAATATTCCGCAGTATCATTAGCCCCGCGTTCTTTTTTTACACCAGTATTATTTTAGAGTACTTTTCGTCTTATTTGATCGTAATTGCATTTGGCGACTATTACTCTGAAAATTTACTGGTGTGACAAAAAGGGCGGGACTAGCAACACTACGGAATATTAATGAGGATTTTGGCAAGTATGGATATAAACTGAAAGTAAGTTAATATTCGTTTTCGTAATAATTATCTTACATATCAAGTCTGATGCATTTATTCGACGTGCTAGATAGTGTTTAACCTTGTAATGCTTAGAAAAAGTTGCAGAATAGCAGGGTTACCTGTAGACCGTTATACGCTCAAATTATTTCAAGATTCGTTTTCAAAATGATTATTTCGTATATCATGTTTGAAGCATTTATAAGTGTTGGAACCAAAAATGTAGCCTTCCCACGCACGGAAAATTTTGCTACAAAGCATCGTAAGCTATCGACCGATATGCAAACAAATCGAATCAGTATAGTATTCTTTATTGTTTTTCATTCCATATACTTAACTCACATGAAATTTAAAATATTGATACGCAAATGAAACAAAGATAAAGCTTTCCCATACACGGGAAAATCTGTAGCATCCTAGTGCTAACATTTAGCCGATAAGTATTCAAATTGAGTATGGAAATAGTGTTTCATAAACACTAGTGCTACAAATATACTGGCCGCTTTGAGTGCAACATCCACGTCTTTTTTTTTGTTCACCAGACGAAAGTTTGTACTTTGTTCCGACTCGAAACAATTATTGTGAGTTTTTTACATTTTATAGTGTTTATTCCTTTCCGGTACTGTGTAACAGGAACATCAACACCTAACTTTAACCCCCTCACCTGCCTAGGAAAACTCACAAGATTCGCTTCACTATGCCACTGATTTTCGACCACGCGCGCGTAGTTACGCTTTCATTGTTTCAAAAACATTCCCTTTCAGATTACTCCCACACCCCTCTTCTTTAAAATAAGTAGATCCACTGAAAATACTATCAAAATCACATTCAAGGTAATTTTATTGCATTCCAATACCGTGGGACTAGTTTTAAGGGTAACAGTGCGTAATACAAAGAAAAGATGCGTATATACGCCGGGGGCAGTTAACGCATTGGCTTAGCGAGACGAATATGCCCGGGGCAGTAAAGGGCCCTCTTCACTCACCGTCGACGGAAGCCGAAGCTAATGTTATTCTACGGGAAATTTTATTTACAAATAACTCATTAACTAATACATATTTTTTAATTCTGTTTTCACATTCCGAAAATTCCCAACTGTTAAATTGACGGACCTTTTTTAAAAAAGCATTTTTTTAATATTTTATTTTAAAACTGCAAAATACGAATTTTCAATATGTGAAATTTTTCATTTTGGAATAAAAAAAAAAAAAAAAAAAAAAAAAAAAAAAAAAACATTTTTTAAAAAGGTCCATGAGTTTAACAGTTGGGAATTTTCTGAATGTGCAAACAGAATTTAAAAATATATATTTGTTAATAAGTTATTTGTAAAGAAAATTTCCCATAGAATAACATTGGCTCGGGCCTCCGGCGACGGTGAGTGAAGAGGGCCGTTAAGGAGTTAATTCCTAAGTTCAAAAACTCATCCTAGAAATTTATTATAAAATTTTTCTTGTACAATATTGAGGGAAAAGAACATTTATTTCTTGTCTTCTAATAATGTTCTTGAATTTCGGCGGCTTCGGATTTTAATGAGCAGAATTACTCTGCGGCCGAAAAGGTTAGGGCTAGAATTAATTCTTGTTTATATAAAAACCATAAGAGATAACATTCTTAAAGAAAGCACGATAGGGGCGGGTTTTTCAGAGCTTTTATTTGTGTACTGCAGCCACAGCACGAGGAGAAGCGCTAACGACGAGTTTATTTTGCGACATTTTTTAAGTAGAGATTAGCAGCTCTATCGTAAAGTGAACGGATCTGCTTCGTCATAAATTGTAGTTTTTCTATTTCGACATCGTTTGGAAATGGTGCACTGGCTAATTTTTTGTAGAAAAAATTACACTTATTATTTTCGGTGTCAATTTTTTTCTGCATTCTTATTTCCGAAATCATATTTTACAAACAAGAGCAATGATATTATCGCCAAAGTAAGTGTAAAAATGCAGGCAATTGAGAACATTCGTCAAGGTATACGAAATTAATTATCTTAAAGAAAAAGATTTTTTTCTTTTAAACTTTCTTTTGTAAATTATATATATATATATATATACATTGAAATGTTTCTTTCTAAATTATTATTAGAATATATCAAATTGCAAGTGTATTATCAGTGTTTTGTGGCGTATAGATAAAAAGTATTTTTATTTATTTATTTTTTTAATTTTATATTACTTACTTATTTATTTATTTATTTTTGAAGTTCCGTTTAGAGGAGAAAGACTTGTATGTTGTGTCCATAACAAACATTCTTCCACCTCATTCCCAGAGCTCACAATATTTAAAAATTTTAAGTACAACTTATCACCGTTATTTTTAATACTTTCGTGACCGCTAACGTAGATTCACGTCATTTGAAAATTTGTAACTCCTGCAGTGGGTGTTTGTGCTTCTTTCGCAATCTGTATATCATTTATTTCTTAAGTATATACTTAATATTCATACTTTTACAATGAATGGTTTACTTTGATAAGAAATAATATAATTATAGTGCATGATGTCTTTTTACAATGTAAATATGAGTACAAACAATTTGTTTCTGAAATATTGTAACTTGGGAGAATAACGCACACAGGCGGACCTTACTGTCAAAAAGACGAAAACGGTCACGAAAGTGAAGTTTGTTTAAAAATGTTGTAACGAGAAAGAGGTGGGAGGAATCCTGTTCAAACCTTCCAGAACCATGACTAATATCAATTTTTAATATTTATTATAGCGAATTTTTACACATTATGTCTCGATTGAATGTACAAGCTGAAATGGGCAACTCATAATTGCATTAAAGAACACGTTTGTCTCTACTCTTTTGTTTTTTGCTTGTTTTGGCTTTCATTCATTATTTCAGAAAGGCGTGGCGTTATTGATTCAGGCGTGGTTTCCCCGATTACTATCGAACTTTCAGAATTTATAGCTCGAAAACGACCTGACTATAGTAAAAAGAAAAACTATTTATATATTCTCTTTCGATTAATGCTTGTTTAATGATTACAGTATGGGATGGTTTTTGGTTAGAAAAACATAAGTGTTAACAACCATGCTTTATGCAACAGTTATACCTGATTAACATGCACAAAAATTTAATCATAGTTGCTCGCAATAAAGGTTTTAGATGTGCGATTTGAAACAATTTTAACCAGTAGATGAAGAGATGCTGCCATGTGAAAAAATCTCAAGAAGTTTGTAACAGTAATGCAACCTGACAGAAGATATACATACATGCCAAAATCCTTAATAATATTCTGAAGTATCATTAGCACCGCCTTCTTTTTTTACACCAGTATTATTTTAGAGTACTTTTCGTCTTATTTGATCGTAATTGCATTTGGAGACTATTACTCTGAAAATTTACTGGTGTGACAAAAAGGGCGGGACTAGCAACACTACGGAATATTAATGAGGATTTTGGCAAGTATGGATATACACTCAAACTACGTTAAAATCCGTTTTCGTAATAATCATCTTACTTATCAAGTCTGTTGCATTTATTCGACGTGCCAGATAGGGTTTAACCTTGTAATGCTTAGAAAAAGTTGCAGAATAGCAGGGTTACCTGTAGACCGTTATACGCTCAAATTATTTCAAGATTCGTTTTCAAAATGATTATTTCGTATATCATGTTTGAAGCATTTATAAAATGTAGCTTTCCCATACACGGAAAATTTAGCTACAAAGCAGCGTAACCTATCGACCGATATGCAAACAAATCGAATGAGAATAGTATTTTTTATTGTTTTTCATTCCATATACTTAACATACATGAAATTTAAAATATTGATGAGCAAAAGAAACAAAGATAAAGCTTTCTCATACACGGGTAAAGCTGTAGCGTCCTAGCGCTAACATTTAGCCGATAAGTATTCAAATTGAGTATCGAAATAGTATTTCATAAACACTAGTGCTACAAATATACTGGCCGCTTTGTGTGCAACATCCGCGTCTTCTTTTTGTTCACCAGGCGAAAGTTCGTACTTTGTTCCGACTCGAAACAATTATTGTGGGTTTTTTACATTTTATAGTGTTTATTCTTTTCCGGTACTGCGTAACAGGAACATCAATACCTAACTTTAACCCCTTACCTGCCTAGGAAAACTTACATGATTCGCTTCCCAATGCCACCGATTTTCACACAAGCGCGCGTAGTTATGCTTTCATTGTTTCAGAAACATTCCCTTTCAGATTACTCCCACACCCCTCTTCCCTGAAATACGTAGATCCACTGAAAATACTATCTGAATCATATTCAAGGCCATTTTATTGCCTTCCAATACCGGCGGACTAGTTTTAAGGGTAGTAGTGCAATACAAAGAAAAGATGCGTTTATACGCCCGGGACAGTTAACGCATTGGCTTAGCGAGACGAATATGCCCGGGCAATTGAGGGCCCTCTTCACTCACTGTCGCCGGAAGCCGAAGCTAATGTTATTCTATGGGAAATTTTTATTAATAACTTATTAAGTAATACATATTTTTAAATTCTGTTTTCACATTCTGAAATTTCCCAACTGTTAAATTGACGGACCTTTTTGAAAAAAGTATTTTCTTAAATTTTTTATATTTTATTTTGAAACTGCAAAATACGAATTTTCAATATGTGAAGTTTTTCATTTTGCAATTTCAAAACAACATATTAAAAATAAATAAATAAATAAATAAAAAGGTCCGTCAATTTAACAGTTGGGAATATTCTGGATGTGAAAACAGAATTTAAAAATATATGTTTGTTAATAAGTTATTTGTAAAGAAAATTTCCCGTAGAATATTATTGGCTAGGGCCTCCGGCGACGGTGAGTGAAGAGGGCCATTAAGGAGCTAATTCCCAAGTGAAAAAACTCATCCTAGAAATTTTTTATAGAATTTTTCTTCTACAATATTGCGGGAAAACAACATTTATTTCTTGTCTTCAAATATTATTCTTGAATTTCGGTGGCGTCGGATTTTAATGAGCAGAATTGCTCTGCGACCGAAAAGGTTATTCAAAATATTTTACCTATTATTTCTAAAACACAAGTCCCAATTTAACGATTAACTCTTTCAGTCGACTTTCAAAAGAATATGAACATTCCTAATTCATAGGAGAATCAATATTCTTTATGGTCAGATTGGTAATAGCAACTTAGATGATATTCAAATTATATATTAATATATTAATAATATATTAATGAAATAAATTAAAAATTTTAAAATACCTGTTTTAAAACAGTAATTCAGATCGTTTATTTTTGTACAAATAATAATAATAATAATAATAATAATAATAATAATAAATTAATATTAAAACTGGCTTAATAACAAATAAGATCAGGAATTTAACAATGCTGCATTCTATTAAATATGTCAGCCAGTTTCATCTGTTTCATTCTTTTTTGTCTTTCAGTTTGTCGTTGACGGATTAGCATATACTCTTTCATTAGTTGGTTATCGCTGATAAAATCATATTTTTCAAGTCCTTCTAAAAACTGTTGATCGAGATTTCGGGTAGTCGCGCTCATTTTGACTTTCGGTATCAGGAATAAAAACGATCTCTTTTATTAACAACTTTTGGATTTGCCATAGCAAGACAAAAATTTCGTTGTTCTTTTTCGGAATTTTTGCCATCATCCTGACTAATCTGTAAACAATTCATGCTAGTCCGTAAGTCCCTTATCAATTAAATGAAAATCCATAAACTTTACTGACGATCCATAAAAGTTGGCAAACATGTTGCGAATAACAAATTGAGTACTACTACGATTTAAGAGAGGAGATAAAAACGACAAAAAAAAAAAAAAAAAGTCATGAGTGCCGGTTTATGAGTGCTTCCGGATTATAGAAATCCGGATTATAGAAATCCGGATTAAGGATGCTTCGCTGTACTTTATTTTTTTAAACCCTTTAACGTTAATTAGTTTCGCTCTGAAATAAAACTATTCATTTTTTTTTTCAACAATTTTTAAATATTATTTCCTTGTTTTAATCTATTTACAAACTTTCATTTCTTTTCTGTTCGTTAGATGGCAGCAGTACTCTGAAATTAACAAATGGTGTTCGAAAAGAGTTCATATGTAGAAGTCACTTTAAATTTCTCTGTAGATGGAAGCATAGTTGCCGATTTACCACTTTTTGGCTACCAGAAAATTTTAATAGAAATATTTATCTATATACATAAATGGCTATCCTTGGACTCTCTCTGAGTGTGGACGCACCGAGTATTCCTCTAAAGCTTCCTTCTCTTTCTTCATCTTTCTTCTTCTTTCCTCTTCTTCCCATTTTTCTTTCTTCTCCTCCTTCCTTTTTCTTCTTCTCCTTTCTTTTTTCTTTTCTTCTTTCTTTTCTCCTTTTCTTTTTTCATTCTTCTTTTTCTGCTTCTCCTTCCTCTTCTTCTTTTTCTGCTTCTTCTTCTTCTTCTTTCTTTCTCTTTCTTTTTATTTTTCTTTGGGAGGCAGTAGCCCCTCACACAAAATTACATGTCAAATAAAACTGTTTATATTTTACATCATTTAAAAATTACATTGAACTTCATTATCGTACGCTATTGATCTTAAGACCTAATATCAATCTATCTTTATAGTATTGAAATCCAAGGTAAAAAAAAATCGTGTGAGTGATACACCAGATTATTTTCTTTATATACATATATATAAATCTTCAATAATCGTTTGTAGAACATATATTCGAAAGAATAAAACGAATGGTTGAACCATTGTTCTAAGATTACTTAAAAGTTGTTATTGATATATTTTTTTTTCTTTTTTTTTTCTTTTTTTTTTTTTTTTAAACCAAAAAAGGAAAAAGAAAACGCATTTTTTAAGATGTTACTTGTAGAGAACAAAGAATTTTTTACCCATAGCTCTTGAACTAATTGAGCTCTTACCCATAAGGTACAGAAAGTATTGTTTTTGGGTCAAATTTTCGAAATTAAATTTTTAATATATTTACACGTTTTGAAGTCACCTGAATCCACAAAACGTGTTTCTAGCGGTTGGTTTGTGTATCTGTATGTCTGTGTGCGTATCTTTTTGTTATCAGCATATCTCAAGAACAAATAATACTAGAGAGTCAAAACTTGGTATTTTAAATGTGTATCATAAAGGATGCTATGCTACACTAAACTTTTCGTTGAGATCAAGCAGATGGTTCTTTACAGAAACACCCAAAAGTATTCAAATACATTACGTCAATGAGGGATTAACCAACTATACTAAACCAAATGAAACGAATATATATATATATATATATATATATATATATATATATATCATATGCGTAAAAACATGTTTCATATAAAATATGGTATGGAAATCATTTATTGTTTGTTTACAGGGCTACACAAAAGAACTAGATTATAATGTGACTACTTGAAAATTGATGGAAGTGTATTTCACGTTGTGTCGTGTGTTATTAATATATGATTATATTTATGTGTACCGTGGAGTGCCTATGTAATCTTCAAAAGATATACAGGATATCCAATATTTAAGCCATAATAATCTTTTTAATTGTTAGTGGAAGTGCTTTATTGTAACATTTTACCATGTCCTGGAATGCTGCTCAGGAATTGAAATTAATTTCTCATAGCCATAGGGTAAATAATATATATATATTTTAAGCTAAATATTCATCACTTGGACTTTTGTATATTTACACGATTTGAGTCTTCCTGAATACATAAGTCACGTTTTTAACGTTTGATCTTTGTCTGTGTTTCTTAGAGTAAATTAAAAACAAATATTTTCGAGCTATCCAAATGTTGTACTTTGAAGTTAATACGCTTGTTACTGGAAATGTATGATGGAGATAAATAAGTTTCAAGGAATGTTGCGCGTGAAAGTTGTCTGAATAATTTTAAATGAACTTTTGAATTTAATAACAGATTTGAATTCTACATAAATGAATGTACAATAATGAAACGGAGTGTTGAGGGGAGCGGTAGATCCACTCACATAGAATTATTTGTCAAATAAAGCTGTTCTGAAGCCTAATTTGAATTGCTCTAATATAGGTTTACATAACGGTACTCGTTATCTTATCCATTAATCTCCAATTTGTATTTATAGCATTCAATTTCAGGGTAAGAGAAAGTCGTGTGAGTGACACATCAGATTATTTTTTCATCTGATGAAGGGCTGTGTTATAATTTTTAGCTGAAACAAGTGTCGAGTTTTTGTAATTTATAATATTTACTCAGAAAAAATAGTTACTAATTAAATTAACTATTATTTGAAATTACTTAGTTTTACATATATATGTTTATCAACACAAAATGTCTAGAAAATTAAAAATTCTATTTTTTTTTTTTTTTCATTTTTATGATTAGTTATGTGTCTAACAGACATTTTAAAAATTAGTTTAGCAATTTTCAATATAAAACATATAGTGGACATTAAAGGGTTAAATGTGTAAAATATACTTTTTTTCTATGCATTTGTACTAGAAAAATAAATTTTAAAAGATTTCGTAAGTTTGTTTCTTGTAATCTTTTGTTAGTGAAAAAGAAAACAAACATGCGAATATTCCTCGATATAAAGTTTCATTTTATTTTATTGTGATTCGTTTGACTCAAATCTATTTGTTCCATCCTGAATTATTTATGAGAAGGATTTTTATTTATTTATTTATTTTTCTCATAAAAAAAGAAGCGGAATAAAAATACGGTATATCAGTTTTATTTTGTGTTTTCCGAAAATCAAATTACGCACAATACTCCTGTTAAATTATTTGTTTGTTTATATTATTTTTCGCATCCATGATATTGTTTGCGTTAAAATAAAATAAAATAAAAGTACGAAATTTTTGGCGCAAAAATTTAGTATCATTCCATGAAATCTTTTGCATAATATAACTAATATATGACGGCCTATAACTAACATATGATGATTTATTTATTTTTTGCATTCATGATATTGTTTGCGTTAAAATAAAACAAAGTGAAAGTATAAAATTTAGCGTAAAAGTTTAATATCATTTCATGAAATCTTTTGCATAATATAACTAATATATTATGGTCTATAACTAATATATGACGACCCATTTTTCGTATTCATAATATTGTTTGTTTTAAAATAAAATAAAATAAAAAATGAAATTTGGTTCAAAAGTTTAGTAACATTCCATGAAATCTTTTGTGTAATATAACTGATATACGACAGCCTATATCTAATATATGATGACCTACACATCCATGATATTGTTTGCGTTAAAATAAAATAAAATAATAGAATGAAAAATGGCGCCAAAGTTTAGTATCATTCCATAAAATCTTTTGCATAGTATAACTAATATATGACAGCCAATAGCTAATATGTAACTACTAGAGGTGAGTTCGGGCTCTATTTTGGCAATCCGAGCCCGCCCAGGCCCGAAACATTTTTGAACTGAGCTCGCCCGAGCCCGAAAAATTTTGTGTGATCAAAGCCCGAGTTCGCCCGAGCCCGATATTGAAAGTGGTACGCTATGCAACGCATACACAATAGTAAAATTAAATACCGTTTTCGTTTTCAAATTAATTTTCTTATTATCAATCCTCAATTTAAATAACTATAAATGTTATTATAACAATTTATAATGTCTGTGTCTCTGTATACAGTGTATATTTACATAATATATATTTATAGTGCAGCATATTGTTTTTAACGCGCCTATCGGGGGACAAAAAATTAATCCGAATGAGTGATATAATGAGGCCCAATATAACGAAGGAGGAAGGATTACAGTATAACTCTATGACATAATATGCATCCCGTTGAAAAAAAAGTTCTATTTAGAAAAAGAAAAGTCAAAGCTACTCAGGTTTGCAAGATTATTTTGTAATTTATAACCTATCATGACTATTTATGACATTACTAAAGAAGCTCTCAAAATGAATATATATATATATATATATTAACATTTTCCAGTTAGTGAAGAATAAAATAAACGGAACTTCTAGCTTGAATCCGAGCCCGCCCGGGGCCCGAAGACTTGCGTAAGATTTGAGCCCGATCGGGCTCGGGCTCGGGCTTACGGGCTCGGGCTGAGCCCGTCTCATCTCTAATAACTACCTATTTTTTGTGTCCATGATATTGTTTATATTAAAACAAAATAAAATAAAAGTACGAAATTCGGCGCAAAAGTTTAGTATCATTCCATGAAATCTTTTGCGTAATATAACTAATATATGACGGACTTAAGAAAATTTTCATCTAACAAATTCCTACAATAGAAATTATTAATAAATAGCATTATTTAATTATTAAATTAATTTATAAAAAATATTATTTATTATAATTATTTTTCATGATGAATGCAGTCGAGTTTAATCTCCAAGAAGTATAGCACTAAATCTCGGAAGAAAGTCAATTTTGTACCTATAGAAGAAATCGGAAAAAATCTCCCCCCCCCCCTTTTTTTTTCTCAAGTTAAAAATTTTAAAATCAATAACTGTTTTAAATTATGGCAGTTTTAAGGTTAAAAAATTTACTTTAAAGATATTGATGAGTATTTGTTGTTTATTTTGTTTTACTTTTATTTATTTATTTATTTATTTTTTTCATACAAACGCTGATATTTTACCCCTAAGACGAGGATTACGTCCTAGCAGCGGGTAGGGGGAAGCAATGCTTCAAAATATGTTTTTTTTCTTTAGTTGCAATTTTCTATCTATAATAGTAAAAGAAAAGTGTGTCTGTCTGTTCTTCTATACGTTCAGCCCCTATTGAACGTAGATATACAAAAATTGACATACGGATGCTCAGGAGCCATTACGAGGGGTTAGTGAAAACAGAATTAATTAAATACGGATATTAATTAAAACGTCAACTTATGTCAATTTAATAAACGAGTTGATTCTGAGTTTAAGAAAGCATTTAAGGAGGCCAAATAAATTAGAAATATTGCTTCGATTTGCTTTTTTAAATTTGTGCCAAATGAAGGTGCGATTTTTCTGAATGCAGGGGAACAACTCTCTAATCGATGAAACAATTAGATTTTTTTTTTTTTTTTATTAAGTAAATTATGAATTTTTATTGGTAACGCTTCATTATTTCACTTATCATTCTACAGTGCCAGGCATTCTGGAAGACGATTCTTCTAGTTAAAAATAACTGTTTTTCATTTTTTTATATACAACGTGACTAGAAATAAATAAGGCACTGGGAATAAAAAAGAACAGTTTTTGAATTTTTTAAAGGGTCACGCGAACCAACTGGTCGCCGAAGGCGGCTAGTTATAAATGATTTTTTAGCATTTCACGATGATTTGCTAAAAATAATTCTCATTGAGGCCATTTATAGGAAAATTTGCCCTGTACTGCAGTTTTAAAAATTATGAAAAATTAGAATCCCAGATAACACAAAATCATCTTCAGGATGTCCGAGGAATTCAGTAGTGGCACCAGAAATTCCCCGACGGTGGGACACCACCTCCCCGACAGGGGGGCATTACATAAAGATAGTTTATTATATGAGTATTTATCAAAAACTGCAATACTCTTAATAATATTACTGTTAATGTTTGTACTATTCCATTTGTTAGTACTCTTCATGGTCTTGGAGATCATCGCGCCACAGAGAGACATTTTCAAAAAATATCGTGGTCAAAACGTGTTCTAGACCTCTCAAAGCATGTATATTCATGGAAAACTGGAAGATGAAAATTTTTACGAATCCAATACTTTCATCTATTGAATACAGAATGAAAAAACTGGAATGCTCCAAATTTGTAAAAGGAAAGAAAAATGCTGCTAAATGTAGAAAAACTGAAAAATTTGTATCCCCCCCCCCCCGAGAGGTTTTAGGAGTATGCCCCGATGAGGGTCACAGACGCACGAATGGGGGGGGGTGCCCCCCTCCCCCCCGGCTCCATATCTGGCGCCACTTCTGCCGAGGATGAACATTTTCGGATCTCCAATTGTCCTCAGGACATCCAAATCTTATCCACAGACATCCTCTGTTCATCATTATGACAAAATGTCTGCAGAATCTGTATCCCAGGGACGGTTAGAATACGTCCCATGAGGCTCAAATTTGACTGATGACATTTCAGGCCTATTAAAAAAAAAAAAAAAAAAAAAAAAAAAAACTTTAGGAATTTTGAGGACATTCTTGGGATGATTACATTCTGAAATCTGCTGAGGATCATCATAGGATGTTCCCTAAACTGTGGTATTTCACCTATAACCCTTTGCCGGCCCCATTTAATTCAACACTCCTGGTCAATATTGCTAAATTTAGGGACTTCAATGTCCACCACAAAATCTTAAGTGTAACAGTTGACTATTTACTTCGAAGGCTATTCGTCCATTATTTATATCAAATCATACTCCTTAGAATATTGGTGAAAACTGAATAAAAGAGCCTTTAATTTCATCACTGAAAAAAATTGTATTTTTTAAAAATAATTCGCTTTATTAGTTATACCATAGCCTTCTAAATTAGATGCCTTCCGCGTGGCACAGAAACTTGGCAACAGTTCAGGCGGTAGACAGTGCCTCCTGGTACAGAGTGCACGACTTTTTTATTCAACAGCCACCAAAAGTTTTTAAAAATGGGATTTGATACACATAAAAGTCGAATAGAATCGAAGAAACGTCGATTATATATATCATATATCACTTCTTAAAATTATTGGAGACAGTTGAATAAAAAAAAACGCGCAATCTGTACCAGGTGGTGCTGTCTACCGCTTGAACTGTTGTCAAGTTTCCGAGCCGCACGAAAGGCATCTAGTTTAGGAGGCTATGGTTATGCATATATATATATATATATATATATATATATATTATCTTTCATTCACTCAAGTTTTGAAATAAATAAATAAATAATAATAATTAAAAAAAAAAAAAAAAAAAAAAAAAAAAAAAGAAAAAAGAAACATTTTGCTCAAACTCAACTTTAAAAATTTCATTCATTCTGAAGATATTTTTTTAATAGATTGTAAGACGTCGGGAAAAAAAAAAGTTCTTGTTTTCAGTATTTTCTGATCGGACATCCTGTGGATGTCCTCACTTTATCTATTTTATTCTAGAGTGAAAACAGGACATTCGAGACTTAAAAAGAACATCTAGAGATGTCATATACTATCTGGGATGGAAACCCCACTTGTTAGGCGATTTTCCCCCAAAAGCAAATAATTCGCCCTTTTCTCTGCATGTCTCTGCTAACGAGCCATTTGTCGGAATTCAATACAAGGTTTCCTGTAGCATCCTCATATGATACAGGTATAATGGTATAATACGTCGTATCTGAACTATCTGATAATATATGTTTTTGTGTTAACCACTTCACCGGCCATCCCTAGATAACCCGGGGGAAACATAACTTTCCACTCACTACAGTGGCCGGTGAATTGGAAGTTGATAGCAGATTCACAGACTCACCCACAACACAGATTAACAGCTAAAAACTTAATTTTCTGATTTAGAGGACTTGAAAACATGTAAAAATAGTAAAAACTAAATTTTGAAACTATGACACACAGACTATATTTTCTCTATCATTATATGTGTCAGAGAGAGAGAGAGAGAAAAGGCATTTGAACAATATAATTTGACTGAAAACAATCCCCGCACACACACACAAAAAAATAAAAGTTATGAACAGGAGTACGAGAAAATTTGCAGTTTTACATTTAGATGCAGGTAAATACGTGGAAGAAAACAGCTTTTAAATAGAAAATAACAACAATAAAAATTAAAAATTCTGTCAAAGGCAGAATTTAGTTTAGTATGAAGAACTATTAACTTCAATTTGTAAAATTTTTATTATTTATTTATTTATTAATCTTATTTTTTGATCGTGAAACTGAGCCACGTACTTTTTAAAATGACGGAAAATAATTAAAATGAAGTGTTTCCACCTAAATTTCATACTTTAGTTAATTTTAAAAAATCTAATCTTTGAGTTGAAAAACAGTTTGCAGTCCTGGATTCCAAAAAATCGCCCCTTTCATTTGGTACCGAATTTGTAACGAAAGGATTGATATTTCTAATTTATTTTGGTGTTACAAGAAACTGGTCTACAAAAACTCCCGATTGAAACTAATAATCCTATCCTTAAAAAAAAAAAAAAAAAGTGAAAAACACGCAGATATAAAAAATAAAAATAAAAAATCAAACATATTGAAATTTTGCTTATAACAAATCAGAAAGAACTGTCCTAAGCAACTGCCATTTAGAATCATTTCTTCATTTTTAATTAAATTATTTTCTTCTCATCATCATTATTTTCTCTGCCCATTATCTAATTTACATTTCGTAATGCTCTGAAAGTCTTTTAATATTTATTTAATTAACTCAACATAGCGACTCTGACCATAGTTTTAATGAAAAACAGAGTGACATCAATTTAATTACGAGAAAACAAAACACAATTAAAGCATCTCAATTAATTTTTGTTTCATTATTAAATGCCAGAAACTGTTTCATCTGCTTCTTTTCTCCTATGCTTATTCTCTTTTTGTGGCCTAGGGCATATCTGGTTAGATTATCTGCATTTTTAGAACATAAATGATTAATTTCTTTACTAATAAGTATTCTTTTTACACCATTAAGACTAAAATATCGGCAATACCAGGGTATTTTTATGGAGAGGATAGTTCAGTCTTTATTTTGCAATTAGGTTTTCGTTAGCATTTTGAGATAATGATTTAGCATCGGACATTAAAACAGTTTACTTAAGTTTTGATTAGAATATAGGATTTTTTTACTTTCTTTTATACACACACACTACAGAGAGAAAAAAAAAGACGCACTTGGATATTTTTGTTTTTCCTTTCAAAAATCATCAATTTTAAAATTTTAAATGGATACAAGAGAGTAGTGATTTTACTGGATATCGAATATGATATCTGAAACACTAATATCTGCGGGATACGTATATGCGATATCCAGCAAATTCACTATAAGTTCTATCCCTATTTTTCATCCTCGCTTTCCCAAGATGTGGTTGACATTTTGACCCCATTTTGTAGTTGAAATTTAGTTAAGCCCACCTCATTCAAAAAATGTGCTAATTCGCCAGAGACAGCAAACTTAACCAGTGGAATCTTGCACGAAGATTTGTTCTAAACGATACAAAAAGGCGTGGTGCTGGTGATTTTTGCCATACATGCCAAGCGGCAGCTGAAAGCAATTATTTTGCAGTAACACCTTGATCTTTAAAAGCGAGGGTTAAATAAATAAATATGATATTTTCAAAGAAAAAATGTAAATTATCCACGTGCAGCCTCCCCCCCCCCTTAGTTACGACGCCTAAAATATATAGTGTGGAAAGCGACCTGCAAATCAGTGACTTGAGAATTAAACTTCTCACCAGAGGTCAGGATGATCGAGTTTATTGCTTGAAAACCCCTTGGTTACAGTCGGCAGAAAAATTATTCGATCGCTAGCAAAAATTCCTGTGTTAAAAAAGCACACTTAATACTGTTTTGTTAAATAAATCCTTGTCGAATCATGCTCTTAGTCTAAGAACATGATTCGACAAGAATTTATTTAACAAAACTGTATTAAGTGTGCATTTTTTTTATATAGGAATTTTTGCTAGCGTTCGAATAATTTTGCTGCTGACTGTAATGGACAATACCCGTTTTCTTGGGTTCGAGGCTAAATCATACCAATATATGACTTTTATTCTCGATTTCCCTATGAATTTCCCTCTAGATACAAATATTTCCCTACACAAAGCAAACGTTTCCCAATAAAGTATAAACGTAAACATTATAATCCTGTATTTTTCGCTATAATAATCACGTGCCAAGGGTTTATTACGTAACACGGTTAAAGTCCATTATGTGCTTAGATCACGTTATTGAGCAGACAAAACTAGGAAAAAACTCTCTGCACTGGACTCTTCGATTTGAGCAAAAAATTCGATCGCAGCGACACCTGGGAAGCTTAAAATTTTTTAGCAGTATTTTAAATATTCGATCATAAGCGCTTGCCTCACTGTATATTCAAGACGCTGTACCTTAATGTACACTAGTTGGTCTACGTCTGCCTCACGCTCGATATTTACAAATGCAGTTCCAAATTGATTTCTTCTTACTAATTCTAATTATTAAACGTTGGTTTATATGATATTTAAAACAAATAGCTTCATGTTTTACATCATGTAAAATATGATACTAATATATGTGTACTAATATATGTGTAGCATGTAAAATATGATACGAAGAAGTAAAACATGATACTTATATGTTTAAAGTCCAAATATTCCTCAAAAAATTAAAAATAACATTATAATCATTTACTCTAAATTTTATAGCCACGTATCTATTTGTTTATTTATTTATGTTATTAACTTCTATACTGAATTTATTATTACAAATTCTTATTATTTTCTCCTCACGTATAAAAATTCCGCATAGCAATGAAACGAGTTTATTCTAAAAGTAGATATTGTTTTGTTTTATTCCATTCTTTTTTTAACGAAGGAATAAATTCTGGCAAATCATCAGGCTATTTTACTTTATTTCTTGCGGTGGTGACAACTATATTTAAATACTATACTGCAATTATTTTTAAATAAGATATATCTGTAAATGAACCAATGAAGTATGTTTTATTTATAATTTAAATAACTCAACGATTTTTTCAAAAACATGCAAATAATCACTATATTTAAATGAATTTTCAAAAGAATTGAATCACTATTTATTTTTGTATCACGTTATAAAAAGAAAATTACCTACAGTCGGTAAGAAAAGTGTCCCAACACTAGCAAAAATTCCTATGTAAAAAAAAATACACTTCGTACGGTTTTGTTAAATAAATCGATATCGAATCATGTTCTTACACTAAGAACAGGATTCGGCAAGGATTTATTTAACAAAACCGTATGAAGTGTACTTTTTTTACATAGGAATTTTTGCTAGTGTTCGGACACTTTTGTTACCGACTGTACATTGAAATTTCTCGAAACCTCGCTTCGGGTACCCACTGTCTACGGCAGCGCTTTTTCCGCCCACACTACATCGGTTTCAGGTTTCCACTGCCTGCAGAAAGATCTCTCCGGGCACTTCAGTTGGGGTATTTATTAATGATAGGTGGATCTGCTAGTATTTAAGATCTACTATTTTAAAGATGACTGTATCTCAGCATCTGTTATATATTTTTGGTTTTGATCCATGTATTTCATAACCCTCGCTCTTTACACTATATTACCATATGATTCTGACCGATGTAATAAATGACATAAAAAGCAGATTTTTTTTAAAAAGGAATTAAATTAAATTAAAAATAGATAAATTTTCCTTAAACTTAATTTTTAGTCAGGCTAATCCTTTCTACTATAAACTACCATTTTCCCGATAAATACTACATATATATATATTATATACATATATATAAAGATTTTTCTTTCGAAGGAATTAATTAGAGAAATGAAAAATACAAAGTTATTATAATATAAAAATCATATATAAACATAACTGTTATAAAAAAGTTTTTAAATTTAAAATTTAGAGTGTTTAATTTTTTCTACTGCATTACCATTTGATTTTTAATAAACATAATAATGATAATAATAATAATAAGAAGAAGAAGAAGAAGAAGATTTTTGCTTTCAAATAAATGAAAAATAAATAGCGTAATAGCCGTTGCTAAGATACGCAGACGATTGAAACGTAAGAATAACATTTAGAAAAATAAAACACAGAAGCGATTATTTAAAGTCGAAAAAAAAATTAATTAAAAAGAATTCATATTCGAAATTCGAAAAAGTCTCGATGAGGTTCACAGCTACAGGGACTTAGGTAAGGTATCCATATGCCAAATTTTGTAGCTCTACGATCAGTATTGTGAGCACTAGAGCGCTGACAAACAGACACGCATACACACACACAGACACTTCTCTTTATTTGTATAGATTATAATCTGCTTCAGTATATTGTTGCCATTGTGAAGTAAGTTTTTCCGATAATCTGTCCTTTTTTAAATATTTAATTCGTTTTAAATGCATGCATGGAAAACAAGGATAAAACTTTATTTTCTTTGTTTCAATATATTGTTGTAGCCATGATATAATTTTTTTAGCATTATCACCGAACACTTGAGCTTTTATTTTTAAGAAGATAGTAAATAAATTATTATTTTGTTGTTGACATTTCGAAATAGAGTTTTTTGTTAAGATTTTACACTTTTTCAGGTCCTCTGTATCCGAAAAACATGCATTTTAGCAGTTTGTCTGTATGTCTGTGCATGTGAGACTTTTATCAGCATAATTCAAAAACAAATCACACGCCGGCAAGAAAAATGATGCAACTCAAAAATGCGACAGTTGAGAAAAATAAACAGGAAGATGAAGACATCGCACTGACAAAAAACTAACAAAATTATTTCTGTTATCTATAATTTTGGAGATAGGCTACTGCAGATGGCGTTATATGTTTATGGAAGTTGTTTGATTTAGTGTTGCCAACTGTACGGATTTGTCCCTATGCGTAGGGACTCTCTTCAAGTTGTATGGACAGATTTTGAATTCGTAGGGATTTTCTTTGGTATTTTTCAACCACATTTCTTGCGATAATGGGAGGCTCTGCGCAAGGGCCGACTCAACGAATTCAGTGTTAAAATAGGGATGATAACAATCGTGGTTAAAAGAAAATAAGTGATAAGGAATACCGAATGACTCGATGTTTAACGAATCCTGTTGGTCAGTTTGGCACCTCTCCAAACCTTTTGAATCTCACTCAAAGCTAGGCGCAAGAAATGCGGTTGCACTATACTTTTGTAAGACATTTTATATGATTTTCCATGGATTTTTGTTAACTTTTCCGCCTTTTATTTAAGTAGGGACTTTTGGACTCAAATAGACATTCACGCATTCATACAGGAGAAAAGCCACATGTGTGTGAAATATGTTTTAAAGGCTTTTTTCAAAAGTATCATTTAAATGAGCATTTACGTACTCATACAAGGGAAAAGCCATATGTATGTGAAATTTGTTCCAAAGGTTTTCCTCAAAAAAGTGCTCTGCTTATAGTCTGTTCAACTTAAACTGATACCGAAAATAAACAAAACCACATGTTGTTTGGCGACATGGATAATGTTACTGTCACTGTTGGCGCTAGCCAAGGTCACTCATTTCTCCCCTTCTTTTGTTAGAATTTTCCCACCTCTTCTTTTGTTATCTTAACACTTTTTCTTACTTTAATGGGTCTTTTCATTGTTATACGTCTTGTAAGGTACAAATTTTTGTCATAAACTCCAAAATACAAAAAGAAGTGGTGGGGGATAGTTTTATCTTTTAACGAGCTATTTTTTGTTTGGAGGGGGTTTGGTTAAAGGATAAATCTTAACACATTATTTTCATGAATAGCAAAAGTTGCCATTTCCGCGAGAAAGGCACAAATGTGGAATACCTTTGTAACCCGTTTGTTTACTTCGGGTATCACTTTAACTTGAACGGACTATAGACATTTACGAATTCACACAGGAGAAGAGACACATGTTTGTGAGCGTACTCATACAAGAGAAAAGCCACATGTGTGTGAAATATGTCTGAAAGGATTCGCAGATAAAAGAGATTTAAATATACATTCACGTACTCATACAGGAGGAAAGCCACATTTGTGTGAAATTTGTTCTAAAGGTTTTTCTCAAAAAGGTAGTCTCAATATACACTTGCTAACTCATACAGGAGAAGAGCCACATGTGTGTGAAATATGTTCTAGAAAGTTTTCCGGGAAAAGAAACCTATTTAAACATTTACGGACACATACAGGAGAAAAGCCACATGTGTGTGAAATATGTTCTAAAAAGTTTTCCCAAAAAAGTAACCTAACTAAACATTTACGTACTCATACAGGAGAAAAGCCATATGAGTGTGAAACATGTCTTAAACGATTCATAGATATAAGTAAATTAAAAAGACATTCACGTACTCATACAAGAGAAAAACCGTACGTATGTGAAATTTGTTCTAAAGGTTTTTCGCAAAAAGGTGTTCTGAATGCACATTTGCGAATTCACACAGGAGAAAAGCCATATGTATGTGAAATTTGTTCTAAAGGTTTTTCTCAAAAAGGTGCTCTGCATACACATTTGCGAATTCATACAGGCGAAGAGACACGTGTGTGAAATATGTTCTAAAAAGTTTTCTGATAAAATAAATCTAATTAAACATTTACGTACTGATACAGGAGAAAATCTACATGTATGTGAAATATGTCTTAAAGGATTCATAGATAACAGTAAATTAAAGAGACATTCACGTACTCATACAGGAGGAAAAACACGTGTGTTAAATTTGTTCTAAAGGATTTTCTCAAAAAGATAGTCTCGGTACACATTTGTTAATTCACACAGGAGAAAAGTCATATATATGTGTGAAATTTGTTTTAAAGGGTTTTCTCGAAAAGATACTCTGAATACACATTTGCGCATCCACGTAGGAGAAAAGCCACATGTTTGTGAAATATGTTCTAGAAAGTTTTCTGATAAAAGAGATCTATTTAAACATTTACGTATTCATACAGGAGAAAAGCACTATGTGTAAAATTTTTTCCAATGTTTTTTATGAAAGCGACAGTTTGAATAAACATTGATTCAATCGTACAAAAAAGAAAAAAAAAATCTTAGCTCTGGGAAGATTGCTATAAAAAACTGTGTAATAAAAGTGATCTAAACATACATTCACACTTTCAATCAGTAGAAATACAATATATGAAATTTGTTGTGAAGATTTTTCTCAAAAGAAAAATAATCTGAGGTACCATTTACGTATTCACTTGCATAAAAATCACTCACACAGGTGAAAAGCCATTCGTGTCTGAATTATGTTCTGAAGCATGGTAAAAAATTAAACATTTAAATATATATGCATGCATTAACGTCGGAGGAAAGCCATACTGTGTGAAGTGTATTTCAAAGATATATTGCTGCCTCATTCTTAGAAGAAAAAATATATATATGTTTATTTATTTATTTTATTTTTATTTATTTATTTATTTATTTTTTTTGCATTTACTTTGAAAATGATTTAAACAACAGTAAACTGGGGTTCGCTTCATCGAGTCAAGACGTTTGTTTTAGTGCTCCCGATGATCGGCTAAAGACAAAAGGAAAGGGCTCTTACTCAAGTAAAATCCAACAGCTTTTCTTAAAGCTCCAAATCGATATAGGACCATGTCCAATACAGAGAATAACCACCACCAGGAAGAGGATGAAGACGCCTCCTCAGACGCTTCGACCACAAGCTCCTCTTCAAACCAACCAATAAAATCAAGTATCTCCACGAGATCAAAGACATCCACAATAAATACAAAGCCAAAAGCCAAAGACTATTTGAAAGATCCCACAAAAGGGAGTATAGTTTATGAGGACTTCTCCACCTACAATACAATTAAAGGCGTAACAGTAGTAGAAATGGATCTCATAGCTAAATCTAGACCAAACATAAGCCTAATGAAGGCTCTTAACAAAGCATTCCTAAGGATAAAGCTCCTGAATAGGGCAGCGACAGCAAAGGCCAAGGCAGAAAGCCAAGCCACACAGGACCTTCCTACACCCACCTCACAACAAACGACACCGGAAAAAACAATGCCATCGACAGAAGCCTCTCCACTACCAGCATTAGTACCACCACCTCTCCCACCAAGACTCTCAGAACAGTCCTCACCAAAACCACATGAAACAAGCAACCACCAACAATGCTCCCCTTCTGTCAACCTGAAGATCGATCTCCAAACAGAGTTCGCCCTACTTAAAACAAGACTACAAGAACTCAAAGATATCCAAACAGACATGAATACAACACTGGGAAGGCAGGAAGCCTTCATCAAGGATAACCTCAAGCCCCACTCTCCTGAGTCCCAAAACGAAACAGTCCAGCAAGAGAACAGCCACCAAGATTGCCCACCATCCACATCAAGTACATCCAAAGATGCACCAACATTTTCACAGATAACAGCAAGTCCACCGAACACAGCACACAGTACAACCAGTCATCAACGCCGACCCGAAAACATATTTGCACAAGCCTCAATAGCCACCCAACAAACAAGAAAAAACATTCATGTCACACCAAAAACACAAAGAGACAGCGGTAGGCATATTATGGACGCCCTCAGAACGCATCACGTATCTACACAAGCAAAAATAGATTTCACTAAGATCCTCCGTACATCTGTAGATATCCACTGCAAAACTGAAGCCGACGCAAAAATCCTAATGCAAGAGCTCCAAAATAACACAGAACTAGAAAATACTCTCAATTTCAAACAAAGGCCCTGCCCACCAATGAGGATCCTGCTCATGGGAGTTCCAGATGAAATGGACGCGGACACAATACAACACAGACTCAATGAAATCACAAGAACAAATGCTAACAAAGACCCAATAATACAGATCCTGAGGAAACAAAAGTCAAGACTACCACAAGCCAACAATTGGATTCTACATATGCCGACTCCTTACGCGGAGGCCTTCCTGGCGATACAAGCGGTGCAGCTGGGTCTCTTCAAATGCTATGTTAGGCCCTATACAGAAATAAGCAGATGCTCGAACTGCCAAGCTCTAGACCACACCATCCACACCTGCACAAGCAACATCTTCTGCTCGCACTGCTCTGGCGGGCATAAAAATGAAAACTGCAGCCTAAGGCCCAGCTGTATCAATTGCCAACGACAAAATAGCGTCAGACGCACACAGGGGCTACTTTCCTTTCCCTCTAACCACCCAGCTTACTCCTTGACCTGACCAATACTGAAGGAAAGTTACTCTCGCAAAAGAGAATATCTAAACAAGAAATATCCCACCAACAAAGACACGACACAAACAGCCCAACAAGCCAACACCCAAACACAGCAACACAAGACCAACAACACACACCAGAGCAATAACACCAGACGCACAGGAAGATCTAGAGGCAGGCAGCACAACCGTTCCTCCTCCCGCAGTCCCTCATCCAGAAGACCAAACCCTCCAGACCAAACAAGTCACCAACCTACTCCTGTGAAATTCCACCAACGTAACCAGAGCACATCAAGACAACAACATAGGCACAACGAATCATCACGAAACAACCAAAGGCCACCATCATACACCAGATCACAATCACGCCCAAGACAACAAAGAAACCACATGAGTAACCCACCTGACTGGTCGTACAACCCTTATCTGTACGGCCCCCCTCAGATGTACTACTCAGGACCAGCACAGTTCGATTACGACTACCAAATGGAATGTGACGAGGCCTATTACCACCCTCCAACCTCATCACACTACGCCCAACGAGAACGAGACCAAGTAAGAGGAATCTACAAAGAACTAAGAACCAGACTAGAAGACAAATACCCTCCACCACCAGCTCCATCACAACTGCCAAGACCACAGCCTCACCAACAATTCCCAGGCGGTCAACTCTCCACCCAGACATCAACCAGTCTCAGCCAGTAGGTAAGCTCCTTCAACCTTTCTAAACTCTAACTTCTGTCCTATTCCCAATGTCCTCATCATCAGTTTCCTCCTCTCCTCCCCCAGCAGCAGCACCCTCAATTCCTCTCACCTCGTTCAATAACCTGAAAATCCTGCAGATCAACCTCAATAACTGTAAGGCGGCAAACTCGGCAGCACGAGAATTCATGGAGAAGAACTCTATTGATGTCGGGCTGCTGCAAGATGCCTACTGCACTAAAGAGGGTGATCTGTATGGTTTTCCCTCCTCCTGGTCCAGGTTTGAGTCCGTCAAACACTCAGCACACATTGTCATCGCAGCACAAGACCTCACCTACACTCACCTATTCACTGGGGAGCATTGTGTTTTTATAACTATGACCACCAATGAAGGTGAATTGTACCTTGGCAGCGCATACGCAGCCCCGTCTGCAGATTTCGAGGACTGCATGCAGGAGTGGCAGCACTTAATCAATCACAAAACACTCTTTCTATGTGGCTGCGACCTCAATGCAAATTCACCTCTGTTGTGTTCTCCCCGTGAGGATGCAAGAGGAAGCAGCCTCATAGAATACATCACAATAAATAACCTCTGTCTAGCTAACATTGAAAATTCACAACCGACCTTCCAAAAATGCGATGCCAAAGGCTGGCCTGATTTCACACTAGTAAACCCGAAAACATACGCCAAAATGAGCGACTGGTCGGTCCTGGATATAGCCAACTGCTCAGATCATAAATACATAACATATACCCTAAAATCCTCACCAACTAAATCAACTCTTCGAAGGTTTGCTACAAAACGTGGCAACTTCTCAAAATTTAATAAAATACTTAAACTATCCACCGATAAACTAACTGGCACCATTAGTACAGTAAGGAACACCCAAGACTTAGAAAATGCAACCTCTTCTATTATCTCCACAATACACGCTGCTGCCTCTTCAGCCTTCAGGCTCAAACAATCGGGACGGAAATTCACCTACAATTTCTGGTCCCCTCAACTCAGATCCATGCGAAACCGCCTGACAGCACTCCGGAGACAACAAAAATATATCAACCCCTCAGATCTAATGCAACACAAACTTAAAATCCGCCAACTCTCGGCAACATTCAAAAAACAAATAAACATTGCAAAACATAACGCATGGAAACATTTTTGCACAACACAAACAAACATCCATGGCACTGCACAGAAATTCTATAGTAATAAATTTTTCACACCAACAGAACTCAAACTTGAACGTCCTCCAGCTCTTTCCTCTAAACACAACAACCTAGAATATATCACCTCAGTTCTCTTCCCTCCGAGTAAATTCACCAGCCCCCATATTCCAATTTTTTCAGGTCCCATGGACGAAGCCTTCACGGAGGCAGAAATCCGGGCTGCTCTTTATAGCTTTAACGTAAATAAGGCCCCTGGACCTGACAGCATAGACTTCAGAATCCTTAGACACTCCTTCAATACACTCACATATATTTTTCACACATGGACAAACTTATGCCTCGAACTACAATATTTTCCAGAAATTCTCAGAAGGGGTGAAGTGGTGTACTTTCTGAAGCAAGGGAAGCTTCCCTCTGAACCCTCCTCTTATCGACCGATCTGCCTGCTCCCAACAATAGGCAAATTACTAGAAAAGCTCATTGTCAATAGACTAAATTTTTACCTGGAATCCAATAATCTTCTACACCCCAACCAATTCGGGTTCAGAGAGGGCAGATCATGTGAACTCGCTTTGCAGCAAATTTTAAACTCCTGCGCTCTTAACTTTCAGTCTGGAAAGTACACCACTCTTATTTCACTTGACATTAAAGGGGCTTTCGACAACATCGAATGGCCACACATCCTACACACTCTACAAACACTTAACTGCCCGAGAAATCTTGCGGGAGTCATCAGCTCTTACCTCTCCAACAGTAAAATCTTGATTAACTGGGGCCCTAACTACAGTGTTTTTCCACAATCTAAGGGCTGCCCCCAGGGATCGTGCCTAGGCCCGATCCTCTGGAACTTGGTGGCCAACAAAATTCTTCTAAAAATGAACTCAGAGGGTTTTAAAACCCTCGCATATGCTGATGACTTCTCTGTGATTCTCTCGGGTTTAACGAGAAAAGTTCTGGAGGAACAGGCCCAGGCTGCCCTCTCCCTCTTCAGCTCCCTATTAATAGAATCAGATCTAACACTCTCACCCTCGAAAACGCAAGCATTAACCTTCTCCTTTCCAAGACTCCTTAAACGGAACCCAGTGATGAGGATCGATGGCGTCAGTGTCCGTCATGTTCCACAACTAAAAATATTGGGAATCACAATAGATAGAAACCTAAACTGGCTGGCACACATACAAGACCTAAAAATAAAAACTTCTAAAATCTTCCACAATTCAGCAAAAATGGCAGGGAAGAGGTGGGGTATATCCACCTTCTTCCTAAAAACCTGGTATAAAATAGTAATAGAAAAGATCCTAACCTACGGCGCTGGCATTTGGGGGGGCAACCTCACCAAAGCAGCGTCGAATAAACTTAACTCAATACAGAGAATGTTTTTGGTCCAAATCTCTAGAGGTTACAAAACAATCTCTACTGATGCCCTCACAGTCATCACTGGTATTCCACATGCTCACCTCCAATTAAAATACAACTTTAACAAAACTAACGTCCTGCAATTAAATAATTCCATTCTCACAGGTACTCTCCTCCCTAATATTCATGTCCAACAGCTTTCTAACAGCTGGCAAATACACCCAGCACAGGATGCTGCTTCCCTTTTCATAAATTGTGCAAAAAACAGCTTCTCCCCGTCTGCTCAACTGGCAATCTACACTGATGGCTCCAAAACCGATCATGGAGTGGGAGCTGCACTCTGCGTTTTAAACAATAACAAAGTTCTCCATCAGTGGGCAGGCAGGCTCGCAGACCACAATTCGGTCTTTCAGGCTGAGCTCTTTGCCATCCTGAAGGCAGTTGAGTGGTCAGAAAATAACTCTCCAGACTACAATCAAATCTCAATCTTCAGTGACAGCCTCTCGAGCCTGCAGGCCATAGCTCGCCACAAGAGCAGACACCCACAAGTAATTGAAATTAAAATAAAGCTCTCAAAATTAAAAACTAAAATCTCCCTGGCACACGTTTCTGCCCATAAGGGGGTCGTCGGAAATGAACTAGCGGACTCTCTTGCAAAATCAGCAACAAAATCTAGTGACATAGCCTATTCACTCCCAGCTCCCCCTTCCTTCATAAAATATCACCTAAATCAAAAACTAATTAATGACTGGCAGAGTCTCTGGAGTGTGTCTCCAAAAGGGAGATACACTCACGAGCTAATACCAAATGTCTCACTCAATATTTGGGACCTCTCTCCGGAAATCTCTGCCTTTCTGTCAGGTCATGGCCCCTTCCCCAAATACCTCCACAGATTTCATTGCCGACGATCACCCTTATGTTCATGCGGTGAGGAGGGGACTGCACAACATTACTACTTTCACTGTCAACTTACAATACCTTACCATTTAAGGAACCCTTATCCTAGACCAGCAACCTGGCTGAACAATACAATAACTAGAAAGCCCTTAATGTTCAAATTAAAGCGCATCTATGCCTTCCTTCAAGATTTATCAAATTCAACAAACTAAATTCCTTCTCTATCTTTCCTTAATTTTTCCTCCTCTCCTACATGGCGAATACTGGTCATGTCTGATGCTACAGAATTCCACTGAAGTGCTCTCGGAAAGCAATCATCCTGCGCATGATGTTGCTAACCAACATTGTTCTTAGGGTGTTTGGGCTTGATATAAAGACTGCGAGAACATTGTATAAAGACTGTGAAATTTGTACATTACCTGAATGAACTTTGTAATTAGGCTTCCACTTGGCACCGGTCTTCTTCACTTTCATGCAACTTTGTTGCCTTTTGTCGCGGGAGAGCTCTGCTCTGGCGACCTTTGTAATTTTTTTTTTTTTTTTTTTGTTATTTGCTATGCAATAAACAACGGGGGAGGCTTAACCTTTGGAGACGGGCTCTTCTGAATCTCCACAGTGGCTTTGGAGCCCCTCTCTAAAGGTTAAAAACGCTCAAAACCACTGCATAGTGGTGAGCGGCTTCTTTCCGTCTTAGAATCTTAGAAGTAGGGACTTTTATTTTCCGTGTAGGGCCGTGACAAAATTTGAGTTGTAATCACTGGTTTTATTTAGTGGCCGTGTATCAAATCATTTGTTTTTGCACGTTACTATTTTTTGCAAACGAAAACATGTTACAACAGCCTGCTACAGAACCAGTAAATGGGTGTGTCATGTATTAAACAAATTCAAAAAGGCTCAGCGTGCATTAATTCAGTTTTTCTGTGCCAAAGTCGTCAATCGAACAGACATTTCTAAGCAAATAATTAATGAATATTTGCTATAAACTAGCGTGTTTCGATGAAGTCATAATTTTTGTAGTAGGTGTCCGTATAGCGGACATTCGGTACCGAAGACAGCCAGTATCCAGTATTCACAATTACAGTCGGGAGCAAAACTATCCGAGCGCTAGTCAATAATTTCTATATCAAAAAAGTGCACTTAAAACTGTTTTCTTTTTTTTTTTTAAATAAATCCTTGGCGAATCATGTTCTTAGACTGACTAAGTGCATGACTCGACAAGGATTTATTTAACAAAGCAGTATTAAGTGCAATTTTTTTATACAGGGATAATTGCTAGTGCTCGGATACTTTTGCTGCCGACTGTACTTTAAACAATTGGTAATTGTTTTAAGAAACATAGTTATACTTGTATACACGAATAACCAGTTTTATTCTGTATAAATTAGTACACTTTCTCTAATTTCATACTGGTTACTATTTGCATACAACGCGCGCATTTGTATACATTTTAACATGTGAATATACCAGACTTGCCAACCAACCAATTTTAATAAAAAAAGGGAAGATTTTTGCTGAAAAACCAGAAGATTTCATAAAAAAAGGGAATTTTTTTCTCTTTGACGTATTAAACAATAGTTTTACAATTTTAATAATTAGAGGCAATCTATAAAAACGTTTTACTATAGATTGATTATATTAAATATATAAAAGTTTTAAACGAAGTTATTCCTCTTCACATATAAATATCTACAAAACAGAATCTGTAAGAAATTTACTTAAAAACAGACAAATAAAACTTAGTTAAGTTAAAGTATAACTAATTTTTTAAATAAATATAGAATATGATTCTTGTGTATGTACATTAATCATACATATAAAAAAAGGTAGCAGTAGCTAATTATCAGTTTCAAACAAGCATAAAACCAACTGAGTATTGATTTTCTTAAATTGATTTGGGAAAAATTTTCCTACCTGAAAAAATTATTCTTCATTTTTTTCCCCATATTTACACATTTGGTAATTATACACATAATTTCACTCCATTAATACAGTATAATATTAAAAAGGTACGATTGTTTAATTTCCAGTGATAATTGTATTGTAGCTTATAAATGCTAGAGAAAGGTTTACCCATTCTACTTTCATTTGAACAAGCCTTATATTATTTTTAAGCACAGTTAGAAGATCTGATAGCAACCTCTCATTTAAATGATTTTTTAACTTTACAAATTTTAAAATCTTTCGGAATAATTTTTAGTTTCTCTCTATACACAGAAAGAAAATATTGAATCGCTGATTACTTCCGTGTTCCGATTATTGTCTTAAATTTAATTTGATGATTACTTTAGAAAATATCTACTTTTTATGAAACGTTTATATAAAATTGATAAAAATTATCAACAATTATCAATAATAAGGATTAAGTTACATCGATTCAATATATATATATATATATATATATGTATATATATATATATATATTGAAAACCTTTTCAAACATTGAATAGATGAAAACAAGAAACATTGAAAAAGATAAAACAGAAAAATTCAAAAAGAGATTGCGACTATCAAACATCCATAAATGGAAACATGCAAATTCATTACGTATTCAAGGGAGCAATATATATACATATATATATATATATATATATATATATATATATATATATGTATATATGTAAATGAGATCACTCTAAAGAATTGGCTACAGCACACTTTTTCTCTGACCTTTAGAGCTGTATCTCAGATTCTATTGGGAGCAAGTGAAACTAATATGCATTAAATTCTCACAATTGTAAAATGCAATAGGTCTTTTCTCTTGAAAGGTATTAGCATGACATAGAAAAATTTTTTTTAGTGGTCCCACTATATTAGTTTAGAATAAAAAATAATTCATATTATGTTAATATTTCTATACTTACTAACATTAACATACATGCTTGACATATACAAACAAAATCTTAACATATTACGCGCTTAGTTATTTTTTTTATATTCAGCACTACTCACAACTCTATGAAATGCTTTTTTCTCTTTTAAGAAGAATTTAAAAATAAATTTTATTTGATTTTTTATACTCTGAAAATCTCATAAAATGCTCTCATATTTTAAAATTCAATAAAAAATAACACTGTTTTAACGAAAAGATATTCGAAAATTTTTTGAGATTTTTCAATTTAAACTTCAACATTATTTTTTGTTGCCGGTGGCAAAAGGAAAAAAAGAATAATAATAATAATAATAATAGTAATAATATTTTCTTTTAGAAAAATGTTTGTGCGATTTGGTTGTGTGTTACTTGGCTCGAATATTTTTATTGGCATAATTTATTTATGAAAAAGTTAATCTTTCTGTTTTGTTCTTGAAGTTATTTTCTTCACACATAAACTAGTATGATCTGACAATCACTAAACTTTCTTCTACACCATTCTAAATAACAGCGCTACTTATTGATTAACATGCATACAAATTTAATTATCATAAGATTTTCATAATAAAAATTTTATTTATGAGTTTCAGAGAATTTTAACCAATAGATGCTGAGATAGAGCTACCGGAAAAATCGCAGACACTGAATAACAGCAATGTCACCTGTCGTCAGATATACAGTGGGCAGCAAAAGTACCCGAGCACTATCCAATAATTCCGATATAAACAACATACACTTAGAACAGCTTTGTTAAATAAATCCTTGTTGAATCATGTTCTTAGACTGACTAAGAACATGACTCGGCAAGGATTTATTTAACAAAGCACTATTAAGTGTACTTTTTTTTAAGACGGGGATTACTGCTAGTGCTCGGATACTTTTGCTGCCGACTGAACAAAGAGTGGCTATAAAATGATGGGACTGATGCTTCCACAGAAGTATGCATGCGTCAAACGTAAATGTCCGATAGCTGTCTAGAGTAGGCTGAACATAAGTCCTCGAATCTCGAGGACAAAACTACCTACGTTCCCAAAAAATTACAACACATTTTGGGACGCCGGTTATAAAGTTATTAATGTTTTATTATAGTAATTTATTATATGTATAATAAATAAGCTGAAATAAGTTCTTTTAGGTGCTTTATACATAAAAATTACTAAAATTGTACAATTTAAGCTGATTTAATTATTTTTTATTTTTTTTGTCCTTGAAATTCGAGGACTCCGCCATCTTTGTCCCCAAATTCAATGAAAAAAATATGGTCACTCTAGTCTAGAGTGAGACCTTCTCTTTCGATTGTGGCGCTTTTGTGTTTGTAAACAAATTAATCTGATAGGGACCTACATTTGTATAAGATCTGTTGTTTTGTTTTGACAAGAAAAGGATAAGTGTCATATTAGAGCCACAAACCGTCGTGAAATTTCACACAAAACTTGAAAAAGCACTAAGAAGCTTATTTTTTCTTAAAAGAAGTGCATGGCGATGAATGTTTAGCATGTGTGTGAATTTTCGAGTGGCCTTTCCAAGATGGCCGAGAAGACATTGAAGAGGATTCTCTCACGGATCTCACTTCCACGTCACAAACGGAGGAAAATATTGAAAAAGTCAGTAATCTAATTCGATTTGGCCATCGGATAATCAATCGTTGGTTTGGTGAAAAAATATTGTAAGGATTAAAAAAAAAAGACGATCGGTAATACATAAGAACAAGTCACAAGTTTTCCATCAAGACAACGCTCCAGCTCATTCTGCATTCTCTGTCATGTAGTTTTTAGGCAAGCGCAAACATCATGTTAGATCATCCACCTTCTTCAACTGGTCTTGCACCATGCGACTTTTATGTGTTTCTCAAGGTCAAATCTGCAATAAAAGAATCAAAATTTCAGTTCATTAAAGCTGTTTTTTTTTTTTTTTTTTTTTTTTAAAGAAAGCATGCATATTACAGAAGAATGGAAAATCCGCATGGAGTGTTTTATGTATAGTAGAGAAAGTGTGTAAATTGAAGATGATAATAACTAAAAATATATAAATTTGAAATAAAATGTTTTCTCTTAAGTTGACAGATATATTTTAAAAGCGTGGTTTTTATCAATATATATGTGTTTTTCCTTCCTTGAGTAACACAGTTTTTTTAGATGGACAAACAACTCTTTTTTTTTTTTATGTTTTTTTTTTTTTTATCATGTTCTAATGAGATAATTATAGATTATTTTTCACGGAGATTTTTCCAAAACTGGGTTTTGTAAAGCAATTTTAGCACATTATAATTGTTTTGTGTTTTCATGTTTATTATAGTTCGATAGAACTGTAATTTCAAGTAAGGATTTTGGAAAAAAAATCACTTAAGCTTTTTCATTTCTTTCCAAGTGGGAAAAAGAAAAAAAAAAAAGTAGTTCAAGTAAAGAAAAAAAAAAAAAAAAACTTTTTTTTTTTTTTTTTTTTTTAATTGAACTACTTTCTTTTCTTTCTTTCTTTCTTTCTTTCTTTTTTTTTTATTAATTTGAAAACCTACACGTTGTTTTTCAAGTCGGGCAAAATCAAGCTAACTCTGACATAAAGACACATACTTTTATACTCTCTTACACACAAGTATGCATTTTTTCTCTCTGCATGCAACATATAATTTTATTTTGATTTTCCTATAAAGCACAAACAATTAAATTAACAGTTGTTGATTGATAATTATTGACTAATAATTATCAATGATTAATATTATTGATAATTGTTGATTAATAATTAATCCCTGCCCTGAAAAAAAAAAAAAAAAAAAAAAAATTCGAGCCCAGATACCATTTTTACTGATTTTTATGTAAAATGACCTCCTGAATCCGAATATCATCCCCATTTTGCCCAATCACCCACGTTTTCTCGGGACGCGACCCCCTTCCCCCCAATTTTTATCACTGTTCGGTAATTTTATGGCCATGAATTTGATTTGAAGAATGGAAAAAAATTATTTTAACACTTAAAACAAAAAATATATAATGCATAGTGAATAATCATAATAATTGATTAATAAAATATAACAAATGTGATTCCTAATTTCAGGGGCAAATCCCCTTGCTGCAAATGTGCATGTTTTAGAATTTTTCACTTCTGTAGCCCCTCAGAAATATTTAACAGTTAAAATAATCGTTTCAACCCCTACAAATCAAATTTATAGCTAAAAAATTACCGAAAAGTGATAAAAATAAAGGGGTGTCCTCAAAAACGGTGGGTGATAGGGCAATATGGGTGTCAGGAGGTCATTTTACGCAAGAATTTGCAGAAATGGTGTTGCGGCCGAATTCCCTGCAGAGCAGTGTAATTTAATGCATGTCTTTCTAATGATTTTTTTCTTTCTTTCTCTTTTTTACTTTCCGAACACTATAGTGAGGAAAGTATTGTAATCATGTCAAAAATCCGAATTTGAGGTGTTGATGTTTCTATACGTTTCGAGGTCTCCTGAGTCCGTTTTCACTATTTTTACGATGATGCATGTATGTGTGTGTGCCCTGTGGCAGAAATTTATTATGCTTTCTGCGACAAGCTTCATCAACACCAAAATCTTTCTGCAGGAATAGTTTGTGAAGTTAACATTTACGAATTCAAAATAAATTATTTTTAAATGGTAAATAATATTCAGTATAACCAATGTATTTAAATTTTAACTAGTCACAAATGCATATATCTGCACTATTGCAAGAAAATACCCTTTTTCTTTCCTTTTTTTTTCTTCTCTTTTAAGAAAGGTGAAAATAAATCTATTGATCTTAACCCTTTGAGTGCTATGAACGCACATATGCGTCCAGCGAAAGTCATTAATATAGATTATGGACTAGCTTTTAGCCGGACTAGCTACTAGCTTCTAGCCGTCGTCATGGAGTTTTGTACAGTTTCTTTGGTTACTGATTTAAGGAGACGATGATAAACCCTCTTGAATCGTCAGCGCCAACCGCGCGCCGTCCGTATGGACCGCATAGGCCACGAGTATTCAGCACTCAAAAGGTTAATTGCTTCAGATTTTTTGTTCACATTAATATACAATATTGTATATAAAATATTCAATGAATTCAAACCATAAAATGCAGTAATACATCAAAAATAATCTGCAAATTTTTTTAAGGCATTTAAATCACGAAATGTCTAAATTAAACAAATGTTACAAATACTTTTAAAATTTCATTACCTTTTTTCATATTAAATATATGTATTTAAATACACAAATGCACTTATTTCATAAGGTGCAAACCAAACAACATAAAATATAATACAGAACTCAAAATTAAAATACAACAAATTAAAAGTAAAAATTAATATAGAATACTGAATATCATAATGAAATATAAATAATTTACAACATTTATAGTTTTTGAGATTATTAGAAAGATGCAAGATAATATTCTAATACACATGATTCATTTTTTATATTATATACAAATAGCATAAAGATGTGTATTTGAAATCTAAAAAATATGATTTGACATTAAAGAATTCAGAATGTATAGTTAAAATTATACCATCATTTAAATATATAAAGTAAAACAGAATACAAGATCTAAGTTACACAATTAAAGATAAACCATAGTCAAATTATTTTCATAAAGATTGAGGCAAGTGAAATATTTAATTTTTAAGGAAATGTTAAAATGGGAAATGTAACAGATTTCATGGATAAAATCTATAATAGAAAATAATGATTACAGATGAATGAAATAAATAGAAATCAATTAAAAGTAATATTTGATATTGATATCTATAAGAATAAGTAAATAAAAATAAATAAATAAAAGGATTTGCAGTTTAATTAGTATTTATTCAAAGCAACTACTATTAGATAAAATTCCTTTTGCTTACAAAAAAAAAAAAAAAAAATCAACAAAACCTTTGGTTTGATTTTTATTCAAAATAACTACTTAATTTGCAATATTTCAATGAAAAAAATTAATTTTTTTAAAAAAATTCAGATGTTTAAAAAATGAAATGAACAAGCTGTAGAAACTAATGATAAGAGTATTTTTGTAAAATAAATTAATAATTTTTTTAACGACTTCATATGCTTAAACAACAAAAAATAAAGCTAAGAATTCAATCACAATTAAAATAATTAATGATTAGTAAAGAAAAAAAAATAGAAAAGTTACCAATTTTATAACTTAAGATACCCATTAATATTTATTGCTAAGATCCTTTACTACATACAAAATGCTAAAAACCAATAAAGTATTTTTAAGATTAATTTCTTATTTTTTTATTTTTTGAAGCAAGGTTTGAAGCTTCATTTTTTATTTTGCGTGCAACTACAGACGTTACAAATTTCCCCATAGTCTTATTTCTGTATATATTTGTGAAATGTATTGCATAGTTTGAACCAAAAATTAAAATTAATGCAGATTTTAAAAATTTATGTGTATTTACTACCACGCACGTATGCACGCTTCGCATACATTAAAGAAAACAAAAAGCACTAGATGCAACTAATTTGTCGTGCGTAAATCAGAAAATGCATGAAAATCGGTATAGCAGCAATCACGCACTTATTAAAAAAAAAAAATAACTGGATGTAGCTATTTTGTTGTGCATTAATCTAAAAATGCATGAAACATGAAATTCGGAAAATGGTCGCAAAGCCACATTCTTTCGAAAAAACATCTTTTTGCAATACAATAAATACACACGACACAAACAGGCGCGGCGCGGAAACAAAGTGTGGAGACACGAAAATGAAGTTCCGACGTGAAGAGGTTACCAATGAAAAGTGTCGATACACCGAATCATATCACCACATCACGAATCGCTAATGCAAGCCGTATCAAAACTAACACAAATTAGTTACATCTCCTCTCCTTATTCAGGATTGAGGCGATCGTATCTGCAGAAACGGAAATTTGTTCTGCAGAACAGTTTATAAACCATTGGTTGAGTTTCTTTCTCTCTTTTTCTTTCTTTCTCTTTCTCTCTCTCTCTTTTTTTTTTTTTAAACACAATGGCAAAATTTATTTGACTTTAGTAAAAATCAGGGATGGAACACGGGCGCAGAATTCATACCACTATCGATGTAAGAAAATTTTCTACTTCTTAAATCAACGATATTATAAGTAGAGAAATTTCTTAAACGAATTCCGGTATAAATTCTGCGCCCGTGTTCCATCCCTGAAAAATCTTTCTGCAAGAACATTTCTATTTCTGCGACATTGTCGCCGTGTCGCCGTGTTTCTGCCACGGGGTGTGTGTGTATGTCTGTGAGTGAACACGCTAGCGTCTTAACGCTTTGTTCGAATAAGCTGAAAATTGGTATGTATATTGTAAGTCAATATTGTACGAATCCTATTGATTTTGGTGAATCTAGCACTTATAGTTTTTTTTACAGGGACACCAGGAAAAATTCTTTATCATTATGGCCTATGGGGCCAAATTTTTAAAAGTGCGATAGCGTCTAAACGTTTTGTTAATCTGAGAAAAAAATTTGTACACATGTTATAGGTCACAGTTGAACCAACTGTATAGATTTTGGTGAGTTTCGCACTTACAGTTTTTTTACAGGGACCCAAAGAAAATTCTTTATGATTATGGCCTATGGGACCAAATTTTTAAAAGGGTGATAGCATCTAAACGCCTTATGCAATTGAGCTGAAAATTTATATGAATATTTAAATCACTGTTGCACTAACTATAAGCATTTTGGTGAATCTAGCATTAATAGGTTTTTACAGGGACACAACGAAAAATTCTTTATCATTATGATCTATGGGCTCAAAGTTCAGTAGCGTTAAATAAAACATCGTGTAATATATGGAGAAAAATAATCAAACACTCTATTATGGTTTTCTCTCTTTTGTTTGTTTAACAACTCCTCTTTCTTTACTTTATCTACAAAACTGTTAATTACTCAATAGTCGAAAAGTTGAGTGGAGACACTCCAGATTTCTTTTGCTTGTTTGTTTGTTTGTTTGTAAATCAATATTGCACGCACAGACACACATCATTACGAAATTAATCGAACCGTGTTCAGGATATCTAAAAAAAAGTATAAGACTGTTAAAAACAAAAATCCAATATTTCCTTTTTATAAACAGAGAAGAATGTGAAAATAAAAAACAAAATAAAATCACGCTTAAATATTTTATCATCTTCAGTTATATGACGTATATATAATGAAACATTTCCAAAGAGGAAAAGGACATTCTGAAAGCCTTAATTTTAATTAAATATTTTTTTTCTCTTCATCATATTTTTCGTCCGGTTATATCTTTTCTTTCATTAATGTTCTCTGGATCTATTAATATTAATTTAATTAACTAAATGGATTTGTTTTGTACCCCATATTAATTAAAAAGAGGATGAATGACAGTAATTTAATTATATGAGTACAGAAATATTAAAAGATCTAAATTAACTTTTGCTTCGTTACAGTATGTCATGGATTGTTTCATTTGTCTCACTAGTTCTATTTTATTTAAGTCTGAATAAATATTCCCCGATGTATCATTTTAATCGAAATATCGAAATTAGTTTTAAAGATGTTTAAAGGGCAGAAACATAGATATAGTAATTTATACAGATCTATCATCCCAATGTTTACATGCAAAAATTTTTGACGCCGAAAATTTTTTTTGGCATCAGCTATATAGTGGTATTGAAACCATTGAAAATCGGCAATTGTAATAGAACAGAATAGTATAGAATGTTGATGAATTTTCAAAATGTCGAAATATTGCGTCTTTTAATTCTTCTAATAAATTTAAGAAAAGAAATGGGATAAGTTATCATAAAAGTAAATTATATTTGACTAAATTATGAAAAATATAATTTTTATAATCAGTTGCTCTGTTATTATTATGAAATAAAAACTGGTTTGATTTTTAATGGAATACGTTTTTTAAAGTTTGATATTTTTTAAGATTTTATATCAATAAGTAATATAGAATTTTCAGAATTCTTTTAAATATATTTACCAGCGGCGTGGGTAAAGAACGTTAGTTTTAGTCTATAAAAAGAGTTTAACTTTAAATATTAACTAAATTAAAAAAATATATAAAAGAAAGAAAGAAAAAGAAAAATGAATTTGAAATTGTATCTGCAGTTTTTCATTCACCTTTAGTACATAAATTATTCATAAATTTTATTTTCTAAATTATCTGTGTGTATTCACTCGGAAAAAGACGGCCATATTGTGGACTTTTCTCCCAGTAAAAAGGAATCATTTTTCCCCCCAATGATCAATCTATGTCTTATTACTATATCTACGGGCAGAAAGCTGACATTGTTTTAACAGTTTTTTTCTTACTTCTCTAAGATGAAAATCGTCTGCATTCATGATAGAAAATAATTTGAATAACACGGCTCTGCATGAAAATCGGCCCCAACACCATTTTTGCAAATTCTTATGTAAAATGACCTCCTGAATCCGAATATGACACTCATTTTGCCCTATCATCGATCATTTTTGGGGGACGACCCCCTACTTTTATCACTTTTCAGTAATTTTATGGCTATAAATTTGATTTGTAGAGGGAGAAAGGGTTAATTTAACTGTTAAATATCTCCTGAGGGGCTGCAGAAGTGAAAAATTTCTAAAATATGAACATTTGCAGCAAGAGGAAATTTTAAAAAGGGATTTGCCGCTGAAATTGTAATTTATATTTATTATATTTAATTAATTAATTAATATTATTATTTATTGTACATTATATTTTTTTCTGTTTTTAAGTGTTAAAGTAATACTTTTCCATTCTCCAAATCAAATTCATGGCTAAAAAATTACCGAACAGTGATAAAAATTGCTGGAGGGGTGATCCCGAAAAAACTGTGAGTGATTGGGCAAAATGGAGGTCATATTCGGGTTCAGGAGGTCATTTTACATAAGAATCAGAAAAAATGGTATCAGAGTTCTATTTTTTTTTTTTTTTTTTTTTTTTTTTTTTTGCTTGCAGCTTAGTGTAATTGGTGCTGCGTGAGTTTGTACAGGAAAATACAGAAAAAAGTTTTGTGGTGGCCACAACATATTAGTCTGAATTTAATAAGAACCTTAAATATTGCATAAATATAGCTACAGCAAACATGAAGTTAATGGCAACTGTAGTCCCCCTCGCACAAAAAATTATTTGATATTAAATTGTTTCTAAAAGAATTTGATAGCTTTTATTTAAAATACTTTATTAATGTTTGAATACAGATCTTTTATCCCACTCTTCAAACTGTATTTTATTTATTAATGTAGTTTAAGGGAAAGTAAAGTAAGTGCCACGCGAAATGATTTTGAACAGTTAAAACAGATTATAATAAATAATTGGATATTCATTTTTTATTATTTATGATATATTACTAGCGACTAAATTTATGTGAGTCAAAAACTGGATAATTGAACAAAAAAAAAAAAAAAAAAAAAAAGAAGAAGAAGAAGAAGAAAAGGAAAATGGATACCACACGTCTAATGAATTTGCTGAGTGGTACCGGTTTTACTGGAAGTAGTACTACCACTCACTTTTAAGATATATTTTTAGACATAATTTTTAACAATTATATAAGGTTAATTCAATTTGAAAATGAGTTTAACATGAAAAGAAATAAGTGCTTTGCACTCAAAAAATTAAAATAATTTCTAAAACAAGGTTAACTTATTAGATACCATAGCTTTCAATTCCCGAGAGAACTTATACCAGTATTTTATAGCAACAATTTTTAACATATTTATTCGTGAATGAATAAGTTGTATGAGAGAATTTTATTAAAAAATTGTGTTGATAAACCTTATTTTGGATATCGAAATTTTAGCAGTTATGCAAAAATTACTTAAATCTTGCAACCGAACCGATACATATAATATTGTATATTTTTACAGTACTTTAAGGTGCCTGCCTACCTTCAGAGGTGATTTTTTTTAATAATTGAAAAAATGCCGATTTATTTGCATTATATGATAGAATATAGTAAAAAACAGTGAATAGCCAGAAAAAAAAAACATAAGTCAAATTTAAATAAAGATATTTTTATTCTGTAAATTTTATTTAGATTATTGAAAGGTTCTTAAGGGAGTGAAATACTCTCAGAACTATAACCATGTTATTTAACATTTTAGAGACGATAACATTTTTACATGCTGAAAAAATCATGAATTTACATGACAATTCATAACTTCTATCGACAAAAAAAAAAAAAAAAAAAAATAATAATAATAATAATAATTTAGCTAGATTCATTGTCGTAGTTCAATCCCTAAAACAACTCCTCTTGAGTATTTTGTCAAAGTTTTATAACGTTTAAATTATAACTTTTGGAGTTACGATGTTTTGGGATAAAGCAAAATGCTAAAAATCTCATTTTGAGAAAAAGCAGAAAACAGATTTAAAACCAAGATTTTACCTATTAAACAAAAAATAATTTTGATAAGTTCCTGATTTATTTCAAAGCTTTTTATTTTCTTTTTTAAATTCATTTTATATTCAGTAACAAATTTTGATGCTTATATTGAGTAAAACATTTATGTAAACAAACATTTACGTGCCATTTCCGGTCATTTCCGGTTTCAAAAGCTGGCGAGTGACTAATATTAAAATGCCTGTATCTCAAGTTCTAAGCAAGATAGAAACAAAATTCAAACTGATTTAGAAAGCTAAAATGTCAGGCTTTAATAATAACCTAAAGAAAAGAAAATTGGAGTTTTGACCGAAAATTGCATTTTAAAGGTAGGCAGACACTTTAATCGATTGTGAGGATACGACAACAGCAGTAGAAATGTAAATTTAATTTGATATTAAGATCTGATCGCTTGTACGTCCAACAATCCCCCCACGAACCGCTGAAAGCATAAAGATGGGAAAGTTACTAAACATATGAGAAACTACCTGAGAATTCCTAGTTAAACATTTAAATTAATATTATTTGGTCATTAAAAAGATATCAACTTAAAACTCAAAGCGAGTACAAGATAAGCGACCAAACACACTGCTAAAAAAATGCGTCTATAGCTGCGTCAATTACCTGCAGCCGTTGGACGGCAAAACACAACTAGCGGCAGCGGGGTAAGTTAGAGAATCCTTGACGTCCAAAAGTATATGTAACTACCCGAAACAAAGTTTGGAGAAATTTTAATAGATGTTTTTCTCCCTATATATATCTTGTACAAATCTTGCAATCGATTTTTAACTAACTTTCCGACTAGCTAGAAATTTGAAACTTTTTTAATACTTTTAGCCTTACATATTTTTAATACTTTTAGCCAACTGCTTGGGGTTCCTGCTGCATTCGGCAGCGTTACTAGTAAAAAGCTTGCAATCGAATTTAACTAACTACCTGACTAGCTAGGCATTTGAAACTTTAAGGATATCTCAGAACACGGTGACAATACGGTTTTTTTAAAACATTTAGTCAACCGTTTCAGGTCCCTACTGCCTACGGTAGCGTTTATATGATTCAACAGAAAATTTATTTAACTAACTTCCCGATTAGCTAGACATTTGAAACTTTCAGACAGTGTTGCCAGATTGGGGACTTTTTTTTATTCAACTCTCACCAATATTTTTGAGAAGTGATATTTTATTTATCTGTACTGATAAGTATAAAGGGTTTATGTCCAAAAAAGTCGAATTTGAGTTAAGTACATAGTCAGACCCAGAAAAAAATTCTCTATCGATTGGTATAAAGGATTTAAATCCATGTCATTTAGTCTTTGATAAAATCCATTGGTAAAAAAATATTCAAGTCAGAAATTTAGCATTAATCTTTGTACAAAATATTTAATTCAATTTTTTCCATTTATTAAATGAAGGTTGACAATCACTGAACGGTATAAAGGGTATAAATCAACATAATCCCTTTTTCCTAATCGATTCTTCTGATTAGTTTTTAGTTAATTTAACTTTATTTTTCGTCTCCTGAAAAATCAAGAATATGGACTTAAATCCTTTATACTTATCAGTACAGATATATAATCGACGATTAAGCTTCAAAGTGATTAAAGGTTGTTATCCGAGGGCTTCCCTCCGAAACTACCCATTTAGACATAGAAGATGAACTAACTAACAGAAAATTTAATATTCTCAAAGTTAACCAATTGACCAGCTTCAAAACGAAACAGCCCATGCCATTATTTCAAATCCATCTCGAAAATAGCGAACATAGCAAAACCATTTTTGAAATTACTTCCCTCTTATACTACCGTGTTCAAATTGAACATTACAAAAACCCGTCAAAGACCCTTCAATGCCATCGTTGTCAATTATTTTTTCATTCCGCCAAGAATTGTCATATGAAACTAAAATGTCTCCGTTGCACTGGTGATCATCATACGAAAGATTGTAATTTAGAAAAAGAAGCACGCATTCCTCCGAAATGTTGTAATTGTGGTGGTGATCACCTTGCAAATTACCGTGGTTGTCCTAAATTTCCAGAAAACCGCAATAAATCCGTTGTTACTAAAAATATCCGTCCTATCTATCAGAATCCCACCGTCCAATCCGAAATTTCCTACGCGGCTATAGCCACTTCCTCTCATTTCAAATGAGATACTTTAAATCCTCTCACCGAACTCAATGAAATATTAAACGCTATTGCTTCGGAATTCCAAGTTAATTCCTTTATTGAACTTCTTAATAAACTCAAATTAGCTAAAAGTAAAATGCAAAATACTAATAGTATTCTAGAAAAATTAAACATTCTCCAGGAACCCTTCGGAGAACAGAACACTTCTCTCCCTTAGGGAGTTTGGTGCTCTTTAGAACTGCAATGACCTTTCTTTTTAGAATTATATGTATATTTACTATCACCTCTGGTTGAATTGCCTAGCCTTTGCCTTTTTTTTTTTTTTTTTTTTTTTCTCTAACATCTGGTACTTGTAATCATTTTGTTATCTATTTTCTCTGTTTTGCTGAGGTGTGGGGCATATCCATATTGGCCCCGGGAACTCGGCACTCATCATGTCTCTCGAACTGATGTAGAAAAGAACCGGTTCAGGCCAAAGATATAACACTTTGGCAGCATGTTTTATCCGAATAAAAGTAATTTATTTAAAAAGTAATGAAAAAAAAATATATATATATATATATATATATATATACATATATTCATTTTAAAACATGTTTACATAAATCTGTTTTGTCAATATTTTTCTTAATTTTAATCTACGGATCAAATATTTAGTGTCTGATAAACATCAAAAAGTACAATTTCGATTCTTTAAAAATTTAGCATTAATTAATGGATATTCCAAACACTTAATTAATTTTTTTTAATTATTATTATTTTTTTCCTTTCAATTTTTATTCTAATTTAAATTTAGGTCTAAAATAATTTAGGTATTATTTTATGGTTAGTTTGTATTGCCATTATTTTTTAATCTTCGTGGCAAATTAAAATCGTAGATAGCACTATTCAATTATCTACATTAATTATCTAAATCCTAAAAAAAAAAAAAAAAAAAAAAAAAAAAAAAAAAAAAAAATTGCTTGAATAGGTTTTTGTCTTCTTTCACTTTGTTCCATGCTTCCTGGCCATTTTGTACAGACGTTATATGTATTTTATTATTTATTCATTTCATTTCATTTTATTTATTTATTACTTTTTTATTTAATTTTTCCATTATTTTCATAACATTACTGTAGATGGCAGCACTATTCATGTTACAATAATAATCTGAATCCTAATTTACGTTAGGATTCAAGATAGGGATAGATTAGGATAGCTTTGTGAATTCTTTATTTTACTCCATGTTCACTGCTATTTTGAACTGACTAACTGTGTTTTTAACTAATATCTGCTTGTTAAATTTTTACATGTGTCTCGTTTTTCATAACTTTGAGTTGCCTCTTTTTCAATAATAATTTTTTAAGTAATTTTGGATTATTATTTCAGGGATGGAACACGGGCGCAGAATTCATACCGGAATCTGTTTAAGAAATTTCCATACCTATAATATCGTTGATTTAAGAGGTAGAAAATTTTCTTACATTCATAGTGGTATGAATTCTGCGCCCGTGTTCCATCCCTGTTATTTGTAGTGGTGAGTTTATTTTGATCTACGTTTCTAAATGGTTATTGGATTATCATTTTTAGTGAGGTGTTTTATTTTTATCTTCGTTTTTTCTGGTTTTACAATGGGTGTTTCGGGCCTGTGAACAAAGAAATCCTTAGGTTTTGCTTTCTTTGTGACAGAAAAACATCCCTTTTTTAGCATATTTGCATTCTACCAGGCCCTTGAAAAAGTTAGAATGCAAATAATGCTTTTTTCTCATTCCAATTTCATATAATTCCATTAGATTTTACTTTATTTTCTGTTTGGTTTGATTTGAGTGGTCTTCGTTTTTGATCAGAATAATTGTTTGAATACTGAAATTAAATCATCTTTAAATGTCAAATTTTTGCACTGATAATATTATATTACTATATATATATATATATATATAATCTAAAACAGGAAAAAAAAAAATGTATTCCATACTTTGCTGCTGAAATTGGTGTCCAAGATTAGCAATTCAATTTCATCAGAAGTCGTATGTTCTTGAGAGTTTACGAATTCTAATTATGAACTCGGAGCATGCCACTTTTTCATACATTTATGTCCTATTGCTTACTCAACATATATTTTATCGGGATAAGTTACTATACCTGCCCACTTACTAATTAATATTCCAGAAGATTTTTAGAACGCGCCCCACTTTAAACACCATATCTTTTTTAGAAAAATGTTCTGGATATGTAATTACGATTAAATAATAATAATAAAAAAAAAATAATAATATAAAAAAAAAAAAAAAAAAAAGATTAATGTAAAAACAAAGGGCGGGTACTGAAAATATACCAGGTATTAATCAGTATGTTAGCAGGTATACGTTATCATAGTTTTGTCAACATTTTAATTTATCCGGTTCAATTTTAGCCCCGCCTTTATTTCGCACCACTTCATTCATAGAATAATTTTCTCCAATGTATAACTACGATAAAATAAATAAGGTAGTTTTTTTTTTTTTTTTTTTTTTTTTTTTAAGCTCTTATTTGGGAGGGGGGGGATCTTTGTAAGAAATAAAGTGAGATTAAAACGAAATAAATTAAAGTGTTGGCTACTATAAATATTACATGGTTTACGTTAAGCTCCGCCCATTTTTTATTACAATGAATTCATATTTTCTTGTTTTTTTTTTTTTTTTTTTTTTTTTTTTTTTTTTTTGGCAAATATAATTCAGTATGTATCATAGCATTATGATATAGAGATGCATTTGTTGTCTAAGTAATACATAAGCAGAAAATAATGCACGTATGTGTTGGCAGAAGTGATTTAATAAAGTGATTTGGAAAGCAGGGATGGAACATGGGCAGAGAACTCATACCATTTTCTATGCAACAAAATTATATAATTCTTAAATCAATGATATTATGGGTAGAGAAATTTCTTAAACACATACCGATATGAATTCTGCGATCGTGTTCCATCCCTGGTAAAGTGATAGGCGGGGATTTACTTCTTTACAAACCTGAAAATCAGTAATGTATAGCAAATAAGCACTTACAAATTTTATGTACTTGACAACCGAGACAGTTCATTGTGATTGAGTTCAAAATTTTTAGTAAATTTCTCCAATTATGACTAGAATTGTGTTTACGGAATTCACATAATGATTCCAGATTTTACTGATAATTAATTTTGTAATCCCCCCCCCCCCCCCATTGTTTGAGTGATTGTAATTCGTCGTGAAATGTAGATGTTGTAAAAAAGAATAAATATCATTTTATAGGTTTATTCTTGTCTTTCGCAATATGTGTTTGAGGTTTATGTAGCGTGTTTAGAAATTTCAAAAGTAAGGGATTTTACACTATTTAAAAACATTTGGTTATATCCGCAGTGACTTAAAAATGGTTATCGAAACGTGATGTTAACTATTGTGGTTTATGGTGCAGCTGAACTCTTCTAATTGGTTCACAAAATAAGGAAACATTTTTTTATAAATGCGTATTCCATTCAGAATTTTCGTTTATTATTTTTTAATAATTATAATGACCATAAATCTGAATCTTCTTAAGAAAACAGTTAAGTCATCTGCATTTTGTTTAATTTGTATGTAAGCAAAACATGGTACACTTCTGCTGGTTGGTTTTGTTTATGTAATATTTTTTATTTCACTGATTTACAATTATAATGTTCATGATGAATTATAGCGATAATTAAAGTAAAATAATGCATGAAATTTTTAATTATGAGTTATTACTGAGAATTATGTTTTCTTACGTCTAATACGTCTATAAGTATGCGCATATGTGGACATAAATATTACGCGAAATACATTTTAATCCATTGATGTTGTTATTGTTGCACATATTTCATTCACTTCAGAAAATTTTTAATACAATTCAATTTAATTTTGAATTATACTTCCTACGTATTATCTGATTTAGATAATTTAAAATTTATATCAAGTATCATTTCCCTTGTATATAAGTAGTTATTACTTTTGTTATGATAGCGCGGAAGAAAAGAGATAATTACAAAATAAAATAAAATTTATATAAAAAATAAAAAGAGGCTTAAAATGAAAGCATTAGGCTTATTTTTAGGAACACAATATTTAATAAAATCCTTGATATTTACAAAATTTAATTATTTACAAGTTTAGATTTAGTGAAAAAATCGATAGTAAATTATAAACGTCCTGCCTAGTTCTTCTAAAGTCAGCCCAAAGCATAGACTTGGTCACAAAGTCTCTCCGAAAACCACCAAGATCTCCCATCTTTCTTCACCTCCCGGCCACTCCCATAGACTTTATATAGATAGACAACGCCACCAATAGGACTTCCCATTATAGTAAATGTCTTCAACATAAGGGTGTAATATGATACCTTCATCCTTTGCGGTCAGCGCCGTATCTCACGAGCTAGGGACCTGATGGGGATTCTTCCATAAGAAAGCACTTATTTTTCAAAGAATTCAAACAAAAAATTCTCATAATCAAAATGGTTTCTCACAAAGGAAACTTTTTTATAATTAATCTATGACATTTTAGCTTTCTAACGATGCATAAATCTAAAGGTTTAAATAAAAAGCATGTGTACAATACAGAAATTAAAAAACCCAAAACTACTTTCTTTCCAATGGAAAAATAACATAATATTCATTCTCGTCTCTCTTTCCAGGTCCGGATCACGTGATAATTTAGCTGGGGAAGCTAGCTCATGTCGCGGACCGATAATGAGGGGGGATGCGTGGTCTATCTATATAAGGTCTATGGCCACTCCTTGACAGGGGAAAGGGGGTTCGATACCATATCTTCTATTTGCTGTGGAACTAGGACTTTGAAGGGGTATCTACCAACCGCATTTTTCTGTGTGGGTACCAAGCAGTCTTTCTCACGATGCCCGGGTGGTCTCAAGATACCCCGCACGTGGTTATTTCCTGAAAAGTTGTCGGTGTCTCAAAATGTTCTCGCTCTTTGTTTCTTCCAGCCAAGCCTTCTCCCAAGGTCGTAAGTCCATGGAATCCTGATGCGAAACTTCCGTGAAGAAAGGGGGGGGGTTGTCATGACAAACCTTTCACCTAAAAGAATTTCCTTAGCATCAAGGAAATTTCGTCCTTGAAACAGGGCCCCAATTACATTTACTTAAGAGAGGTCATGAAACCACAAAAATTTTTTAAATTAAAAATAGTCATTTAAGAAAAAAAAAAAAGTTAACCTAAACTATATACTCAGTTTTAAGTGAAAAACCGCAATTTATAAGACTTATAACCCCCCCCCCCCTCAAAAAAAAAAAAAAAAAAAAAAAAAAAAAAAAAACACTATTAGAGTTCTTATGTGATTCAAAATAACATCTTATCAGACCAATTACTTAAAGTAAAATAAAATGAAATAAAATAAAAAAGATAAATAAATTATTTATTTATTTTTCTCTAAACAATATTCAGTGAACACTTTTCTAAACATTAAATACGTTTGTTCCAATTAAAAATATAAAACTGTAAAAGAAGAAGGAAAAAAAAATATTATTACTTCTTAAAATTATTTACAAATAATTTCTCTTCACTGATTTACTTTTCCATGCAGGTTAATTCAGCTTTCTCAAACCATCTGCATTGGAATGTTTTTTCCGGGTTTGAGTTCTATTGAAAAGTTGTATTGTTGTAAACACCAAGCACAACGAGTAAGGCGTGAATTCGTCCCCATCATTCTTTTCATATAAATGAGTGGATTGTGATCTGCCTGAATCACAAATCTTTGGCCATCTAAATAATGATTTAGTTTTTTTAGGCCGTACACAATGGCTGCGAGTTCTCTTTCTATAGTGCTGTAATTTTGTTCAGCTTTTGATAACTTTTTAATTAGACAAAGAATGGGGTGTTCCTCTCTGTTTTGAATTAGCGGTAAGACTATGCCGGCGCCTAATAAACTCGCGTTCATATGCACAATAAACGGCTTAGTAAAATTTGGAGAATAAAGAATTGAACTACGCGTTAAGTCAGATTTCAGTTCGTCAAATGCCATTTGACACTCTACCGTCCACTTCATTCTTTCTTTTCTGACCTTTCTTTTCAGAGCATTTGTCAAAGGGGAAGCTTTCACTGCATAATATTTTATATAACGGACGTAATACCCAGCTGTTCCTAAAAACGCTTTTATTTTCGTTTTCGTACTCAGAATAGGAAACTCTCTGACTGCTTTTAATTTCGCCTCTCTCGGGGATCGTTTTTGAGACCCCGCCTCGTGGTCTATAAACGTGTTTTTGTGTGAAATGACATTTAGAGGGTTTTACTGCGAGATTATCGTCACATAGTCTCTTTAAGACCTCATCTAAATTCTTCATACGTTTCCCAATCCAGTGAAAAAATTGTTATATCATCAATATACGGCCTTGCGGAAGTTTCAAGTTTTTCCAAAACTTGGGATATTAGTTTACAGAAATAAAAAGGGGCGTTCACAAGCCCAAACATCTTAACTTTTGGGATATACACGCCAAGCGTCGTGACAAACTCCGCGCATCTTTGTGCTCTTTCAGTTAACGGTATTTGAAAATAATCGTTCGTTAAATCCATCACAGTAATGAAATTCGCCGCACATACTTTCTCGACAGTTTTCTCAACGTTTGTGAGCGGAAAATACTCCGATCTTGTCTTAGCGTTCATACGCCTATAATCGTCGCACGGACGCACATCCTTTCCCCGGATCTCTACGAGTATCTTCGACGACGTTTAGTCGGATTGCTCCACTTGTCTGCTTTTTTGCAGAACTGGTTAGTAGCACGAAGCTTGTTTTCCTTTCACTTTGTGAATACCTGGTGAGAAAGAGATAACAAAAACTTGGAAGAAAGCCAAACAAATCTGTGAGCAGGAATCCACGTATGCAAAATTTCCATCTTCTTGGAAACAGGACAATAAACACAAATTTGCAGCAAGCATGCGTTGTAAGTACATGAACCGCTAACGACGATATGTAGTATCATTGGGAAAACAGGTTATTCGCGTTTTTAGTAGGAATGGCTACCTATTCGAATAACGAAATGGCTGATATGCCTATGGTGTACGGTGTAGCTTAGGAAATGACCACTTATCGCAGAGGTTGTATCAAGAACGACGAGAGTTGTCCGACGAGAATTGTCCTTACTCGCACTATCGCAAGCACGTACTTACTCGCGCTACGTGCACTATTGCAAGAATTGATCGATGCCTACGGGAAACTGGGTCTTTTCATAGAAGATTCCGCGATAGAGGACAAAACCGTTATGTGCGCACTCCAGAAGTGGAAGAACGAGTGCTGCAGTAGTTTACAGACTTGCCGACTGCCAGAACACGAGCGGTTTCAGCTGAACTGGGTGTTTCACAAATGTCAGTGTGGAGAATTCTGCGCAATGAACGGATGCACCCTTTAACATACAGTAGATGCAAGCACTTGAAAAAAGAGACTATTTTCGTCGACTGGAATTTGTACGCTGGGCAAAGGATACAATTAGGAATGATCCACATTTTACTTCGAAAGTGCTATTTACAGATGAAGCTACATTTACCCAGATGGCACATTTAACATGCACAATGCTCATATTTAGTCTACAGAGAATCCTCACGCTATTGTCCCGCGAAATGCTCAACATCGGTTCAGTGTCAACATCTGGTTCGGTATTCTCGGTAATAACCTGATGGGTCCTTACTTGCTGCCTGACCGTCTGAATGGTACAACTTATCTGAGTTTCCTGCGGAATATCCTACCAGGTTTGCTTTCTGCTTCACAAGCTGGCGTGCAGCAACGAATTTGGTACATGCACGATGGTGCTCAGCCTCATTTTTCTCTGGACGTTCGTTACCACCTTTATGGAGTTTATCCTGCAAGATGGATTGGACGTGGTGATCCTGTTGCTTGGTCTCCACGTTCGCCGGTCCTTAATCCTTTGGATTTCTTCTTCTGGAGACAGATAAAATCCCTCATTTATGAGACACCAATAGAAACGCCACAAGAAGTAGTCGCGCGTATTGTGACAGCTGAAGCAGATATCCAGGAAACTCCCAGAATTTCCGAGCGTGTCTGCTAGTCGTTCCTTCGTCGATATACTCTGTGTTCTAATATCCGCGTTCGACACTTTGAACAATTGTTGTAAAAGTTTTGTTTTCTGTGAACATCACGAGCTGTTTTGTACCTTTTCTGTGCAATAAATGATCTTTTTCTGGAGTGTTTCTTGCTTGTCCATTTTCAGACGTATTACTCGATTTTCACCCATTAAATGTGATTTGTGACCACATGTTACATTACATTTTTTGTTCCTCTTGATGAGTACTATCATTCCTCTGAGTTCGTTGAAACATTTACGATGCACCCTTTTAATGTTGAGCAGAATTTACTTACCACTTCTGTGTGTTCTCGCATAAATAATCAGTAATCAGAGTTTTATAAGATTTAACCTTAGATTTCATTTTAAATGTGAGATCTGAACGAAAACGCAGGAAAAAAATAAGAAATCAATAACATAAATTGTCAGTTTCCTTTCCTGTCGGCCATACGCTACAGCAGCTCTATTCCATAGTGAACGGAACTGCTTTGTCACCAGTTTCAAAACTTATATTTTGTATACTATGATTAGCACTGGCTAATCTTTTGTAGAAGGAACGTCAAATATTATTTTCGGTGTCAATTTGTTTTCTGCATTATTATTTTCGAAATCGCAATTTACAAACAAGAGCAATGAAATTATCGTCAAAATAAGTGTAAAAATGCAGGCAATTAACAACATTCGTCAAGGTATAAGAAATTAATCGTCTTAAAGAAAAAGATTTTTTTTCTTTCAAACTTTCTTTTGTAAATTACATATATTTATATACATCAAAACTTTCCTTTCTAAATTATTATTAGAATATATCAAATTACAAGTGTATTAACAGTGTTTTGTGGCGTATAGATAAAAAGTGTTATTATTATTTTTTTTTTTTTTTATATTGTTTATTTATTTATTTATCTATTTATTTATTTTTGAAGTTATTTTTAGCGGAGAAAAACTTGTATGTTGTGTCCATCACAAACATTCTTCCACCTCATTCCCAGAGCTCACAATATTTATAAATTTTAAGTACAACTTATCTCCATTATTTTTAATATTGTCGCGGCCGCTAACGTAGATTCACGTCATTTGAAAATTTGTAACTCCTCCAGTTGGCATTTGTGTTTCTTTCGCAATTTGTATACCATTTATTTCTTAAGTATATACATAATATTCATACTTTTACAATGAACTATATTATGGATAAAAATACTTTGATAAGAAAGAATATAATTATAATGCATGATGTCTTTTTGTAATGTAAATATGAGTACAAAAAATTTGTTTCTGAAATATTGTAACTTGGGAGAATAACGCACTTTACTGTTAAAAAGACGAAAACGGTCACGAAAGTGAAGTTTGTTTAAAAATGTTGTAACGAGAAAGAGGTGGAAGAGGAGTCCTCTTCAAAACTGTCAGAAACATGACTTATATCAATTTTTAATATTTATTATAGCGAATTTTTACACATTATATCTCGATTGAATGTACAAGCTGAAATGGGCAACTGATAATTGAATTAAAGAACACGTTTGTCTCTACTCTTTTGATTTTTGCTTGTTTTGGATTTCATTCATTATTTCAGAAAGGCGTGGCGTTATTGATTCAGGCGTGGTTTCCCCGACTATTATCGAACTTTCAGAATTTATAGATCGAAAACGACCTGACTATAGTAAAAAAAAAAAAAAAAAAAAAAAAAATCTATTTATGTATTCTCTTTCGATTAATGCTTGTTTAATGATTTCAGTATGGGAAGGTTTCCTGGTTAGAAAAATATGATAGTTGACAACGATGCTTTATATACAACATTTATATAACTGATTAACATGCACAAAAATTTAATCATAGTAGCTCGCAATAAAGATTTTAGATGTGCAATTTGGAAGAATTTTAACCAGTAGATGAAGAGATGTTGCCATGCGAAAAAATCTCAAGAAGTGTGTAACAGTAATGCAAAAGAAACAAAGATTAAAGCTTTCTCATACATGGGAAAAGCTGTAGCATCCTAGCGCTAACATTTAGCCGATAAGTATTAAAATTGAGTTTCGAAATACTATTTCATAAACATGAGTGCTACAAATATACTGGCCGGTTTGTGTGCAACATTCGCGTCTTTTTTTTTTTTTTTGTTCACCAGACGGAGGGTTTGTACTTTGTTCCGAATCGAAACAATTATTGTGTGTTTTTTACATTTTATAGTGTTAATTCCTTTCCGGTACTATGTAAAAGGAACATCAATACCTAACTTTAACCCCTCACCTGCCTAGGAAAACTCACAAGATTCGCTTCCCAATGCCACCGATTTTCACACAAGCGCGCGTAGTTATGCTTTCATTGTTTCAAAAACATTCCCTTTTAGATTACTCCCACACCCCTCTTCTCTGAAATAAGTAGATCCACTGAAAATACTATCAAAATCAAATTCAAGGTAATTTTATTGCATTCCAATACCGTGGGACTAGTTTTAAGGGTAGCAGTGCGTAATACAAAGAAAAGATGCGTATATACGCCCGGGGTAGTTAACGCATTGGCTTAGCGAGACGAATATGCCCGGGGCAGTTAAGGGCCCTCTTCAGTCACCGTCGCCGGAAGCCGAAGCTAATGTTATTCTACGGGAAATTTTATTTGCAAATAACTTATTAACTAATAAATATTTTTAAATTCTGTTTCCACATTCTGAAAATTCCCAACTGTTAAATTGACGGACCTTTTTTAAAAAAGCATTCTTTTAATGTTTTATTTTGAAACTGCAAAATACGAATTTTCAATATGTGAAATTTTTCATTTTGCAATTTCAAAATAAAATATTAAAAAAAAAAAAAAAAAAAAAAAAAAAAAAAAACATTTTTTAAAAAGGTCTGTGAGTTTAACAGTTGGGAATTTTCTGAATGTGGAAACAGAATTTAAAAATATATATTTCTTGATAAGTTATTTGTAAATAGAATAACATTGGCTCGGGCCTCTGGCGAAGATGAGTGAAGAGGGCCGTTAAGGAGTTAATTCCTAAGTTCAAAAACTCATCCTAGAAATTTATTATACAATTTTTCTTCTACAATATTGAGGGAAAATAACATTTATTTCTTGTCTTCTAATAATGTTGTTGAATTTCGGCGGCTTCGGATTTTAATGAGCGGAATTACTCTGCGGCCGAAAAGGTTAGGGCTAGAATTAATTCTTGTTTATATAAAAACCATAAGAGATAACATTCTGAAGGAAAGCACAATAGGGGCGGGTTTTTCAGAGCTTTTACTTGTGTACTGCAGCCACTGCACGAGGAGAAGCGCTAGTGACGAGTTTACTTTGCGACATTTTCTAAGTAAAGATTAGCAGCTCCATCCTAAAGTGACCGGATCTGCTTGGTCATGAATTATAGCTTTTCTGTATCGACATCCTTAGGAAACGGCGCACTGCCTAATTTTTTGTGGAAAAATTTACATTTATTATTTTCGGTGTCAATTTTTTTCTGCATTCTTATTTCCGAAATCATATTTTACAAACAAGAGCAATGAAATTATCACCAAAGTAAGTGTAATAATGCAGGCAATTAAGAACATTCGTCAAGGTATACGATAAAAAGTATTTTTATTTATTTATTTTTTTAATTTTATATTACTTACTTATTTATTTATTTATTTTTGAAGTTCCTTTGAGCGGAGAAAGACTTGTATGTTGTATCCATAACAAACATTCTTCCACCTCATTCCCAGAGCTCACAATATTTAAAAATTTTAAGTACAACTTATCATCGTTATTTTTAATACTTTCGTGACCGCTAACGTAGATTCACGTCATTTGAAAATTTGTAACTCCTGCAGTGGGTGTTTGTGTTTCTTTCGCAATCTGTATATCATTTATTTCTTAAGTATATACTTAATATTCATACTTTTACAATGAATGGTTTACTTTGATAAGAAATAATATAATTATAGTGCATGATGTCTTTTTACAATGTAAATATGAGTACAAACAATTTGTTTCTGAAATATTGTAACTTGGGAGAATAACGTACACAGGTGGACCTTACTGTCAAAAAGACGAAAACGGTCACGAAAGTGAAGTTTGTTTAAAAATGTTGTAACGAGAAAGAGGTGGGAGGAATCCTGTTCAAACCTTCCAGAACCATGACTTATATCAATTTTTAATATTTATTATAGCGAATTTTTAATCATTATATCTCGATTGAATGTACAAGCTGAAATGGGCAACTGATAATTGCATTAAAGAACACGTTTGACTCTACTCTTTTGATTTTTGCTTGTTTTGGATTTCATTCATTATTTCAGAAAGGCGTGGCGTTATTGATTCAGGCGTGGTTTCCCCGATTATTATCGAACTTTCAGAATTTATAGCTCGAAAACGACGTGACTATAGTAAAAAGAAAAACTATTTATATATTCTCTTTCGATTAATACTTGTTTAATGATTACAGTATGGGATGGTTTTTGGTTAGAAAAACATAAGAGTTAACAACGATGCTTTATGCAATAGTTATACAACTGATTAACATGCACAAAAATTTAATCATAGTAGCTCGTAATAAAGGTTTTAGATGTGCCATTTGAAACAATTTTAACCAGTAGATGAAGAGATGCTGCCATGTGAAAAAATCTCAAGAAGTTTGTAACAGTAATGCAACCTGGCAGAAGATATACATACATGACAACATCCTTATTAATATTCCATAGTATCATTAGCCCCGCCTTCTTTTTTTACACCAGTATTATTTTAGAGTACTTTTCGTCTTATTTCATCGTAATTGAATTTGGAGAATATTACTCAGCAAATTTACCGGTGTGAGAAAAAAGGCGAGACTAGCAACACTACGGAATATTAATGAGGATGTTGGCAAGTATGGATATACACTCAAATTACGTTAATATTCGTTTTCGTAATAATCATCTTCCATATCAAGTCTGATGCATTTATTCGACGTACCAGACAGGATTTAACGTTGTAGTGCTTAGGAAAAATTGCAGAATAGCAAGGCTACCTGCAGACCGTTTTACGCTCAAATTAATTCAAGATTCGTTTTCAAAATGATTATTTCATATATCATGTTTGAAGCATTTATCAGTCTTGGAAGCTGAAATGTAGCCTTCCCATGCACGGAAAATTTTGCTACAAAGCAGCATAGCCTATCGACCAATATGCAAACAAATCGAAACAGTATAGTATTCTTTATTGTTTTTCATTCCATATACTTAACATACATGAAATTTAAAACATTGATACGCAAAAGAAACAAAGATAAAGCTTTCTCATACACGGAAAAAGCTGTAGCATCCTAGCGCTAACATTTAGCCGATAAGTATTCAAATTGAGTTTCGAAATAGTATTTCATGAACACTAGTGCTACAAATATACTGGCCGGTTTGTGTGCAAAATCCGCGTCTTTTTTTTTTGTTCACCAGACGGAGGGTTTGTACTTTGTTCCGACTCGAAACAATTATTGTGTGTTTTTTGCATTTTATAGTGTTTATTCCTTTCCGGTACTGCGTAACAGGAACATCAATACCTAACTTTAACCCCTCACCTGCCTAGGAAAACTCAAAAGATTCGCTTCCCAATGCCACCGATTTTCACACAAGCGCGCGTAGTTATGCTTTCATTGTTTCAAAAACATTCCCTTTCAGATTACTCCCACACCCCTCTTCTCTGAAATAAGTAGATCCACTGAAAATACTATCAAAATCGCATTCAAGGTAATTTTATTGCATTCCAATACCGTGGAACTAGTTTTAAGAGTAGCAGTGCGCAATACAAAGAAAAGACGCGTATATACGCCCGGGGCAGTTAACGCATTGGCTTAGCGAGACTAATATGCCCGGGGCAGTTCAGGGCCCTCCCTCTTCACTCACCGTCGCCGGAAGCCGAAGCTAATGTTATTCAACGGGAAATTTTATTTACAAATAACTTATCAACTTATAAATATTTTTAAATTCTGCTTTCACATTCTGAAAATTCCCAACTGTTAAATTGACGGACCTTTTTTAAAAAAGCATTTTTTTTATATTTTATTTTGAAACTGCAAAAGACGAATTTTCAATACGTGAAATTTTTCATTTTGCAATTTCAAAATAATAATAATAATAATAATAATAATAATAATAAAAACGTTTTTTAGAAAGGTCCGTGAGTTTAACAGTTGGGAATTTTCTGAATGTGGAAACAGAATTTAAAAATATATATTTGTTAATAAGTTATTTGTAAAGAAAATTTCCCATAGAATAACATTGACTCGGGCCTCCGGCGACGGTGAGTGAAGAGGGCCTTTAAGGAGTTAATTCCCATGTGCAAAAACCCATCCTAGAAATTTTTTATAGAATTTTTCTTCTACAATATTGAGGGAAAACAAAATTCATTTCTTGTCTTCTAATAACATTCTTGAATTTCGGCGACTTCGAATTTTAATGAGCTGAATTACTCTGCGGCCGAAAAGGTTATTCAAAATATTTTACCTATTATTTCCAAAACATAAGTCCCAATTTAACGATTATAATGTCTGAAGGGTCTAGAGGTATAATGTTTGAAGGGAAGATGGAGGACATTGCGGCGACCACAGATTTTACGTGCACCAGTCACCATTAGTGTACACGGCGGGCTTTTGCCGGCTCGAGTACCGAAGCCACAATCTTCCAATTACGAAGCCGGCGTTCTACCGACTGGGCTACCGCGGCCTTTCAATACAAAGTTTCCTGTAGCATCCTCATATGATACAGGTATAATGGTATAATACACCGTATCTGAACTTTCTGATAATATATCAGGGTTCGTACGCGCCTTATTTTTTCCCTGAGTCTCACACCAGTATTCTGAAACAAGAAAAATCATCTTAATCAGAAAGACTTATTTTATAACGAAAATCGTTCTAAAAAATTACTGGTATAAGACTCAGGGAAAAAATAAGGTCCGTACGAACCCTGTATATGTTTTTGTGTTAACCACTTCACCGGCCATCCCGAGATAACTCGGGGGGGGGGGGGGCATAGGTTTCCACTCACTCCAGTGGCCGGTGAATTGGAAGTTGACAGCAGATTCATAGGAATCACTCACAACACAGATTAACAGCTAAAAACTTAATTTTCTGATTTAGAGGACTTGAAAACATGCACAAATAGTAAAAACTAAATTTGGAAACTATGACCGAAAAACTATATTTTCTCTACCATTATATGTGTGAGAGAGAATAAAAAAAAGACATTTGAACAATATAATTTGACTGAAAACAATCCCCACACAAAAAAATAAAAGTTATGAACAGGAATATACCAGAAAATTTGCAGTTTCACATTTAGATGCAGGTAAATATGGGGAAGAAAACAGTTTTTAAATCGAAAATAATAACAATAAATATTAATAATTCTGTCAAAGACAGAATTTAGTTTAGTACGAAGAACTATTAACTTCAATTTGTAAAATTTTTATTTATTTATTTATTATTTATTTATCTTATTTTTTGATCGTGAAACTGAGCCACGTACTTTTTAAAATGACTGAAAATAATTAAAATGAAGTGTTTCCACCTAAATTTCATACTTTAGTTAATTTTAAAAAATCTAATCTTTGAGTTGAAAAACAGTTTGCAGTCCTGGATTCCGAAAAATCGCCTCTTCTATTTGGTGCTGAATTTGGAACGATAGGATTGATATTTCTAATTTATTTTGGTGTTACAAAAAACTGGTCTACGAAAACTCCCGATTGAAACTAATAGTCCTCTGTCCTTAAAAAAAAAAAAAAAAAAAAAAAAAAAAACTCTCAAAAAGTGAAAAACACGCAGATATAAAAAATAAAAAATCAAGCATATTGAAAGTCTGCTTATAACAAATCAGAAAGAACTGTCCTAAGCAACTGCCATTTAGAATCATTTCTTCATTTTTAATTAAATTATTTTCTTCTCATTATCATTATTTTCTCTGCCCATTATCTAATTTACATTTCGTAATGCTCTGAAAGTCTTTTAATATTTATTTAATTAACTCAACACAGCGATTCTGACCATAGTTTTAATGAAAAACAGAGTGACATCAATTTAATTACGAGAAAACAAAACACAATTAAAGCATCTCAATTAATATTTGTTTCATTATTAAATACCAGAAACTGTTTCATCTGCTTCTTTTCTCCTATGCTTATCCCCTTTTTGTGGCCTAGGGCATATCTGGTTAGATTATCTGCATTTTTAGAACACAAATGATTAATTTCTTTACTAATAAGTATTCTTTATACACCATTAAGACTAAAATATCGATGATACCAGTGTATTTTTATGTAGAAGATAGTTCACTTTTTATTCTGCAATTAGGTTTTCGTTAGCATTTTAAGATAATGATTTAGTATCGGACATTAAAATAATTTACTTAAGTTTTGATTAGAATATAGGATTTTTTTACTTTCTTTTATACACACACACTGACACAGCAGGAAAAAAAAAAAAAAAAAAAAAAAAAGCCGCCCTTGGATACTTTTGTTTTTCTTTTCAGAAATCATCACTTTTAAAATTTTAAATGTAGGCTATAACAGAGTAGTGATTTTACTAGATATCGAATATCATATCTGAAAAACTAATATCTGCGGGATACGGATATGCGATATCCGGCAAAATCACTATCAGTTCTACCCCTATTTTTAACTCTCGTTTTCCCAAGATGGGGTCATTTTGACCCCATTTTGTAGTTGAAATTTAGTTAAGCCCACCTCATTCAAAAAATGTGCTAATTCGCCAGAGATAGCAAACGTAACCAGTGGAATTTTGCACGATGATATGTTCTAAATGATACAAAAAGGCGTGGTGCTGGTGATTTTCGCCAAACGTGGCAGCTGAAAGCAATTTTTCTGCAGTAACGCCTTGATCTTGGGAAAGCGAGGGTTAAATGAATAAATATGACATTTTTGAAAGGAAAAATAAAAATTATCCAAGTGCAGCCTTTCCCCCACCCCCCTTTAGTTACGGCGCCTAGAATATATAGTGCGGAAAGCGACCTGCAAATCAGTGCCTTGAAAATTAAGCTTATCACCAGAAGTCAGGGTGATCGAGTTTATTGCTTGAAAACACTTGGTAATAGTCTGCAGAAAAATTATTCAAGCGCTAGCAAAAATTCCTGTATTAAAAAAGCACACTTAATACTGTTTTGTTAAATAAATCCTTGTCGAATCATGTTCTTAGACTAACTAAGAACATGATTCGACAAGAATTTATTTAACAAAACAGTATTAAGTGTACTTTTTTTTAATATAGGAATTTTTGCTAGCGTTCGAATAATTTTGCTGCTGACTGTAACTATGTGATTAGATCACGTGTTTGAGCAGACGAAACTGGGAAAAAGCAATCAGTTTTTCGATTTGAGCAAAAAATTCGATCGCAGCGACATCTGGGAAGCTTTTTTTTTTTTTTTTTTTTTTTTTTTTTTTAAGCAGTATTTTAAACATTTGATCATAAGCGCTTGCCACACTGTACAGTCAGTAACAAAAGTGTACGAACACTAGCACTGAAATGACTATATGCTTAGCAATTCCTGTTGGTCAATCTGGCACCTCTACAAACCTTTTGAATCTACCCCTAAGCTAGGCGCAAGAAATGCGGTTGCATTATACTTTTGTAAGAGATTGTATATGATTTTCCATGGATTTTTGTTAACTTTTTCGCCTTTTATTTATGTAGAGACTTTTATTTTCCGTGTAGGGCCGTGGCAAAATTTAAGTTGTAATCACTGGTTTTATTTAGTGGCCGTATATCAAATCATTTGTTTTTGCACGTTGCTATTTTTTGCAAACGAAAACATGTTACAACAGCCTGCTACAGAACCAGTAAATGGTGTGTCATGTATTATACAAATTCAAAAAGGCTCAGCGTGCATTAATTCAGTTTTTCTGTGCCAAAGTCGTCAATCGAAAAGACATTTCTAAGCAAATAATTAATGAATATTTGTTATTTACTAGCGTGTTTCGATGAAGTCATAATTTTTGCAGTAGGTGTCCGTATAGCGGACATTCGGTACCGAAGACAACCAATCCCACACAGCACACTTCCTTGAAACAAGGTTGGCTTTCAAGTGAATTTACCATGACAGAGCAAAGTTGCTAATTCAAGGATATCTCAGACCAACTTCAAGTTAGAAAAATTACGCATGCCAAATCAAGCATATTTCTGGCTTAAAATTTCCTTGACGTCAAGTAACTGTCCGCGCATGCTCTTACTTCTTATTTGCATATAGTTGCCTTGCTACATCTGTTATCATGTTGTTGTCATCTCGCGAAATACGAAGCGAGTGGCAGGACATTTTTGTTCACAAAATAAAATATTTTTATTGTCGTCTGCTTCTATAAAAATAAATGCAGAATAATTTTTTCCTTTAATTGAAATATCGTCTGCTATATATTTAGCATAATAATTTAATGAGTTCAATGTATTGTTTTGTTTGTGATTCGGAAAAGATGTTTCCTGCGTATTCTGTTAAAAAATGCCACGTTCTAAAGAAATTTCTAAAGATGAAATTATTAAGATTTTACCAAGATTTTACAATTAAAAGCGGAAGGACAAAATCCAGTACAAATATTGAGAGGAATAAAGATATCCTTGAGCAGTATTTATAGTCAGGAGATCAGATGGAACATGGAATACTCGAAAGCGAGTCGGAAACCAAAGAAAACAACGCTACGTGATGATAGAATGTTATTAAATAAGGCTTCTGTTGATAATTTATCTGTACGTGGAATTGCATCAACTTCCAGAATTTCAAAAAGTACTGGGAGATCTTATCTCGTAAAATATATGAAAATGGAAAGCAATATACATGCGTAAAATGACTTAAAAACTGCAATTGACAAAGCGTGGTATAAAAAACTCCTTCTGTAATTTAATGCTTAATTAATTCTATGGAACAACGTGCATTTCACGTTATAAAGTGTCGTAGCAATACAATTTAATATTTAAAGTAAGTTTTTAGTTGCTCTTATAAATGTAAAGCCAAAAAACACTTACAGGTGTCTATACTTTTGGACAGCACATTTTTATATAATTTAATATACATTTTATAATTTTAAACCTTTGACCATAATTTATATGTGTATATCAGCAAAACTGTTTTTGTTTATTATCTGTCTAGCGAATTTTAATTGTACCATATTACTTTTTATGTTAATGCAAGTTTTATTGATTGTCTAAACTTTTGGGACACAGTGTATTTCGAGGAATCAAATATTAAAGTTTTACTTTACTTTTACGTTAACAGATGCCATTTTATTAAATGTATTCCTTTTAGGGTGGTTTTTAATAGTTTGAAAATAATTTTAACTCAACTTAATTATTCATAAGATAAAACAAGAAAGAAAAATTATGCAGCACGCATTGATAAGTAACACTTTTCAATTGTACGTAATTGTTATATCAAATAACTTTTAATCTGAAAATGTTAATCGTATCATATTGTATACAAAAAATTATTTTAGAATATTACAAATACGTGTGAATGTTTTTATGATTTTTACAATCGAAAGATTTTAAATATAGCTTTTAAAAAATTCTGTCCTAAAACTTAATCCATTGACATTTTCTTTTCTTTTTTTTTTTTTTTTTTTTTGTCTCTGTAAACAAACTAGTTGCACAGGATCCATTACTGTTATTTTAAATAGGGAACACACCATAGTGAACTTGATTGTATCATTTTTAAAAAATTCTAAAAATATTTACCGACGCTAGGAGCCGGAAACAAACAGATAGAAAGGTAGACAGACAGATACACAAATTGAAATCACATTCCCACTAAAAATAGAAGAAAGTGTTAAAACGCTTAATGTAAACGAAAGTGCTATTCTAGCAAATTTTTATTAATAGTTCTTAATGTAACTGAATATTTTTGTGTGGCTGTATAAATCTAATGCTAATCATACTATATTATATAGAAGGCAGTCTTTTGTGCATATGAATGATTTATTTCAATTGCATTAAGCTTTGTGCAAAGTAAAATTATTTAAATTTGGTTTATAAAAATAACTCTCACAGAACGCAATGCTTTGGAATACTTTTAAGTGCCCCTGCACACAAAAAAAGTTAGAAATGTACTCGATTTTACATAGGAAACATCCGAAAGGGAACTTGAATAACATATTAAAATTTCATTAAAGTTTCTATACAGTAAAGGTATTAAAACATGGTTTATAGAAACTCCTCTCATAGAACACACAGCTTTCGAATATTTTTGGGTCTCCCTGTGCACAAAGTAGTAGAGGTATAAACTTCATTTTCAGTAGGGAACACCCGATTGTGAACTTGAATAACATATCAGTTTCAAAATATTCCATAAATATTTACGGGAGTTAAAGCACGGTCAGACAGATAGACAGACGGACACAAATCGAAATCATATTCACACTTGACAAATGTTAGAAAGTGTTAAAACGCTTAATGTAAACGAAAGTGCTATTCTAGCAAATTTTTATTAATAGTTCTTAATGTAACTGAATATTTTTGTGTGGCTGTATAAATCTAATGCTAATCATACTATATTATATAGAAGGCAGTCTTTTGTGCATATGAATGATTTATTTCAATTGCATTAAGCTTTGTGCAAAGTAAAATTATTTAAATTTGGTTTATAAAAATAACTCTCACAGAACGCAATGCTTTGGAATACTTTTAAGTGCCCCTGCACACAAAAAAAGTTAGAAATGTACTCGATTTTACATAGGAAACATCCGAAAGGGAACTTGAATAACATATTAAAATTTCATTAAAGTTTCTATACAGTAAAGGTATTAAAACATGGTTTATAGAAACTCCTCTCATAGAACACACAGCTTTCGAATATTTTTGGGTCTCCCTGTGCACAAAGTAGTAGAGGTATAAACTTCATTTTCAGTAGGGAACACCCGATTGTGAACTTGAATAACATATCAGTTTCAAAATATTCCATAAATATTTACGGGAGTTAAAGCACGGTCAGACAGATAGACAGACGGACACAAATCGAAATCATATTCACACTTGACAAATGTTAGAAAGTGTTAAAAACGCTTAATGTAAACGAAAGTACGTACAATTCTAGCAAATTTTTATTAATAGCTTTTAATATAAAGGAATATTTTTGTGTCACATGTAAATCTAATGCTAATCATACTATATTCTATGCAAAGCTTTCTTTTGTGCACGCAAATAATATATTTCACTTTCATAAAACTTCGTAGAAAGTAGAGGTATGAAAATATGGTTTATAGAAATATCTCTCATAGAACGCAATGCTTTGGAATACTTTTGAATGTCCCTGTACACAAATCAGTGGTGATATTTACTCTATTTTCTACAGGAAACATCCAGTAATGAGCTTGAATAATGTATTTCTATTTCATTAAGATATGTGTACAGTAAAGATATGAAAATATGGTTTATAGAAATACCTCTCATAGAACACAATGCTTTGAAATACTATTAATGACATTGCATAGACTTTATAACTAAAAATACATTTTAATAGCACAATAAAATCTATACAATTGAAATCCCTCAAAATTTTTAGAATTTTAATCTCATGTACCGGACTTGATACAGAGAAAGAAAATAGTTCTAATGAGAATCTGTATATATATTTTTTTTATTATATTTTCAAAAAATTATATTTCCATATTATGGAAATATAATTTTACACAAGCTTAAGCAGCTTGAACTAATTAATTGCTAACTCCTTAAAACCCAGAAATATTGAAACAGTAAAGTTGTTTTGTAAAACTATTAATAACACTGCTCTGCAGAAAAAAAAAAAAAAAAAAAAAAATGGAGTTCTGATACCATTCTTTCTGATTCTTATGTAAAATGTCCTGAATCCGAATATGGATCCCATTTTGTCCAGACACCTACCGTTTTCTAGAAATATCACCCCCTCCCTCAATTTCTTTCCCTCTTCAATAATTTTATAACCATGAATTTGATTTGAAGAATGAATAATAATTAATTTAACACCTAAAAATTATATATATATATATATATATAAAGTTAAAAAAATTACATTAATAACAGATAAAAAAAAATGTAAGATACATAATGCTTAATTTCAGTGGTAAATCCCCCCCAAAATAAATAAATAAATAAATAAATAAATAAATAAATATTCCCTTGTCATAAATGTCCATGTTTTACAAATTTCCAATTCTGTCGCCCCTCAGAAGATATTTAACAGTTAAAATAATCCTCCTCCCCTCCTAAAAACCAAATTTATAGCCATAAAATCACCGACAAATGATAAAAATAGGGGGCCATTCCTAAACATCGGTGGGTGATAGGGTAAAATGGGCGTCAGATTCGAAGTTCAACTTAAATTTATATTGCCAGTCCAACTACTATGATAACTTCGACAATTTATGCAATTAATTTTTAATGGATTTATCTAATTAAAATTTACGAGGATGAATAGCGTCTAGGTCAGGATTTGAATCTAAGACTTTTGCGTTAACGATTCAAACGCTGTACAGACTGAGGAATCGTGAATGAGAACTGACCTGCATGATTTGCTGATAAGACAGTTATTTTATTTACTTATTTATTTTTCTCCATTTGTTCTGCCAATACAAGCACAGTACCATGATAGAAATTCATTTAATTTTAATTCCATAATTACAGTCGGTAACAAAAGTGTCCGAACACTAGCGAAAATTCCTATGTAATAAAAGTACACTTCATACGGTTTTGTTAAATAAATCATTTTCGAATCATGTTCTTAGACTGACTAAGATCAGGATATGACAAAGATTTATTTAGCAAAACCGTATGAAGTGTACTTTTTTAACATAGGATATTTGCTAGTGTTCGGACACTTTTGTTACCGACTATACTGGATAGTAATAAATAACACTGCTCTGAAAAAAAAAAAAGAAAATCGAGATCTGATGCCATTCTTGCTGATTCTTATGTAAAATGACCTCCTGAATCCGAATATGACTCCCATTTTGCCCAGTCACCCACAGTTTTCTAAATACATCACTCCCCCCTCAATTTCTTTCCCTGTTCGATAATTTTATGACCATGAATTTGATTTGAAGAATGAAAAAGAATTAATTTAACACGTAAAAACAAAAAAATATAAAGTTTAAAAAATAACATTAATAACAGATTAAAAAAAATATAAGATATGTAATGCATAATTTCAGTGGCAAATCCCCCCCCCCCCAAAAAAAAAAAAAAAAAAAATCCCTTGTCGCAAACGTCCATGTTTTAGAATTTTCCAACTCTGTAGCTCCTCAGAAGATATTTAATTATTAAAATAATCCTCCCACCTCCTAAAAATCAAATTTATAGCCCAAAATCACCAAAAATGATAAAATAGGAGTCCATTTCTAAAAAATTGTGGGTGATAGGGCAAAATGGGCGTCCTGTTCGGATTCGGGAGGTCATTTTATATAAGAATATGCTGAAATGGTGTCATAGGCAATTTTCCTGCCGAGCAGTGTTATTAGGAAAATAATTTGATCATTTATGCAATAAATTTTTAATATATTGGTCGATGTTTTACAACAACGAAAAGGGATCAGGCCAAGTTCAGACCTAGATCCTCTGAGTTAACGTCATAACGCTGTCTCACTTTTCGCTCCCTGTAAAATTTTATTTATTCAATACAACAAAAAATTACTGTATAAATGGTGGAAATTATTATCCTAAATATCTAACTGCTATCAAACAGCTATGGAGTTAAAATAAATAATTTTCTTCTAAGACTGAGTTCATATTCCCAGAACAGACAAATTGAAAATTTTTAACTTTCACATGAACGAGCCATGTGAGTTATCATCCTAGAACTCAGTTGAAAGAGGGTTGGGAGTTAACACAAGTGTCCAAGTTCAAATTCTGGACAAAATCATTTTCTGTTCATGTAAAAATTAACTCACCAAAAATTAACTCACCAATTAACTTCACCATTTGGATAACTCACCAAAAATCTACATAAAATGTGATTGACCGTTCCAGAAATAAGAATGTATTAAGTTATCTACATCAGGTTAAGAGCGTAGAATAACGATTTTCTCCGACAGCCAAAACCCATATTATTCTATGGGGAAATTTATTTATGGAATTAATCATTACCTTATGTATTTTTTTTAAACCATTTTCATACTGGGAAAATTCACACTATTTAAATTTGTATATGTTTTCTAAAAGTAGTTTCATAAAGTTCTTATTTTTGACTTTAAAAATACGAAAAATTAAACAATTTCATTTTTCCCTACTTTTCTCTGTACGAGGAGTTATTGAAATTTAAAAGATAATTTTTTGGAAAACGAGAACGTATTTAACGGTTGTGTTTTTTCCAAAAGTGAAAAAGGAATTTAAATAAATACATCTGGTTATGAGTCATTCTGTAAATAAATTTCTGCATATAATAACATGAGCTTTAATAACAGGAGACTTGGCGTTGGAATATTAAAACCGAATAAACTACTACGTCAGAAACGCCGAAGAAAAATATTTTTCAAATATTTTTCTTTGGCGTTTCTGACGTAGTAGTTTATTCGGGTTTCAACATGAGCTTTAGCTGTCGGCGAAGAATGCATGCCATTAAAAGCATGCTTGATAAGCAATATTTGCTTCATGTATGCTGTAGAGTAGAGAAGACAATTATTTCTCCGCAGCTGGCTTTCAGCGACGATAAGTAGAAAGTTCCTTTGCGTTTCATGTACAGTCGGCAGTAAAAGTGTCCGAGCACTAGCAAAAATGCCTATGTAAAAAAATTACACTTAATACAGTTTTGTTAAATAAATCCTTGTTGAGTTCTGTTCTTAGTCAGTCTATGGACATGATTCGACGAGAATTTATTTAACAAAACAGTATTAAGTGTACCTTTTTTACATAGGAATTTTTGCTAGTGCTCGGATACTTTTGCTGCCGACTGTATCATGTTAAAAACATGTTTGGCAAGTAAAATTTGATTCACGTTTGCTGCATCAAGTATAATTGATACTTGATGCAGCAAGTATAATTCATACTTGGTGCATCAAGTATAATTCATACTTGGTGCATCAAGTATAATTCATACTTGATGTATATTACTTGATTCGTAAGAGCTGTGGCAAACTTAGTGCATACTTGATACATATAACTTGATTCATGTTTGAACTATCAAGTCTAAAGCAAGTGGGACAAGTGTAAACTAGGATTCTTGATCTTGACTTGCATTAAACTTACAGGCTTGAGATGTCAAGCTCGATGCAAGTTTCTTGACTTGAGTTGTCAATGTTGATGATAGCTTAATGCAAGTTCTCTGTGCTGTCTGGGATATCCAGTATTCACAATTACAGTCGGCAGCAAAAGTATCTGAGCGCTAGCCAATAATTTCTATACCAAAAGAGTGCTCTTAAAACTGTTTTTTTTTTTTTAAATAAATCCTTGTAGAATCATGTTCTTAGACTGACTAAGAACATGACTCGACAAGATTTATTTAATAAAGCAGTATTAAAAAAATTTAATTCAAAGTGTAATTTGTTTATACAGGGATTATTGCTAGTGCTCGGATACTTTTGCTGCCGACTGTACTTTAAACAATTGGTAATTGTTTTAAGAAACATAGGGATACTTGTATACACGAATAACCTGTTTCATTTTGTATAAATTAGTACACTTTCTCTAATTTCGTACTTATTACTATTTGCTTACAACGCGCGCATTTGTATACATTTTAACATGTGAATATACCAGACTTGCCAACCAGTTTTAACACGTTCGCTGCCGATCCCGCGCCAGCGCGGGATGTGACGTATCACTTTACAGGTGAAAGTTTACTTTAGGCTGCCGCTTGGCGAAATTTCGAAAATCGCCAAGACGGCGCCATTTCGCATCGTGTTCCGAATAGCAACCTTACACCGGCGGCATACAAAAGCGAGCTTTTCGGCGATCTAACCTAAAAAGAAAACGCGTCTTGAAAAAAAAAAAAAAAAAAATCCGAATAATAATAATACATAAGACAAAAGGAAAATTTTCATAAAATAGAATTAAAAGAAAAAAAAAATAAATACGAATTTATAACTAATCACAAATACAAAATAAAACTTAGATTATACAATCACACCAAATGTCCCTGAAAAGTGTGTTGCTTTAGTAATTGATGATAAGTGTTTAGATGATAGTTTTTTATTTCCAATAATTTAACAGCTATAAGTACAGTCGGTAACAAAAGTGTCCGAACACTAGCAAAAATTCCTATGTAAAAAAAGTACACTTCATAAGGTTTTGTTAAATAAATCCTTATCGAATAATGTATCGACAAGGATTTATTTAACAAAAATGTATGAAGTATACTTTTTTACTTAGGAATTTTAAATTTAAAAGTTTTCAAAAGTTCTATAAAGTAAATTATTTATCATTAATATTTTATTTATAGTCCTCATTCATTAGGAATGAAAAAATAAATCCGCAACTGGATAATTATAGCAGATTTTAGCGATTCTCTATTATAATGGTACTCTGATCTGTTCACAATACCCCTATCTCAAAATGCATGAAATTAAAAAGTATACAAAATTTTGTACTGTAGCAACCAGTATTGGAATAAAATTCAAAAATATGCCTCTAAAATTCAGGACCGTGGTTGCCCAGTCGGTTGCCCTCTGGGTGTCTACGAAGCGAGAGAGTCATCCCTTCCGTGGAGGATAAAAATTGTGATGGCTTGTCCCTGGACAACTCTAGGGGTGAGACCCAGACCATCGCCAATTGTCCATTGCGCAGCACTAGTGTGACGTAAAACACAGTCAACAAACCAACCTCTTAAATTCAAAAGTACCTCTTAAATTCCAATTCTATTCAACCAGCCAAACAGTACTAACGCAAACATCACAAATATTCATATTTCAAAATAGATGATTGGTTGGGTTTTACGTCACACTAGTGCTGCGCAACGGGCGATTGGCAACGGTCGGGGACTCAGCCCTAGAAGTGGTCCGGAAACATGCGATCAAAAATTTGATCCTCCATGGAAGGGTATTTCAAAATAGAATACTTTCTCTCTAATAAAACACGTATCATCAATATGCAACCAAAGTGATGGGGTCAGCGAGATATTTTATCTGCTCAGTACAAATGAAACTATTTGCTATGGAAATTTAACTTATTACTCATTAACTCCAGAGTTTGCTTGTAACGAGCAGATGAATTTTTACACGTTTGACGTAATACAGCGTATTGACGTAACACATGACGCAAACAAGCAAAGGTAAACACAAAGCCTATAACATCTGGCGATGTAGCGCTCTTGTGCAACACGTCAAATATATTCGGCGGGTTAAAGGAAAAAAACTTCATTTCAAATTTTAGTCACGTGAAACCGGCAGCGAACGTGTTAATAAAAAAAGGGAAGATTTTTGTTGAAAAACCAGAAGATTTCATAAAAAAGGGGATTTTTTTTTTTCTCTTTGACGTATTAAACAATACAGTTTTACAATTTTAATAATTAGAGGCAATTCTATAAAAACGTTTTACTATAGATTGATTATACTAAATATATAAAAGTTTTAAATGAAGTTATTCCTCTTCACATATAAATATCTACAAAACAGAATCTGTAAGAAATTTACTTAACAACAGACAAATAAAACTTAGTTAAGTTAAAGTATAACTAATTTTTTAAATAAATATAGAATATGATTCTTGTGTATGTACATTAATCTTACATATAAAAAAAAGTAGCAGTAGTTAATTATCAGTTTCAAACATGCATAAAACCAACTGAGTATTAATTTTCTTAAATTGATTTGGGAAAAATTTTTCCTACCTGAAAAATTTATTCTTTATTTTTTCCCCATGTTTACACATTTGGTAATTATACACATAATTTCACTCCATTAATACAGTATAATATTAAAACGGTACGATTCTTTAATTTCCAGTGATAATTGTATTGTAGCTTATAAACGCTAGAGAAAGGTTTTCCCATTGTACTTTCATTTGAACAAGCCTTATATTATTTTTAAGGACAGTTAGATGATCTGATAGCAACCTCTCATTTAAATGATTTTTTAACTTTACAAATTTTAAAACCTTTAGGAGGCCCACCAGCGGCCGAGCGGTTCTGCGCTCAAAAGCTGGTAGATGGGAGGTGCCGGGTTCGATCCCAGGTCGCGCTCATCGACCTAGCCGTTCGGAGTTTTCCGTGGTTTCCTCCGAAACTCGCGTAAATACGGGCTAGGACCCCTTAGAAAGACCCCCTCGGAGGGCATTCCCCCCCTAGGCCTAGGACACATCAGGAGTCAATCGGCCTTAAATCCTACAACCAACCAACCAAAACCTTTAGGAATAAATTTTTAGTTTCTCTATATACACAGAAAGAAACTATTGAATCGCTGATTACTTCCGTGTTCCGATTTTTGTCTTAAATTTAATTTGATTACTTTAGAAAATATCTGCTTTTTATGAAACGTTTATATAAAATTGCTAAAAATTATCATTAATTTATTTATCAGGATTAAGTTACATCGATTCAATATATATATATGTAAATTAGATCACTCTAAAGAATTGGCTACAGCACACTTTTTCTCTGACCTTTAGATCTGTATCTCAGATTCTATTGGGAGCAAGTGAAACTAATATGCATTAAATTCTCACAATTGTATAATGCAATAGGTCTTTTCTCTTGAAAGAAAAAAAATTTTTAGTGGTCCCACTATATTAGTTTAGAATAAAAAATAATTCACATTATGTTAATACTTCTATACTTACTAACATTAACACACATGCTTGACATATACAAACAAAATCTTAACATATTACGCTCTTAGTTATTTTTTTTTTATATTCAGCAGTACTCACAACTCATGAAATGCTTCTTTCTCTTTTAAGAAGAATTCCAAAATAAATATTATTTGATTTTTTATACTCTGAAAATCTCATAAAATGCTCTCATATTTTAAAATTCAATAAAAGAATAACACTGTTTTAACGAAAAGATATTCGAAAATTTTTTGAGATTTTTCAATTTAAACTTCAACATTATTTTTTTGTTGCCGGAGGCAAAAGGAAATAATAATAATAATAGTAATATTTTCTTTTAGAAAAATGTGCGATTTTGTTGTGTGTTACTTGCCTCGGATGTTTTTACTGTCCTAATTTATTTATGAAAAGGTGAATCTTTTTGTTTTTGTTCTTGTAGTTATTTTCTTCACAGATAAACTAGTGGGATCTGACATAAACAAAACTTTCTTCTACACCATTCTATATAACAGTGCTACTTATCGATTAACATGCATAAAAATTTAATTATCATAAGCTTTTCATAATAAAGATCTTACTTATGAGTTTCAGAGAATTTTAACCAATAGATGCTAAGATAGAGCTACCTGAAAATTCACAGAAGCAACGTCACCTGTCGTCAAATATACAATGGGTAGCAAAGGTATCCAAGCACTAGCCAATAATTCCGCTTAAAAAAAAAAAAAAAAAAAAAAAACCTAAAACTGTTTTGTTAAATAAATCCTTGTCGAATCATGTTCTTAGACTAACTAAGAACATGACTCGACAAGGATTTATTTAACAAAGTACTATTAAGTGTACTTTTTTTTAGACAGGGATTACTGTTAGTGCTCGGATACTTTTGCTGTCGATTGTACAAAGTGTGGCTATAAAATGATGGGACTGATGCTTCCACAGAAGTATGCATGCGTCAAACGTAAATACCCGATAGCTGTCTAAAGTAAAGCCTTTTCTTTCGATTGTGGCGCTTTTGTGTTTGTAAACAAATTAATCTGGTAGGGACCTTCATTTGTATAAGAGCTGTTGTTTTATTTTGCCAAGAAAATGATAAGTGTCATATTAGAGCCACAAACCGTCGTGAAATTTCATACGAAACTTGGAAAAAGCACTAACAAGGAAACATTCAAAAGGTGTCATCTTCAAAAAGTATTGAAAAAAATATATGTGATTCTACTCTTCATAAAACACCAGAAAATGATCGGCTGAAATGAATTACAGCGACCCCAAAAAATTATCAAAATTAAGCATATTTGGCGATTTCACACTGCTAGGCGATTGATTTTGAGGACTTGGCGGAAAAGCAAAATACGGTTCTGTTCGTACACGGCGATCTCGGTGCTAGCAAACATATTGCTTAACAGCGCTAAATCGCCAAATATGCTTAATTTTCATAATTGTTTGTGGTCGCTGTAATTAATTTCAGCCGATAATTTTTTCATTTTCTGGTTTTTTATGAAAAGTAGAATCACATATATTTTTTCCAATACTTTTTGAAGATGGCACCTTTTGAATGTTTCCTTGTAAGAAACTTATTTTTTCTTAAACGAAGTGTATGACGATGAATGTTTAGCATGTGTGTGAATTTTTGAGTGGTTTACGCCTTTCCAAGATGACCGAGAAGACATTGAAGATGATTCACACGCGGATCTAACTTCCACGCCACAAACGGATGAAAATATTGAAAAAGTCAGTAATCTAATTCGATTTGGACATCGGATAATCAGTCGTGAGATTGGTGAAAAAATATAGGAAGGATTAAAAAAAAAAAGACGATCGGGAATACAGAAGAACAAGTCACAAGTTTTCCATCAAGACAACGTGCCGGCTCATTCTGCATTCTCTGTCATGTAGTTTTTAGCCAAGCGCAACATCATGTTAGATCATCCACCTTCTTCGACTGGTCTTGCACCATGTGACTTTTATCTTTTTCCCAAGGTCAAATCTGCAATAAAACTATCAAAATTTCAGTTCATTAAAACTGTCTTTTTTTTTTTTTTTTTTAAGAAAGCATGCATCACGTAAGATCTTACAGAAGAATGGAAAATCCGCATAGAGTGTTTTATGTGTAGTAGAGGAAGTGTGTAAATTGAAGATGATAATAACTAAAAATATATGAATTTGAAATAAAATGTTTTTCGCTTAAAATGACAGATATTTTTTAAAAACATGGTTTTTATCAATAGTATATGTTTTTCCTTCCTTGAGTAGCACAGTTCTTTTAGATGGACAAACAACTCTTTTTTTTTTTTTAATGTTTTTTTATCATGTTTTAATGAGATAATTATAAATTATTTTACACAGTGATTTTTTTCTAGATTGGGTTTTGTAAAGCAATTTAAGCACATTATAATTGTTTTGTGTTTTCATGTTTATTATAGTTAGATAGAACTGTAATTTCTTCAAGTAAGGATTTTGACCAAAAAAAAAAAAAAAAAAAAAAAAAAAACACTTAAGCTTTTTCTTTTCTTTCGAAGTAGGAAAAAAAAAAAAAAAAAAAAAAAAAAGCGGTTCAAGTAAAAGAAAAAAAATCTTTTTCTTTTTGTTAATTTGAAAACCTACTCGTTGTTTTTCAGGTCGGGCATCTGACATAAAGACACATACTTTTACACTCTCTTACACACACGTATGCATTTTTTCGTTCTCCATGCAACATATTATTTTATTTTGATTTTTTATATAAAGCACAAACAATTAAATTAATAACCCTGCCCCTGAAAAAAAGAAAAAAAAAAAAAAAAAAAAAAAAAAAAAAAATCGAGCCCAGATACAAATGTTACTGATTTTTATGTAAAATGACCCCCTGAATCCGAATGGGATCCCCATTTTGCCCAATCACCCACCGTTTTCTCGGGACGCCACCCCTTCCTCCAATTTTTATCACTGTTCGGTAATGTTATGGCCATGAATTTGATTCGGAGAATGGAAACGAATTATTTTAACACTTAAAACAAAAATATATAATGCATTGTGAATAATCATAATATTTGATTAACAAAATATAACAAATGTAATCCATAATTTAACGCCCCCCACCCCCTCCAAATTTTCTCCTTTCTGCAAATGTGCGTGTTATAGAATTTTTCACTTCTGTAGCCCCTCAGAAATATTTAACAGTTAAAATAATCGTTTCAACCCCATATAAATCAAATTTATAGCTAAAAAGTGACCGAAAAGTGATAAAAATAAAGAGGCCTCCTCAAAAACGGTGGGTGATAGAACAATATGGGTGTCATAATCGGATTCAGGAGGTCATTTTACGCAAGAATTTCCAAAAATTATGTTGCGGCGGAATTCTCCGCAGAGTAGTGCAATTTAATGCATGTCTTTATAATAAATTTTTCTTTCTTTCTTTCTTTTTGTAAATCATTATTGCACGCACAGACACACATCATTTCGAAACGTGTTCAGGACATCTAAAAAAAGTATAAGACTGTTAAAAACAAAAATCCAATTTTCCTTTTTATAAACAGAGAAGAATGTGAAAATAAAAAACAAAATAAAATCACGCTTAAATATTTTAACATCTTCAGTTATATGACGTAAATATAATGAAACATTTCCAAAGAGGAAAAGGACATTCTGAAAGCCTTAATTTTAATTAAATATTTTTTTTCTCTTCATCATATTTTTCGTCCGGTTATATCTTTTCTTTCATTAATGTTCTCTGGATCTATTAATATTAATTTAATTAACTAAATGGATTTGTTTTGTACGCCATATTAATTAAAAAGAGGATGAATGACAGTAATTTAATTATACGGGTACAGAAATATTAAAAGATCTAAATTAACTTTTGCTTCATTACAGTATGTCATGGATTGTTTCATTTGTCTCACTAGTTCTATTTTATTTAATGGTCTGAATAAATATTCCCCGATGTATCATTTTAATCGAAATATCGACATTAGTTTTAAAGATGTTTATAGGGCAGAAACATAGATATACTAATTTATATAGATCTATCGTGCCATTGTTATCATGCAAAAATTTTTGATGCCGAAAATTTTTTTTGGCATCAGCCATATAGTGGTGTTGAAACCATTGAAACTCGGCAATTGTAAGAGAATATAATAGAATGTTGATGAATTTTCAAAATGTCGAAATATTGCGTCTTTTAATCCTGCTAATAAATTTATGAAAAGAAATGTGATAAGTTATCATAAAAGTAAATTATATTTGACTGAATTATGAAAAACATAATTTTTCTAATCAGTTGCTTTGTTATTATTATGAAATAAAAACTGTTTCGATCTTTAATGGAATACGTTTTTTAAAGTTTGATATTTTTTAAGATTTTGTATTAGTAAGTAATATAGAATTTTCAGAATTCTTTTAAATATATTTAGCAGCGGCGTAGGTAAAGAACGTTAGTTTTAGTCTATGAAAAGAGTTTAACTTTAAATATTAACTAAATTAAATATATAAAAGAAAGAAAGAAAAGAAAAGTGAATTTGAAATTGTATCTGCAGTTTTTCATTCACCTTTAGTACATAAATGATTCATAAATTTTATTTTCTAAATTATCTGTGTATATTCACTCGGAAAAAGACGGACATATTGTGGACTTTTCTCCCAGTAAAAAGGAATCATTCCCCCCCCCCCCCAATGATCAATCTATGTCTTATTACTATATCTATAGGCAGAAAGCTGGCATTGTTTTAACAGTTTTTTTTTTTTACTTCTCTAAAATGCAAATCGTCTGCATTCATCATAGAAAATAATTTGAATAAATAACACGGCTCTGCATAGAAATAGGTCCCAACACCATTTTTGCAAATTCTTACGTAAAATCACCTCCTGAATCCGAATGTGACACTCATTTTGCCCTATCGTCGACCGTTTTTTGGGGACATCCCCGCTATTTTTGTCACTTTTAGGTAATTTTATGGCTATAAATTTGATTTGAAGAGAGGTATTGTTTTGGATGGGACCATTTTAAATAACACCGCTCGGCATGAAAATTGCTCCAACACCATTTTGGAAAATTCTTATATAAAATGACATCCTGAAACCGAATATGACGTCCATTTTGCCCTATCACCCACCGTTTTTTAGGGACGGCCTCCTATTTTTATCACTTCTCGATAATTTCATGGCTATACATTTGATATTTAGGGGAGAGGGGAGGATTATTTTAACTGTTAAATATCTTCTGAGGGGCTGCAGAAGTGAAAAATTCTAAAATATGAATATTTGCAGCAAGAAGAAAATTTAAAAAGGGATTTGCTACTGAAATTGTAAATTATATTTATTATATTTTATTAATCATTAATATTATTATTTATTGTACAGTATATTTTTTTCTGTTTTTAAGTGTTAAAATAATACTTTTTCATTCTTCAAATGAAATTCATGGCCATACAATTACCGAACAGTGATAAAAATTGTGAGAGGGGTGGTCCCGAAAAAACGGTGAGTGATTGGAAAAAGTTGAGGTCATATTCGGATTCAGGAGGTCATTTTATATAAGAATCAGTAAAAATGATATTAGAACTCTGTTTTTTTTTTTTTTGTACGACAGGATTATTTCTTTCAATCTGGCATTTTGCGTCGTTACCAATTTATAGTATTCCACTTCGAAATTGCCTGCCAATATCACCATTTAACTTCTTACTCTATCTTAACATATTTTGTGAAATCCGTAAAAACCTTTATACATTTTTTTTCCCCATTGGTGAGGATCGAACTCACAACCTTCGGGTTCTTAGTTGTGTACCCTGACCACAGAGTCAACGGGTCTCAGCTGGATATTTCCTGATTATTTAGACTAGTATTTTCAGATTTTTTTTTTTTCTTTTGAAAGGGTGTGTTAAAATACAAATATAAGTAGTCCTGTCGTACTAAATTAAATTCTGTGATAAACACAATTTCGTAGTTTTTTTTTTTTTTTTTTTCTTTCATCGCAGTGTAATTGGTGCTGCGCGAATTTGCACAGGAAAAAACAGAAAAAAGTCTTGTGGTGGCCACACCATATTAGTCTGAATTTAATAAGTACCGTAAATGTTGCACAAATATAGCTACAGCAAGCATGAAGTTGATGGCAACTACAGTCCCCTTCGCAAATTATTTTAAATTAAATTGTTTGTAATAGAATTTTATAGATTTTATTTAAAATACTTTATTAAAGTTTTAATACAGATTTTTTATCTCACTCTTCAAATTGTGTTTTATTTATTAATGTAGTTTAAAGGAAAGTAGAGTGAGAGCCACGCGAAATGATTTTGAACAGTTAAAACAGATTATAATAAATAATTTGATATTCATTTTTTATTATTTATGATCTATTATTAGCGACTAAATTTAGGTAAGTCAAAAACTGGATAATTGAACAAAAGAAGTAAAGAAAAATGAATAGCACACGTTAAATGAATTTGCTAAGTGGTACCGGTTTTACTGGAAGTAGTACTACCACCCACTTTTAACATATATTTTTAGACATAATTTTTAACAATTATCTACGGTTAATTCTATTTGAAAATGAATTTAACATGAAAAGAAATAAGTGCTTTGCACTCAAAAAATTAAAATAATTTCTAAAACAAATTTAACTTATTCGATTTCAATTCCCGAGAGAACTTATAACAGTGTTTTATAGCATCAATTATTAGCATATTTATTCGTGAATGAATAAGTTGTATGAAAGAATTTTATTAAAAAATAGTAGTGATAAACCTTATTTTGGATATCAAAATTTTAACAGTTATGCAAAAATTACTTAAATCTTATAACCGATACATGTAATATTGTATCTACAAAAAGACACTTAAAATGTACAAAAAAGCCAAGCTCAAAGAAAGAGAATTGATTAAAGTTGTGTCTAAAAAGGGTGTGATATCAAATTCCCAAGCTTACATTCAAATACTTATTTAATATTCCCTTTTAACTAAATTTTCACATGTGAATCAAGTGCCTTATGATATGTTGATAGAAATCCTTCTTTCCTGTACTAAATACATCACAGCGTGTTTCTGAAAAATATTATTATTTTTATTTATATATGATGCGCTTGGCGGCCATCTTTCAAAGTTTTACGTTAGTTTGAATTTTATAAATCTCATCAATTATAGGATGAGTTGGTTGATTGGTTGGTTAATTGAGTTTTATATCGCACTAGTGCTGCGCAATAAGAAATAATTATAGGATGGGAGGATGGGAGTGCGCCAAACTTAACACTGTTAAAACTTAAATTGATTCAACTTGTGTGCTTAACGGGGCTTTTGCGATGTTTTTAATGCATTTTTTTTTCTTTTTTAATCTGAATATTTCAACCCCTGTTGAATGGAATAACCATATTATTTTTACGAGATATTTATTCCAAGAAGCTAAATTCAAATTGGGTAAATATAACGCCCTCTCCTTCATGTTTTTACGTTAATTTAAATTTTTATATTCTTTATTCCCGGCATTTATAGGATGGAAGTGCACTTAATACTAAATAATTATAAGAAATCATGTTATCGAAATATTTCCGTCTCTGCTGAATGGAATAGCAAAATTAATTTTATATGAGATATATTTTAAGAAACTTCTTTCAAATTGTGTGAATGTTTATTCATTACTTGAAAGATGGCCGCCAAGCCCATCATACATAAATAAAAATAATAATATTTTTCAGAAACACGCTATGATGTACAGGAAAGAAGGATTTCTATCAACATATCATAAGGCACTTGATTCACATGTGAAAATTTAGTTAAAAGGGAATATTAAATAAGTATTTGAATGTAAGCTTGGGAATTTGATATCACACCCTTTTTAGACACAACTTTAATCAATTCTCTTTCTTTGAGCTTGGCTTTTTTGTACATTTTAAGTGTCTTTTTTGTAGATATCATTTATTTTTTTTTAAATAGTTTTTATATTTACTGGAGTTAACCTGATACTTTACATCAGATATGTCCTGGATTTCAACTCAGCTTTCGTGCGATGTTGTTCTTTGCGTTAAACTGTATTACAAAGTTTTCTTTGCGTTAAACTTTCCATAATTCTGGTTGCTAGACATTATCCATGAGTTTTCTATGCAGACTAGTATGTTGTGTCCATCACAAAACTTTCTTCTACATTTTCCTATACATATTAACTCAGCACAAAGTATTTATTATTTTTTTCATTATGAATGCTGAATATTATTAACTCAGAAAGGTATTGTTGCACAAAATGTTGAACGGAAGTAAATTTTCACCATGCAGATGGCATCCTTTCAGTTCTAAAACAAAATTGTAGTATATGAGCTCCACTTATCGGCCGATAGGCATCGAGATTGAATCAGCATAATGTCTCATAATGGCCTTTTCACATATTAAGTTTTATTTCATTATATGCAACAGAACCTTTCCTTAAATTGCGAAAATCGCTGTATAGCAGCGCCACGTGTTGAGATATTGGTACAAAAGTTGATAAGCACTATAATTTGTAACAATGTAAATTTATTTGTAAATTTATGCAATTCCATGAATTAGTTACTCAGATATAGCCTTCTCTGAAATTGCGGCAATCACTGTATAGCAGCACCATGTTGAGCAACTGACACCAAATATTGATAAACGCTATTATACATCAAGGTTCAATTGCATATAAATTTACATATAATTCTGAGCTGTAGCTCCTGATATCTTGTTGGAACAAAACTTTCGCCGCACACATAGAACACACACACGCAAATAGAAATTTTCTAAAAATAGTCAAATTGTTTTCAGGAGCTCTTACAACGTGTAAATCGATCAAAAACCGAAAGTCGAAATTCTTTTCAATAAAATGACAAGCGAAGCGGGAAAAGCTGCTAGTATACTATATAGAAGGAAGTAGAAATCTTTATGCATCATAATTATCATTGCCAAATTGAATTGAAGGATATTAAAATTGGATACTATATCGTGTACTGACTTTCTTATTCTAAGGTATGAAAAATATTAAAAAATCAGCAATTCAAGCTATAGATTTGAAACAAATGTTATTCAAAAATGTATTCATTTCTGTTTTCAGGGATATAAAATTTAAAATTGTACAAAATAATAAAGCTTTGGTTAAAAAAATAACTTATAAAAAGGAAAAGCAGCTCAATTTGAAATTAATATTTTTCGGGTAAACTGAGATGAAGCAATTTCATATTTGGCGATTTATGTCTCATTGGCGATATTTAACAGTTTTTCAGCAATTAAGATTAGAAATTTTGATTTTTAAAAGCTAAATTTTATAAAAGTTCCTAGATTAAGTAATTGTCTATCTGAAAAACCAGTTTTCAAAGAATTCTGCACATTTATGAATTCTCTAGCTTGTTTAAAAAAAAATTTCTTGAAGAAGAAATTTTTTCAAAAAGTTGTCAAAACATCTAATTTTACGCTAAATTGAAAATGCTCCCATTTTTTTACTTATTAACTTAGAAAGTTCGTTTTTATCTCAAATTAAAGATCTCGTTGCTACGAATATTTTACTTTTTGTTTCATTTTACTGCGACATATGGTTCGTCCAATATTTAAAACTTTACGGGAAAAAAATTTGCCGATTTAACATGGGAAAGTTGGTTTCTGTATAATAAGCATTTAACGATCTTGGGTTATTTCTGTCGATTTTATTATTGGCGCGTTCTGCTTTGTGTTAGTGGTAGTTTGTTTGTTTTGCTTTTCTCTGAGCTTGGCTTGGCAAAACGACCGTTTCTGCTTGATATTTTTACAGTACTTTAAGATGCATGCCTACCTTCAGAGGTGATTTTTTTTTTTTAATTATTGAAAAATTGTCTATTTATGTGCATTATATGATAGAATATAGTAAAAAACAGTGAATAGCCTGAAAAAAGTATGCAAATTTTAAAATATTTAGAAATTTAGGCGCAAAATATGCATAAAATTTGCGAAAAAAAGCAATTTTACAAAACATCATAAGTCAAATTTAAATAAAGATATTTTTATTTCGTAAATTTTATTTAGATTATTGAAAGGTCCTTAAGAGAGTGAACTACTCTCAAAACTACAACTATGTTATTTAATATTTTAGAGACGATAACATTTTTACATGCTGAAAAAAATCACGAATTTACATGACAGTTCATAACTTCTATCGGCAAAAAAACAAAAAATAATTTAGCTAGATTCATTATTGTAGTTCAATCCCTAAAACAACTCCTCTAGAATATTTTGTCAAAGTTTCATATCGTTTCAATTATAAATTTTGAAGTTATGATGTTTTGGGATAAAGCAAAATGTTAAAAATCTCATTTTGAGAAAAAGCAGAAAACAGATTTAAAAACAAGATTTTATTTATTAAACAAAAAATAATTTTAATAAGTTCCTGATTTATTTCAAAGCTTTTTATTTTCTTTTTTAAATTCATTTTATATTCAGTAACAAATTTTGATGCTTATATTGAGTAAAACATTTATGTAAACAAACTGGTCATTTTCGGTCACTTCCGGTTTCAAAAACTGGTGAGGGACTAATATTAAAATGCTTGTAACTCAAGTTCTAAGGAAGATAGAAACAAATTTCAAACTGATTTAGAAAGCTAAAATGTCAGGCTTTAATACTAACCCAAAAATAGAAAATCGGAGTTTTGACCGAAAATTGCATTTTAAAGGTAGGCAGGCACCTTAATCGATTGTGAGGATATTACAACTGCAGTAGAAAAATAAATTAAATTTGATATTATAATCTGATCGCTTGTACGTCCAACAATCCCCTCGCGAACCGCTGGAAGCATAAAGACGGGAAAGTTACTAAACATATGAGAAATTACCTGAGAATTCCTAGTTAGACATTTAAATTAATATTATTTAGTCAGTAAAAAAGATATCAACTTAAAACTCAAAGTTAGTAAAAGATAAGCGACCAAACGCACTGCTAAAAATATCCACCTACAGCGCCGTCAATTGCCTGGAGTGGTCGGAACAAAGCTAACGGCAGCGGGGTAAGTTAGAGAAACCTTGACGTCCAAAAGTATATGTAACTGCCCGAAACGAAGTTTGGAGAGATTTTAATAGATGTTTTTTAGTCTAATTTTACCAAGTGATAAAAAACTCACAGGAAAAAAAAAGTTATTTAAAAAAATTTGATCTTTGCACTACGTGGTTTTCACTGAAATGTGCAGAAAGGCATGGGATTATCTTAAATATTAAAAAATTTACTACCAAATTAGTTTAATTTTTATTCTTCAGGTTGCGCTTTGGTTGTAAAATTACTTTTTTAAAGTGGCGCAGAATGTTCAACAACGCAACTAGGTCATTAAATATTCAGTACGATGGCACATTTTTTCAGGAGAACGGCTCTCAGGCGTTGCGCTTTGGGGATTCTCCTAATAAAGCTTAACTAATAATGTTCTATTTCTTAACATTATTATAATTTCCTTTTTAGAACGATTAACGGCAGTAATGAGCAATACATGCTTAAGTTAAATATTCGCCACCTTCTGAAATTATATGCTAAACACCAAAGTTAAATCAATCAGAATTCGCAATATGGCATCATTTAAGAAAGTGAATCTGCTTAAAATATCCGATAACACTCCGAATAAAGCGCCATCTGTTAATAAAAATGTAATTAATATTTTTTTATGTGTACTACAGGCCTCGCAGCGTTCCCGAAATTTTACCTTTATTTTATTTTATTGTCGCCAGTATCGTCAATAAGAAATTTTTCTTGAATAATTTGGACTTTTTTAGTGCTAAAATACTGTGTAAAAAAGTGTTGTTTTAAAATTGTGGTGACAATATAAGAAATTGAGTGTGAAATTTTAGAAACGCTGAGAGGCATGTATATATACACATACTTGCCAACATTCTAAGTATGAACCTGAAGATTTTTAGTACACACCCCTTTTTCCGCACCAATATATTTTTAGAGTGTTTTTCTTTTTATTTAATTGTAATTAAATTTAGAGAAAATTACTTTAAAAATAGACTGGTGTAGAAAAAGGTGCGTGTACTAAAATTCTTCCGGTTTATAATTAGGATGTTCGCAAGTACGTAAATATATAAATCTGCCCATTTCAGTGAAAATCGCATAGTGCTAGGGTGAATAATTTAAATATATATCTGTATATATATATATATATATATATATATATTCTGTAATTTTTGGATCACCCAGTATTTATAAAATAATATAAAAAATAATGATTCTTTTTTTTTTTAGAATTCATTTAAATATATTGATCAGCGAAACGAAGAAAGCCTGCTAGTAGATATTAAACACTGATATATTAATCGCATATATCCATACACTTTCAACAAAATCAATACTATTTCACATTTAATAGTAAGAAATCCCTTTTCCATCGACCTCGCTATGAAAGCAGCTTTTTGAAAATATTTTCAAAACGCTTAAGGGATGTTTATTTTGAAAATCTGTTTGAAATACTTATATTTTCAAATAATTCTATATAAGAAAAAAGAAAGAAAAACTCTTTTGAAGGAAAAGTTCGTCCTTAGGGAAATATATTTGAGAACTTAACGGAAATATTCGTTTGAAGATTTTATATCATTCTATTTTTTCCAACAAAGAGGTTGAAATAACCCATTGTTTTGAAAAAATGAAACAAAATAAAATATAATAAAATAAATTGAAAAATTTACTTAGTATCAATATATTTGTCAGATTTAAGAATGTTTTTATTAGAATTAAGATATAAGCAGATATTTGCGACAATATTTTGACGTTTGAATAGTACGTAGCTGTTTTTTTTTTTTTTGTAGACTTTTAAAACATAAATTTTCGGAAAACAAATAAATTAAATTAAATTAAATAGATGTTCAACACTAAACTAGTATGTTGTGGCCACCACAAGACTTTCTTCTATATTTTTACATACAAATTCACTAAGTGCAAATAATATATTAAAACTATTACTTATTAAAATTATCTAACATAATGAATGCAAATGATTTTATCTTAGAGGAAACTAACACTAAATATCCAAAGAAAGACAGTTTTATTGTCTGTAAATAACATCTTAAAAAGTGCATTTTTATAACGGTTATCTCATATATCAAGTTTCGTATTGTTATATGCCATAGAAATTGAGATATAGCCTTCCCGTTTTCGAGGAAATTTTTAGTATAGCAGCGCCACCAATTGGACAATAAGCAACCAAATTGAATCAGCATAATGCCTCATAATGGACTTCTCGAATATCAAGTTTCGTTTGATAATACGCAATAGAATCTGTGATATAGCCTTCCCTTAAATTGTGGAAATCGCTGTGTAGCAGCGCCACCCGTTGATAGGTTGACACCAAAAGTTTATAGGCGCTAATTTAAGTCAAAGTGCATCTACATGTAAATTTATATGCAATTCTGTGCAATAGTCCTTAGCTAAAGCCTCCCCTTAAATTGCGGAAATCACTGTATAGCAGCGCCACCTGTTGGCCGATAAGCATTCAAACTGAATTAGTATAAGGTCTCATAATGACATTCTCACATATCCAGTTTTGTTTAATTGTATGCAATAAAACCTGAGATATAGCTTTCCCTTTAAATAGCGGAAATCGCTGTATATCAGCGCCACCTGTTGAGCAATTGACACCAAAAGTTGGTAAGCATTAATTTAGGTCAAAGTGCATCCACATATAAAATTCTATGCATTTTTGCGCAGTTGTTCCTGAGATATATCCTTCCCTTAAATTGCAGATATCTCTGTATAGCAGTGCCACATGTTGGTAGATAAACATTCAAATTGCTCTAGAATAATGTATTATAGTGGTCTTACATAACCAGTTTTGTTTGATTATACGCGATAGAACCTGAGATATAGCCTTCCCTTTAAACTGCGGAAATCGTTGTACAGCAGCGCCACCTCTTAAGCAGCTAACACCAAAAGTCGATAGGCACTAACTTAGGTCAAGGTGCATTTACATATAAATTTATATGTAATTCTGAGCAGTACTTCCGGAGATACAGTTCCCACAATATATTTGTCACATACACAGAGACAGGCAGACATTTTCTAAAAATGGTCAAATCGTGTTCTAGAACTCTCAAAACGTGTAAATCCCCTTCAAAAACCGGAAGTCGAAAATTTTTACGAATCCAATACTTTCTTCTATTGAATATAGAAGAAAGTAATAAAAGAACTGGTGTACAGTTAATATTCAAAATTAAGAACTGCTTTACACACCTTAAAACTAATGAAAACACTACCGGTTTCAAAAGGACGTGGCCTTTCATCCTCAGGTGTAAACACTTAAGTTACGTGTTAAAACTGTTAGGTATTTTCATAAAAATAAAATGAAAATATATGACTTAATTATTTTAGAATCCTTTCCCTCCATTTTTTGTTTTTGTTCTCTTGTTTCCCTTTTTTGTTGTGTTAACCGCCTCTGTTTGGTTCTGCAGACTGTTTACTACTGGTTGGATATGTTGCTCCTCCACCTTTGGATTTTGCTGTACTTCCAGTATTGTTGTTGCCTCCAAGTAGTACGTTTTTGCACCCGAGGATGAAAGGTCACGTCCTTTCGAAAACGATAGTGTTTTTTTTATTATGACATGTGAAAAAGTTTTTATGATTGAATATGAATAGGTGTTCCTTTGACAAATGAAGCAAAATTTTTAGGTATTCATCGATACATAAAGAATATACAGGGTATTTGCAAAATCTTTCTTTAGTATTAATTTCTGAAATATTGATATTAGAAATATGTAACAAATTACAAACATGAGTTATTAGTAAGCTGTTGCTATCACAAAACTTACTTTTACATCATTCTATATAACAGCGCCACCTACCAGTTAACACACTCCAAAATTTAATCAAGCTGTTAAGATTTTACACATGCAATTTAGCACAATTGCATCGGATAGATGCAAAGCTACTGCTGTCTGAAAAATCACTGAAAGTGACTAACAAAAAAGCCAGAAGTCGTCTGATATACGCCCAAATTGTTTCAGATTAATTTTTTTAAATGAAGCAAAATTTCATGTCGGAAACATTGTAAATAAACACAATCGCGGACTTCGGGGCTCAGAAAATTCCTATGCAAGTGGAATTGCCCATTGCGCAGCACTAGTGCGTCGTAAAAACTCAACCAACCATCCCATGCTAGTAGAAACAAACAGTCAGAAAATCAATATGAGATGTGTTCTTTCTTCCATGCGGTACAGCAACATGACCTTCCATATTAAAATCACACAATCAACTGATTGGAAGAAAATCATATTTATTGAAATTTTATTTTTCCGACTGAGTGAAAATAATGCCTGGACCGGGAGTCGAACCCCGAACTTTGACTTACAAGGTCAAGGCTCTACCAATTGAGCTATCCAGGCCGACAACCGGTCATCATTACTCACTCAGACATCCATTTGGTTGTCAAAGTTCCGGGGTTCGACTCCCGGTCCAGGCATTATTTTCACTCAGTCGGAAAAACAAAATTTCAATAAATATGATATTCTTCCAATCAGTTGATTGTGTGATTTTAATAAAAAATTGTATTTCTTTCTCCCATTGTCTAATGGTGTTTTCCATTACCCGCGGCTTATTTCTGTCGAGCTATCTACATGATAGACCAGATGTTTCTGCCAAATGGTTGTCCTAGTGAGTAATGCTGACCGGTTGTTGGCCTGGATAGCTCAATTGGTAGAGACTTGACCTTGTAAGTCAAAGGTCCGGGGTTCGACTCCCGGTCCAGGCATTATTTTCACTCAGTCGGAAAAATAAAATTTCAATAAATATGATGACTTTCTTTGCTAAGCTTTCTTTGATGTCAAACATATACCTGGAGATACTGTAAAATTACGCAATATTCGTAATGCAGTATTTACAAACCTCTAATATTTTCAGCAAGATGTCACGATCCTCATTGGGGCACAACACGTATATTCGACCATTTTTGTTACAACCTAATCTTACCGAGGGATAGGACATAAAGGCTTATACTTTGCCACCAAGATATCCAGGTGTCACTCCACTGATTTTTTTCTTTTTGGGCTATGTCAAAGACAAATTCTACTCTTGGGTGATTCGAAACATCGAAAAATTTCACAGCAGAATAACCGCAGCTGTTATTATTGTGTCTACGAAAATGCTACAACAAACATGGTTGGAACTGGTCTACGGCTAGATATCTTCAGGCCTTAAGGGTTCCCTCGTTAAAATTCACGAATTTCTTTTGAAATATTGTAAGAATCCTGTTATTTAATTTTATATATTTCCTATGATTTAAAACTTTCTTTTAAGAATCGCAACTTCTAAAAAACAGGCGCATCTGATTCAGGGGCTTTTCAGATTTTTATAACGAGACAAATTTGTATATTGGGAGAACATCGTAATTTATAATGAATTCTCATATTTATCACAAGACTATAAAATGTTCTCCTGTAAAACTCATTGATATTTACTTTTCAAAATTTAAATAATTTCAGTATCGGCTAACAAATTGCACAGTGTATTTTCTTCCTGCATATACATTTTACTTTATAAAAATAAACAAAGCAGATTCAAAGTATATTTTAAATGTCACTTTTTTTTTTCTAAAAATGCATCAGAATAAATAATTCTATTTAATATTTTGAGAGCCTGTTATAGCATGAGAGCACCGCCTCCTTAACTAGATGCCTATAGCGTAGCTCGAAAACTAGGCAACAGTTGAAGCGGTAGACAGCGCCACCTGGTACAGATTGCGCGACTTTTTTATTCAACAGCCACGAATTTTAGGTAGATTCCTTATAGGAGATCTACCTATTGCAATGGTTCTCATGACACGACTTCTGGAAAATTTCTTCATATCTTCACCGATCATGACCCCTAGAACCCAAAACCACTCTCCGTTCAAAAGTTTATATATATATATATATATATATATATATATATGTATAACGCTTTTTCCCATGTTAAGTTGTGAACACGATAACTGGAGTAAATTTTATTTAAATTTAACCAGCTCGGGATATGTTGTCAGGACAGTAAAAATCTCGGTCGAGTTCGTAGATGGGGCATCCAGCTCAAAGGGGGTGGAAATGGTGGGGGGGTGGAAATTTTCATTTGCCCATAATTTCTTTAATATTGAAAATAGGAAAATACTTCAAATAAGGCGAATTACCGCCTTACGCTAAAGAATAACTTTTGTATTTAAACTTTTTCGATAACTTCAATTGCTTAAAAGTTACAAGATAAAAAGTGATTTTTCTTGTGTGGAAGCCGACATTTTCTATAGTTTTCATTGAAAAAATTTATAATCTGATGCTTATGTCACGTGCAAATGATAATAAAAAAGATCACTGAAAATATAATAAAATTTTAATCATGTTTTTAAACAATATAATAATCTGATTAAAAAAAAAAGTTTAATTACACAGAAAATATGATGTCACAATTACAACAATGTACTGAGAAAAATGAAATAAAATTTTATCCGTGATTTTAAACAAATAAAATATAAAATAAGATGTTTCATCTCCTGGAACACTGCGACACTAGTGCTTTTCATATTACGCAACCGAAAGCAATGATGAGAGAAGACCGCTGTGTTTACGTGTTCTGTTTTCCTCTGTTTGGAGGGAATGACGTCAAGCTATCAGATGCTGCGAGGGATGATTGGTTGTTTATAAAAAACCAAGAAATATACATTCCATTTGATGCGTGTACTGTAGTACGAAAGTGAAACCGCACAAAACTAGTTTCATGTGCTAAACCTGCAATGTTGGTTTGTGCTTCTACCAAAAGGATGTAATGTGCTACCAAAAATTTCATGAAGCTAAAAAATAGACTAATTATAAATATTTTTGCACATAGGACTTGTATATATGTATACTAACTGTAAATATCAAATTATTTCATAAAAAATCATATAGCCAAGATTTCCTTTCTTTTTTTGTGGTGTGTGTGTGTGTGGGGGGGGGGGGGGTTGGTTGAGTAGCAGGCCTCCCCGTGGTGCACCCTGGGTCATGCTAAATCTGCTACACAGGTATAATACAGTGTTTTTTAATTCATATGCAAAAACTTCTACTCATTTACGTGCTTCACTGCGATGCTCGCTTAGACGCACTTTTTAGAGACCTAGTGGCGCAGTGTTCTCTCTGATGGAACATTCACAGATTCAAAAAGGTAAGTACTATCTCTACAAAATTATACCTGCGTACTCCTTTAGACCTAAGTAGATAGCCTACAACTTTTTGTTGTTGTTGAAATTCCAACTTTAAAAGGTAGTGCGCTGTAAAGGGTTAAAGCCGCTCTTGCCCTTTACCTCGCACAGTCATTTCCCTCGAATGGCATCATCATTTTCTCTGACTGCAAATCTGCTCTGGAGGCCATTAAAGGAGGTAAAACGAGACTCGCCCAAGATATAAACGCGCTTCTGTCCACCATAGTTGCCAGGGAACAAACCTGCATCATCCAATGGGTCCCCGCTCATGTCAACATCGAGGGGAATGAACAATTGGACTCCCTCGCCAAGGAGGCTAGGAATATAAATCCCCCTCCCATGCAAACCACTTGCTTTGATGCTAATGCCGTCGCAAAACATCAGCTGTGCGGCGGACTTCGGAAGAAATGGTGCCTTCCGGAGCTTAATCTTGACCGCGAAATCACCACTACCATCAGCAGATTATGGACGGGGCACATGAGAGGTATGAAGATCATGCCCGATGGCTCTAGAACCTACGCAGAATGCAGGCACTGCCCAGGACTCAACTGGATCCGAGGCATGTCTTCAATTGCATCTCTGCTGCCTCGAACCTCTTGAACATTGACCTCAATTGCTGCCATGTCACCCTTTATACCGAAAAAGTAGCAGATGTAGCCAGGGCTGTGCTCCATGCCTTTGGTCCCATTTGACTTGTCCATACACTTTTTTTTCTGCGCTTGTCACACGACAACAACAACAACAATCGTTAATTGCTTAATGTTCGGAAAGTCGAGTGGAGCCACTCCATATACATATACACACACATATATATATATATATATATATATATATATACACATATTTAATATTTTGTGGCTCTAATTGAGCTAGCTCTAGCACGTTTAATAATTTTTCAGACACCTGGATTTCCAGAAGCTCTTTTGCTCAATGAGAAGCACATATGAGAACTGTTCATGCTGCACTTTTTACTTCTTCAATCATGAAATTAGTTTGTTCAGCATCCTGATTTCTCTATTGTCTCACTTGGTAAAGAATCACTTTAACCACTCCGATATTTCATTGGTTTATTAGAAAACGGCTTTCCATGTATAGCTGGAAGATGCCCATTAATTCATATAATGGTATTTAAATGAGCATAATCTGCCTCGAAGCACATATAAATAATTCACTTTCGGAACATTTGCTAATTTTTAAAATACTTTTACTCTCCCATTTTCAGAAACCGTCAGTCCTTTATTGTGACACTGTTATTTCTATTGTTGTTTCACTAATACCTGCTAAAAAAAAAAGAATCGAAAAATATGTTAAATGAAAAAATGAAAAAAATTTAAAAAAGTATGTTTAAAAAAAATAAATAAATAAAAATCCAACTAATATACTAATTAAAAGGAAAATGATAAATATCCTATCATAATTTCAAGTCAAATTTGTTTTCAAATGTCTAAATAAAGTATCTGATATAAGATACTAATATGTTGCAGCGGAATACATTTCAAATCTGTCATACTTGGCGGAAGTAAAAAATAATAATAATTAAAAATTTTAAACTTAACCTTCCTCGCTTTCATGAAGTTTTCGGACAGTATTAGTGTTTTATAGCATAAAATTGTTGCTTGTGCCTAGGGGGACTCATGTCAAAGTTGTGCCTTGGGGGGGACTCATGTCAAAGTTGTTCCTTTGGGGGGGGGGACTCGTGTCAAAGCTGGGCCTTGAGGGGACTCATGTCAAAGTTGGGCCTTGGGGGGACTCATGTCAAAGTTGGGCCTTGGGGGGACTCATGTCAAAGTTGTACCTTAGGGGGGGGGACTCATGTCAAAGTTGGGCCTTGGGGGGACTCATGTCAAAGTTGGGCCTGGGGGGGACTCATATCAAAGTTGGGCCTTGGGGGGGGGACTCATGTCAAAATTGTGCCTTGGGGAGGGGACTCATGTCAAAGTTGTGCCTTGGGGGGAGACTCATGTCAAAGTTGTGCCTTGGGGGAACTCATGTCAAAGTTGTGCCTGGGAGGGGACTCATGTCAAAGTTGTGCCTTGTGGGGGGGACTCATGTCATTGCTGTGCCTTTGGGGGAATCATGTCAATGTCATTTTGAAAAGATTTTGATGAAATTCTGGCAAAAGCAGAATTTAATTTAGGACGGAGGACTAATTTTTTTTTTTTTTCTTCCCAATTATAACATCGCTTTCAAATTATTCAATTATATTTTCGATAAATTTTAGATTTCGATAAATGTCCAACTATCGAAAAATGATTTCGACAAATGTCCAACTATCGAAAATGACAACGCAAAAATCGCTGTCTGAGACTAATAGGCCCTCAGTCCTAAAAAGTTAATTAAAAAATAAGTAAATAAAATCAACATATCTTAGGGCTAAGCAGATTTAGACTGAGCTTTATGACATAGATGCTATAATGTAAAAGATAAATGTCATCGTTAAAAAAAAAAAATCTTGTAAATCGATGCTAAATGAATTAAACTGCCATGGTAGAAAAGGTATTAAATTTGGGGACATTTAGGTATCCCTTTAACAAATGATCCAGGGACGATTTTAATGAATTTTCCGTTGAAGTTTATTTTCATGAAAATTTAAATTTAAATTAAAGTATTTCATTACTCGAATTCCCTTATTTTGATAAATAAAATTATACCATTTAAATAAAATAAAGAACACTCTTTTATTGAAAAATGAACTAATAAAGGTTTTAGAAAACTATTACATACTTTTAAATCTTTATTAAAAAGAAATTAATTGTTGCCACTCGACATGATACAAATACATCCCAATCCTGTGTCACATACGATAGTTTTGTATAAGTATAGATTTTTTGTTTGCCCTTGGAACCTGTCCCTGATGGGAAAAGTGCCTGAAAACACCTGTATCTAGTATTGTCATTGATTATGAAGTCGTGTGCAAAATTTCTGGTCCTTTGGACGACAAGAAGTTGCTGAAAATTGAATTGCAAAATTCCGTTACATACATTAATCGTTGCATCATATCAAGTTAATAAAAGTGTGTTAATTAAAAACCTTGTTAAACGCTTTAATTAATCATTTAAAAATATAAAATTAAAATAATACGTCAATCTTAATACAAATATCGTTTGTGGTGAATAGTTTAGAATGTCAGTTTAGGCAAGAATTTAAAATTTACGATTGAAAGTAATACGTTACAGCTTCCTTTGACTTTTTACCTTGTCGAAACAAGGTATTGGTCTGTGAAGAGATATGAGGTTTTTGCGTGGAAATAAAATGTAATGACGCCAAAGCTGCCTTTCTCCATCGCCAAGCTCGCCAAATTTTGTTGCAAAGTCAAAAATTTCGTCGTCAACTATCAACTTTTGCCGCGAAATCACAAATTTCATTGCTAAGTCGCAAGTTTTGTCACCAAAATCTCGCCAAATCATACAATTTACTAAATTAAGTAAGGGAATCTACCTTTGCCTTTAAGCTTGCCGAAAAGGGATTTTTTTTTTAAAGTGGGATATGATACACATAAAAGGCAAATAGAATCGAAGAAATGTCGATTTTAAATATCAGGTATCACTTCTTTAAATTATTGGTGACAGTTGAATAAAAAAGTCCCATAATGTGTACTAGGTTGCGCTGTCTACCGATTCAACTGTTGCCTAGTTTCCGAGCTACGCGACAGGCGTCTAGTTAAGGAGGCTATAATGAGAGTCAAAAAATGATCGAATCGACAAATTCAGTCATTAACAGAATATACAGTTCCGTCAACGTTCTTTATAATGCCATCATTATCTCCATAATTTTCGCACGAAAATCTTTTTCAGATCTTTCATTTCCGTAGAAGAGCAGCCATAAATAATTACATAAAATAATAGAAATTTTAAATCCATCGAAACACTCAAGAACTGGTGAATGTAATTTTAAAAATGTTCAGCCTCAAATAATGATAATGAATTGAAAACTTAGCAGAAACTATTAAACAAATTACTGGCATTAGAAAACGATAATAATAATAATAATATTAATAGGGATAATCTATATATATAAAAATGAATGTTTGTCTGTATGTGCTTTATAAAATCGTAAACGGCTTGACTGATTTCGATCATTCTTTTTTTTGTTTTTTTCTTTATAGGTCACGGATGGTTTAGGAAAAAAAAAATTGAAAAAATCTTTAAAATTAATTAAAATATGAAAATAATAAACTTATTGACTTATATTGACTTAATATAAGCCATTTAAATTTTTAATTGTTGCCAAAAAAAGTTTACGAGATGTATTTATTTATTGTTTTCAGCATAAAATGAAATATGCTTTCACGCGAAAAGTAAGAAATTACTAAATGTTAAATTGGTCGATGAGAAAATGACACTTTATAATTTTAAAATGAAATAGTAATATTACAAATCTAACATATTTCTTCTGAATTTTATATCACAGCATTTTTTTATATACCTCAACTTCATTTATATATATATATATTTTTTAATATGGCGGATGAAACATGCTTGGCATAAACGTTAATTCAGCAATATATTAAAGGTATTTTCTTATTGATAATTCTTGACAATTTTTTACAATTTTGATGCTGAAGTAGATCGGACATTTTTCGCCAAGGAAAAGATAGAAAGAAATACACAAGCTAAGTGATGACGTCACTGGCCGTTCGTGGATGCAAGAAAAATATTTCCTATGTTAAACGCCCATTGGATTTTTTGTAAAAAATTATTAAAAATCGAGGAAAAATATTTCCCGATTTTAATCCCCGTATTTAGTTATAGATATGTATTAGTTATCATGTCCATGCATTAGATTAAGTTATTTTTGTTGTAAAATTGACAAAATTTGAATTTTTAATTTCAAAACTCTAGAAAAAAAATGCCAAACATCCATATTCGATTGAAAACACAAACATTTCATTTCAAAGGATGATATTTACACAATATCCAACTAATATACTGATTAAAAGGGAAATGATAAATATTCTATCATAATTTGAAGTCAAATTTGTTTTCAAATGTCTAAATGAAGTATCTAATATAAGATACTAATATGTTGTAGCGGAATAGATTTGATATCGGTCATCCTTGGTAGAAAAATAAAATATCGCCAAATTATTTGGCGAACATAATTTAATTCCTTTCAAAAATCATGGTTATTTTAACAACTTATTTTAAGACAGTAATGAATAATATGAAACAATATTTCGTACAATGCATATTACGAAAATATACATCTGGCATGTATATTTTCGTATTACGTTTTTGATCACCAAATACAATAAGCGCCAAGAACGACAGAGTTTTGAAATTTAAAATTAAAATTTTGTGAATTTGACAGCAAAATAACTCAATCTAACACAATGATAACTAATACATATATGTACCCAAATATGGAGATTAAAATCGAGAAATAATTTTCTTCGATTTTTAATCATTTTTTACAAAAAATCCAATGGGCGATTAACATAGGAAATCATTTTCTTGCATCCACGGACGGTCAGTGACGTCACACTTCGCTTGCGTATAGGAACAATAATCGCATAAATTATATTTTGGTCTAAAACGGCAACAAAAATTTAAAAGTCGCCAAGGGCATTAAGGCTGTACCATGATCAAGTTTACATATTAATTTATTTATTTTTCTATATACCAACTACTATTAACTAAGCATGAAGTATATATAACCACAAAATAATAATAATTGTCTCATGCGATAGAAGTAGCCGATCATAGCATATTGTAATATTATATTTGGCTTGAAATTGCTGTCATTCTATGGTTGATCGATTAAATCAAATAAATATAGAGAATAACTTGAAAGCAAATATTATGTACATCACGTATAATGTTGCTCATATATAACTAGGATTCAAATATAAAGGGCTACTTCAAAATTTTCGATACTGTCCGTATCGAAATTGTCATATATGATAAGCGCCTAAATGGAAGCCCACAGGTAAGTCATTGTCGTAGGCAATAGGGACAGGTATCACGGAATGCGAGGACGAACAAGGCGCTGCCGAAGGTAGCGGGAACCCAAAGTGAACTTTTGAGCGATTTCAGTATTATTATTTTCTCTTTTTTTCATAAAACTATATAGAAAAGAGTTTCCTTTAAATATAGTGACCAGCGAAGCGGGCAAAGCCTGCTAGTAACAATAATAAAAATGTAATACTTATTTTTTTTTTTTCGTACTTTAAACATCTTATTTTATACAGTCCGTGACAAAAGGATAGGTACAAAAGGTTTTTTCTTTGATTTTTCATAAAATAACACTATCTAATTTGTGCTTATCATTTATTATTATCACAAAATAACACTATTCCCGGACTAATTTTTGTGTTAAGACTAATTTAGAAATGTTTTAAGACTAAAATTTTTCTAATTTAAGACTACACTCCGCGACAAAAAGATAGGAACAAAGGTTTTTTTTTTTTTTTTTTTTCATAAAATAACATTATCTAAATTGTGCTGATCATTTATTATCATAACTAAATATTATCATATCAAAAATATATTAAATAAATATTTGAATCATATTAAAAAAAAAAAAAAAAAAAACCTTTGCTCCGAACTTTTTGTCGTGGTGTGTAGTCTTAAATCAGAAAAATTTTAGTCTTAAAATTTTTCTACATAAGTCTTAAAATAAAAATTAGTCCGAGAATAGTGTTATTTTATGATAATAATAAATGATAAGCACAATTTAGATAATGTTATTTTATGAAAAATCATAGAAAAAAAAACCCTTTGAACCTATCTTTTTGTCGCGGGGTGTACATTATTACGATTTACGCGGATCCAACCGAAAAAGAGAAAATAAAAAAACAATTTTCTCTCTATTAAAAAAAAAAAAAAAAAAAAAAAAAAAAAATCTAAAAATGCTTTATGTATGAATAAAGTCAAATAGATATAGTAAATGACGTTACAATAAAGGAAAAAAAATAAAAAAAGGTAAAACTTCGAACACCAATGTTTCTGTTCCGAAGCAGTATTGTCAGACTTCGCGACTTTTTTATTCAATAGTCACCAATAATTTTGAAAAGTAATATTTCATATACATAATCGACGATTCCTCGATCCGATTTGCCTTTTACATATGTCAATTACCATTTCTAAATATTTTTGGTGGCTGTTGAATAACAAAGTCGCACAATCTGGAAACATTGTTCTGAAGTAATGTTTGCCGATAAAAAATGATAGTAGTATGCATATTCATAACTTTTAACTACCTGAAAGTTTGATTAAGATCGACGTGTCACAGTTCATGAATGTCCCTTGTTAGTAATTTTCCCTCTTGCAAAAATTTCACCTCGAAAACGATGTTGCGGAGTGAAGGTATTTCAAAACAATTCTCAAATTTTCTTAATTACTTTGGATTAATTTTCAATTAATATATTATCTTTTCTTGTTGCCTTTGTTAGATATAGTTTTCGGTTCTTATATTTATGTATATATCTGCCTGATCACAGTGCCCGATTAAGATATTGTACCCAGGGCACAATCCAATTTTTGTGCCTCCACCTCTGATGGAAATTTATGACGAGCAGCAAATAGAATATTTACAGTCATATAAAAATTATTACAACTAGCAAACTCGTGCGAAAATTTCGCACTTTATTTCTTTACTTATTTAACTTTAAAATTTGAAACTTATATATGTTATACCAATTTCACAACCTAATTAAAATTTTAATTCACCAGAAGCCAATTATTATTATAACCAAATAAATATTGTGCAACAGTGAAACCAGAATCATTCAAAGAAAAGTTTCAAAATAAAATTGACGGTTGACGACTCAGTTTTCATACTTCCTCAGGCAGTATTGTTTTAGTAAATAACCCCCATGACGCCTTTTAAATTTTTGTCGCCAAGTATACAATGACATTTTATTTAATTTGGCGTAAATTTTTGTTAAAAAAAAAAAAATCTATTTTGTTTATACTTATTTATAATTGCGTTTTTTAGTCAATTTATTATAATAGTTAATATTTTGTTTATATCTTTAAAATATTGCTAGGTTTAAAAGGACGCTTGCAAAGATTCTGAAGAAATAACTTTTAAAAATATATTTTCCATAAAATAATGTCATCAAACAAACGTCATCATGTTATCGAATTAGACCATTCAGCTGAATCTGCGTGCTTAAATATTGTTCATTGTTATTTTATTAATTTCACCAATATCGTATCGTTTCGACAAAAATTAATTAAAATTGGACCCCGTTAGAGAAATATTATATAGATTGTATTACAAAATTAATTTTAAATAACAATTCATAAAAATTAATAATTCTTTAAAAATTTAATTTTACCTCTCAAAAAGATGTCATATTTATTGTACACAAACATAAGGGCCTTTTAAAATAATAGTTATGTTTGGTGATTTTTAAATTCATGTAAAAAGGGAGGATGGATAAAAATATTTTTTTTCTTTTAAATATCAAGTATATTAAATTTTATAGCTTTAAATTATAATAAATAACTTTATTTATTCTCAATTAATTTATATGAACTTTTTCTGATTTTAATTATCCATGCTTTGCAATGCAGGTGAAAGAAGTTTCTCATGGCAACGGACAAATTTACTGCACGCCTTTATTTCAATAAATGGGAATACTGCTGATTTGACTTTCTCATACTAATTAAAAACAAATTTTGTAAAATTTTGTGCCCCCTAAAATTTTTGTGCCCAGGGCGAGTGCCCTGAGTGCCCATGCGATAATTAGGCTCTGCCTGGGCGTAACAGTTAGCCTACAAAATCTTTTTGTTTTTGCAAAATTCACTGGATCAATTAAATATATTTGCTAATAAAATGCCAATATTATAAATTAAGGTACTTTGTTCATAAATACATATACATACATTGGTGTTATATGATCTATGGTTGTGTTTTCAGTTTGCGTATTGTAATGTACCCTACAGAAGGGTCTAAGTGTGTCATATAAGAAATTAAATGTCTCTTAAGATAATAAAACTGTCTATTATAAAATTATATTTATAATTGTTTTATTCTTAATTTTTGTTAATTTATATACTGGCTAAGTACATGTGTAAATATATTTTCTCTTTGCTAGCAATAAAAGCTTATAAAAATGCAAAGCTTAACCCATTAGTTTTCAGTTTTAAACATATACAAAACGATATATTTCTAGATCTTACATTCCTGTTGAATTTTGAAACATAATTACGCAATTTTGCCTACATGAGAAATAACACTTTTATATATTATATAATTCTGGTAATAGAGGGAGCCACTGTAAAATTATAGAACATTTGCTAGGACAGATTGCACTGGCCTGCAAATTTGAGGTTGACAAAATATGATTTGATGATTTTAGCTGAACTTAATGTTTCTTGATGTACTGAAACAGAAAATGCAGCCCATTTTTCTCTATCACGTATATATTTTTACCAATACAGGGTTCTTACCGACTCAATTTCTTAGTTATACCATCATAACAATAGGTTGTTTAGTATGGTTTTATGTAGCACCTGTGCTGCGCTAATACAAGAATAGGTATCCATAATTAATTAATCATGAAAACATACTATAAAACTTACCATATAATTATTTTAGTCGAAGAGTAATGGAAGAAATTATTTAGGTAGGCACCCTGTATTGAAAAAAATCTATACGTGATAGAGAAAAACTGACTTCATTTTCGGTTTCAGCACACCAAAAAACATAAACATCAGTCAAAATTATAAAATCAAAATTTTACATGTCGACCTGTGTTATTAGCTACGACTATAGAGTGTAGAGGAAGCTTGTTTGTTCTCGTTTGTTTTGATTTAAAATTTAGGAAAACTTTACATAATTATGTATATGTATAAATGTAGCAATCAGGATAGTTTGCTTTAGCTTTGTATATTTATCTAGTCAAAATTATTTCTGTTTAAATATCATGAAAATGGGGCATATATATGAAAAATCATATATATGCTATATCATATATATTTATATCTCATGTATATTAATTATATATATATATATATATATACACACACACTAAGCGAAAAAAAAAAAAAAAAAAAAAATCCGCACTTGGATATTTTCCTTTTCCCTTTTTGCAACCGCCAATTTTATCATTAAAAAAGCACATTTTCGAACAGATTTTATTACGTCGCCCTCCACATACACTTTAGGTTTGAGCCCAGTGTTAAAAATAAAATACAACTGTCAGGAAAATTATGATTTTAGAAAGTATTTCAAAAATGGCAAGTATAAGGGATTTAACGATGCCTCAAAAAGTATTAAATTTAGAATGAAAGTAAAAAAATATTTTAATACGTGAGATGGCAAATTAATTAAATGTTAACAAAATAAATGTTCCTGAGATTATTTTTAGGAACATATAAAATTTTTTGGCTGTTTAAACGAAAATGTGTCTTTAGGCGGCCATCCAAGCGAAATGATGGCACGTTAAGAAACAAAAGTTTAAAAAAAAATCGATTTGTACATGCTCATAACTTAGAAAATATTTTTAAAAAAAGTGCACAGCAAAATAATTTCTTCAAAAACAATGCGGGAACAATTAAACAAAGTATGTTAAAAACAGAAGATCTGGAAAAAAAAAAAAAAAAAAAAAACTATTAAGATGATAAAAATGTGACCGAATTATTGAAAATTGCATTCATAAAACAGTGACACATTCTCCGTACATTATGGTACGGAGGTGCATAAATTTTCAATGATTCGGGCAAATTTTTATGCTCAAGGGATCAATTAATTCGAAATAAAACGCGGCCATTATGAAAACGGCGCCTGACCGACTATTTTGAAGGTATCTCAGACTTTCCCGCAAACAGAATTTCAAGATGATATTGCACCGCGCCTGTGGTGCGTTTATTCGATTCAAATTGTTAAAACTACCTATCCTATCCCATGAGCTACTACAATTCTGTAAGCAATCATATCTTTTTTAACTTTAAGTTAAATCCCATAAAAAAATATCTTAGAATTTCTTTTTCATCAAACTTGGAAATAGCCCTAATCTCAATCCGCTCGAAAGTGTTTAGTCTACAAAAAAGCGCTTAAAGAGGATGAGGATTAAAAAATTGCATCCTACAACTCTGCAAGGACTAGAAAAAATTATTTATGATATTTGACACAGAGACATTTCTGATATTTATATTAAAACACTGCATAATACTATGTCGTTGCGCATTAAAGCTGTAATTCCATATAAAGGTGGAATAACTCAATGCAGAATACATATTTTTATTAAAAAATTGCTTAGATCTAACAAATAAATAGTTTTATTTCATGTATTAAAATATAACGTTTATATCATATAATAAATCATAATACAGTGCAAATTATATGTTTATTATATTACGTTTAAAATGATGTTTTATGTAGATTTTTAATAATTACTTCGTAGAATGTAATAAAGTGAATTATTAAATCAAAAAATGTACATAGGTATCATTTCATCTCTTTTATTATGCAAACATGACAGTTTTATTTGTTTCAATCATTAGTTTTGAAGTTATTACAAATGAAAAAGGTATTAGTCAATTTTTCTGCAGTGCGGCTTTTTTTTTTTTTTTTTTTTTTTTTTTTTTTTTTTTGTCACTTAGAGTATATACATTCCAGAAAATTCCAGACGATTACAGGTCCGTAAACAAAGTATCAACTTCAGATTCACCAGAAAACACAGCTTATATAACAGCTGACAACATCAAGTTCCCAGCATAAATTGTAGCAAAGCATTAACACACAGCAATAGGCCGTATTCAATGAGGCTCGTTCAGAGCTCTGTACGCAGCAATGCCTTGGCGAAAACTGACTGACTTAACCGCATTGTGCTTCCTTTTATAGCATCCTATAAACCCAGAATGTCCTGGTAGCTTCTCAAAAAATGTAGTTAGAGCTTAGATATTCGAGATATGGACAATAAGGATTTTTTTGGCAAGGTCGCCAAACATGTCGCCAATGAGCGAAAAAACACCAAATTTGGCGCCAAAGCCATTATCTGTTTTAGAGAAGCTTCATAATGGGTTAATAAAGGAAGATGAGCTATTTTAAGGCGAAAACAATCTAGAACTGCAGAAAATTAACATTTTTATAACCTGATTAAACCTCTTTGAATGAAATTAAGTAAAAATAACTACTATTATTTACAAATTCGTAATAATATTAATATTCCTTTGTGAATTTTAATTTCATGAGTAATTACATAAAAAATATCGAAATTTTTAGGACAATGTGCGCTTTCAACTGTTAAATTTCACGCAAGACAATAAACCAATTTTATAAAATCTGATTTACATTGACTTTCTCCCCCTTTTAAAGTAATGGCTCATCGCAGTGATGCCAGATGGTCGAAAATTATTTCCCCAAACAGGTTTTAAAATTTCCCCAAATCAGGTTTTTTTTTTTCAAAAAAGAATCCCCAACCTGATTTCTACTAAAAAGGGAAAATAAAATATTTTTCAAGAAGAAAATATCAAGCAGATTTAAGCTCAGATTTTCCCCCAAATGAAAACAATTTTTGAAAAAAATCTCTAAATACAAAAATTTATTATAATCCCCTCTAATCAGTTGGTGCTTTTTGCAACACACGGAGAGGCGAAGTGCAGAAGTTAAAAATCGAGCATTGTAAACCGAATATGACTTATTATTATTGTTCAGAACAGAAAAATTAATAAATTAATATAAAATAAACATATAATATATTGTATATGTGTAAAATTATAGAGAAATTGTAATATGTAATTTTTATATAATTTTTAATAAAACTCAAATTTTGCTATGTTCCACTCAAAACTCGAAATGTCTCTACACTGACGATAAAAGTCCCTACATTAGTGAATAGTCATGAAAAGATTAGAAACAACAACATAATCCACGCGTAATTCCTTGAGATTTCTTACAAAATTACTAAAAAGTCCCTATGAATTTAAAAATTTCCCCTACATTATGAATAAAGATACTGAAAGTCCCTAGTCGTAGGGATAAATCATTACGTTGCCAACATTCACCGAAAGTCCCCAAAAATTTTAGAATTCTCCCAAAAAGTCCCCACAAACATTTGGTCCCCAAAATTGTTCCCAGAAGCCTCAAAAAACCCCAAAATGGGGACAAAATCCCCAATCGGGCATCACTGGGCTCATGTAACATATTTCCTTTTTCAAGCAAATTTTATTTTATGCTTAAGCAATCGAAATTTTAAATAATAGAAACCGTCTGATAATTTGTGAAATTTATTTATTATATTAAATATTTTGAATACAGTTTGCTATGAAAGCATAAAAATGTACCAATCGATAAATTTAATCATTAACAGATTTTAAACTCTGTTTGCAATGTAATAATGCCACTATTATCACCATTGTTATAGCATAAAAATCTTGAACAAATCTTTTATTTCCTTAGTAGATCAGCCTAAAAATAATTATCTAAAATAATGGAAGTTTTAAATACATTGAAACACTCGGGGAACGCTGATGAATGTAATTTTAATAATGCCCAGCTTTAAATAACGATGATGATTTGGAAACTCAGCAGAAACCATAAAGCAAATTACTCGCATTAGTCAAAAGATAAAAAAAAGATAATAAAAAAAGATAAAGATGAATAATAAAAAAAAAAGATAAAGGTAAAATAAAAGCACGATATTGATCGCCTTATGATAAGGCTGTAATTAGTTTGTTTATGAACAAGGAATAAACAAATGCAGAACGATATGAAAAATTATGGTTATCGTAAATTATCAAAGAAAAGAAATAATAATTAAAAAAGAAATGGAATACATTAGTTGCGATACTAAATGTTGAACTAAACTAAACTAAAATAAAATGATGGAAGTAAGAACTGTAGATTTAAGATAAGTTCAGAGATTAAGCACTGTTTTATTAGACTGGCATAAAAACATATAAGAATATTTTGTACTTCACTCAGTTGTCTATGCAGAATGTGAGATAGAAAAATACATATTTGGTATGACACATACGTATAAATTAAATAATTAATTAATTAAATTAACAAATAAAAATAAAAAATTCAAATAAGAACAAATCTTTTATTTCCTTAGTAGATCAGCCTAAAAATAATTATCTAAAATAATGGAAGTTTTAAATACATTGAAACACTCGGGGAACGCTGATGAATGTAATTTTAATAATGCCCAGCTTTAAGCTCAGATTTTTCCCCAAATGAAAACAATTTTTGAAAAAAATCTCTAAATACAAAAATTTATTATAATCCCCTCTAATCAGTTGGTGCTTTTTGCAACACACGGAAAGGCGAAATGCAGAAGTTAAAAATCGAGCATTGTAAACCGAATATGACTTATTATTATTGTTCAGAACAGAAAAATTAATAAATTAATATAAAATAAACATATAATATATTGTATATGTGTAAAATTATAGAGAAATTGTAATATGTAATTTTTATATAATTTTTAATAAAACTCAAATTTTGCTATGTTCCACTCAAAACTCGAAATGTCTCTACACTGACGATAAAAGTCCCTACATTAGTGAATAGTCATGAAAAAATTAGAAACAACAACATAATCCACGCGTAATTCCTTGAGATTTCTTACAAAATTACCAAAAAGTCCCTATGAATTTAAAATTTTCCCCTACATTATGAATAAAGATACTGAAAGTCCCTAGTCGTAGGGATAAATCATTACGTTGCCAACATTCACCGAAAGTCCCCAAAAATTTTAGAATTCTCCCAAAAAGTCCCCACAAACATTTGGTCCCCAAAATTGTTCCCAGAAGCCTCAAAAAACCCCAAAATGGGGACAAAATCCCCAATCGGGCATCACTGGGCTCATGTAACATATTTCCTTTTTCAAGCAAATTTTATTTTATGCTTAAGCAATCGAAATTTTAAATAATAGAAACCGTCTGATAATTTGTGAAATTTATTTATTATATTAAATATTTTGAATACAGTTTGCTATGAAAGCATAAAAATGTACCAATCGATAAATTTAATCATTAACAGATTTTAAACTCTGTTTGCAATGTAATAATGCCACTATTATCACCATTGTTATAGCATAAAAATCTTGAACAAATCTTTTATTTCCTTAGTAGATCAGCCTAAAAATAATTATCTAAAATAATGGAAGTTTTAAATACATTGAAACACTCGGGGAACGCTGATGAATGTAATTTTAATAATGCCCAGCTTTAAATAACGATGATGATTTGGAAACTCAGCAGAAACCATAAAGCAAATTACTCGCATTAGTCAAAAGATAAAAAAAAGATAATAAAAAAAGATAAAGATGAATATAAAAAAAAAAGATAAAGATAAAATAAAAGCACGATATTGATCGCCTTATGATAAGGCTGTAATTAGTTTGTTTATGAACAGGGAATAAACAAATGCAGAACGATATGAAAAATTATGGTTATCGTAAATTATCAAAGAAAAGAAATAATAATTAAAAAAGAAATGGAATACATTAGTTGCGATACTAAATGTTGAACTAAACTAAACTAAAATAAAATGATGGAAGTAAGAACTGTAGATTTAAGATAAGTTCAGAGATTAAGCACTGTTTTATTAGACTGGCATAAAAACATATAAGAATATTTTGTACTTCAATCAGTTGTCTATGCAGAATGTGAGATAGAAAAATACATATTTGGTATGACACATACGTATAAATTAAATAATTAATTAATTAAATTAACAAATAAAAATAAAAAATTCAAATAAGAACAAATCTTTTATTTCCTTAGTAGATCAGCCTAAAAATAATTATCTAAAATAATGGAAGTTTTAAATACATTGAAACACTCGGGGAACGCTGATGAATGTAATTTTAATAATGCCCAGCTTTAAGCTCAGATTTTTCCCCAAATGAAAACAATTTTTGAAAAAAATCTCTAAATACAAAAATTTATTATAATCCCCTCTAATCAGTTGGTGCTTTTTGCAACACACGGAGAGGCGAAATGCAGAAGTTAAAAATCGAGCATTGTAAACCGAATATGACTTATTATTATTGTTCAGAACAGAAAAATTAATAAATTAATATAAAATAAACATATAATATATTGTATATGTGTAAAATTATAGAGAAATTGTAATATGTAATTTTTATATAATTTTTAGTAAAACTCAAATTTTGCTATGTTCCACTCAAAACTCGAAATGTCTCTACACTGACGATAAAAGTCCCTACATTAGTGAATAATCATGAAAAAATTAGAAACAACAACATAATCCACGCGTAATTCCTTGAGATTTCTTACAAAATTACCAAAAAGTCCCTATGAATTTAAAATTTTCCCCTACATTATGAATAAAGATACTGAAAGTCCCTAGTCGTAGGGATAAATCATTACGTTGCCAACATTCACCGAAAGTCCCCAAAAATTTTAGAATTCTCCCAAAAAGTCCCCACAAACATTTGGTCCCCAAAATTGTTCCCAGAAGCCTCAAAAAACCCCAAAATGGGGACAAAATCCCCAATCGGGCATCACTGGGCTCATGTAACATATTTCCTTTTTCAAGCAAATTTTATTTTATGCTTAAGCAATCGAAATTTTAAATAATAGAAACCGTCTGATAATTTGTGAAATTTATTTATTATATTAAATATTTTGAATACAGTTTGCTATGAAAGCATAAAAATGTACCAATCGATAAATTAAATCATTAACAGATTTTTAACTCTGTTTGCAATGTAATAATGCCACTATTATCACCATTGTTATAGCATAAAAATCTTGAACAAATCTTTTATTTCCTTAGTAGATCAGCCTAAAAATAATTATCTAAAATAATGGAAGTTTTAAATACATTGAAACACTCGGGGAACGCTGATGAATGTAATTTTAATAATGCCCAGCTTTAAATAACGATGATGATTTGGAAACTCAGCAGAAACCATAAAGCAAATTACTCGCATTAGTCAAAAGATAAAAAAAAGATAATAAAAAAAGATAAAGATGAATAAAAAAAAAAAAGATAAAGATAAAATAAAAGCACGATATTGATCGCCTTATGATAAGGCTGTAATTAGTTTGTTTATGAACAGGGAATAAACAAATGCAGAACGATATGAAAAATTATGGTTATCGTAAATTATCAAAGAAAAGAAATAATAATTAAAAAAGAAATGGAATACATTAGTTGCGATACTAAATGTTGAACTAAACTAAACTAAAATAAAATGATGGAAGTAAGAACTGTAGATTTAAGATAAGTTCAGAGATTAAGCACTGTTTTATTAGACTGGCATAAAAACATATAAGAATATTTTGTACTTCACTCAGTTGTCTATGCAGAATGTGAGATAGAAAAATACATATTTGGTATGACACATACGTATAAATTAAATAATTAATTAATTAAATTAACAAATAAAAATAAAAACTTCAAATAAGAACAAATCTTTTATTTCCTTAGTAGATCAGCCTAAAAATAATTATCTAAAATAATGGAAGATTTAAATACATTGAAACACTCGGGGAACGCTGATGAATGTAATTTTAATAATGCCCAGCTTTAAGCTCAGATTTTTCCCCAAATGAAAACAATTTTTGAAAAAAATCTCTAAATACAAAAATTTATTATAATCCCCTCTAATCAGTTGGTGCTTTTTGCAACACACGGAGAGGCGAAATGCAGAAGTTAAAAATCGAGCATTGTAAACCGAATATGACTTATTATTATTGTTCAGAACAGAAAAATTAATAAATTAATTTAAAATAAACATATAATATATTGTATATGTGTAAAATTATAGAGAAATTGTAATATTTAATTTTTATATAATTTTAAATAAAACTCAAATTTTGCTATGTTCCACTCAAAACTCGAAATGTCTCTACACTGACGATAAAATGCCCTACATTAGTGAATAGTCATGAAAAAATTAGAAACAACAACATAATCCACGCGTAATTCCTTGAGATTTCTTACAAAATTACCAAAAAGTCCCTATGAATTTAAAATTTTCCCCTACATTATGAATAAAGATACTGAAAGTCCCTAGTCGTAGGGATAAATCATTACGTTGCCAACATTCACCGAAAGTCCCCAAAAATTTTAGAATTCTCCCAAAAAGTCCCCACAAACATTTGGTCCCCAAAATTGTTCCCAGAAGCCTCAAAAAACCCCAAAATGGGGACAAAATCCCCAATCGGGCATCACTGGGCTCATGTAACATATTTCCTTTTTCAAGCAAATTTTATTTTATGCTTAAGCAATCGAAATTTTAAATAATAGAAACCGTCTGATAATTTGTGAAATTTATTTATTATATTAAATATTTTGAATACAGTTTGCTATGAAAGCATAAAAATGTACCAATCGATAAATTAAATCATTAACAGATTTTAAACTCTGTTTGCAATGTAATAATGCCACTATTATCACCATTGTTATAGCATAAAAATCTTGAACAAATCTTTTATTTCCTTAGTAGATCAGCCTAAAAATAATTATCTAAAATAATGGAAGTTTTAAATACATTGAAACACTCGGGGAACGCTGATGAATGTAATTTTAATAATGCCCAGCTTTAAATAACGATGATGATTTGGAAACTCAGCAGAAACCATAAAGCAAATTACTCGCATTAGTCAAAAGATAAAAAAAAGATAATAAAAAAAGATAAAGATGAATAAAAAAAAAAAAAGATAAAGATAAAATAAAAGCACGATATTGATCGCCTTATGATAAGGCTGTAATTAGTTTGTTTATGAACAGGGAATAAATAAATGCAGAACGATATGAAAAATTATGGTTATCGTAAATTATCAAAGAAAAGAAATAATAATTAAAAAAGAAATGGAATACATTAGTTGCGATACTAAATGTTGAACTAAACTAAACTAAAATAAAATGATGGAAGTAAGAACTGTAGATTTAAGATAAGTTCAGAGATTAAGCACTGTTTTATTAGACTGGCATAAAAACATATAAGAATATTTTGTACTTCACTCAGTTGTCTATGCAGAATGTGAGATAGAAAAATACATATTTGGTATGACACATACGTATAAATTAAATAATTAATTAATTAAATTAACAAATAAAAATAAAAAATTCAAATAAGGCATTATTTTCCAATTCCATAATAATATGTATTTACTTACAAAAAAAAAAAATAAATAAATAAATAAATAAAAATAAATAAATAAATAAATAAATAAATAAATAAAAAAGCTGGCACAGGTAGACTTTATCCAGTTCTCCATTATATATTTTTTAATATAATTTTTACTAGTGGCATACTAATACATTTATGATAAGAGAAATGAATTAGGCCGATCACTCGATATAGTTGTAGACTGAAGTACCCCATCTAGCACATCAGTTCAATTCGACCTTGCTGCTTAATTTTATTAGGGTGAGTTTCGTATTTTACTTTTTCCGAAATTCTATGCTATTTTTATGCAATGAACACCATAATGCAAGGTTGTGGGAAATATTACTTTATTCTGTCACGTTAACCCTTTACAGGGCCATTTTTTTCTAGTAATGGTATGTTAAAACATTTTTGGGATTGAGATTGATTTATAAAAATAAATTCATTTACCTTATTATCTAAAAATTAATTTGATTTTTGAGATTTATTTTTGTGGTAAGTATGTTTCCCACCGCCCACTGGGTAGGCATTCAAAGGTAAGGCATCATATATTTTGCATTTATTTTTATTTCGCATTGCATTATATATTTTTTGTAAAGTTGGCATTATAGATATAGTAATAAGACATAGATTGATCAGCAAAAAGGAAAAAGTGATGCCTTTTTTTTCGGGAAAAGTCACTCTAATGGCTGCCTTTCCCCGAATAAATCACACACAGGAACACACACGGATAATTTAGTAAATAAAATTTATTAATAATTTATTTACTAAAGGTGAATGAAAAACTCCAGATACAGTTTCAAATTCATTTTTCTTCTTATTCCTTTTTTTTTTTTTTTCAATACTCTCTAATGGCTGATTTTAGAACTTTTTTTCGGCATCAAAATTTTTTGCTCCATAACATGGGGATAATAGATCTATATGTATTACTATATCTATGGTTGGCATATGGTCTCCAACTTTAGTCAATCGTACGTCATCTGGGACAGTTTTCTTGCTGCTCAGGAAACTTACAGGCCGCCCTTTGCGTTTACGACTTGAAAATCCAGAAATCAGTTGTCGTGCTAGCCGAGGTAGAAAATTTAATTGGTCTCTAGGTCCCGAATCTCTTCTACTTACTTTCCAGAGAATGAAGGCATTTACAGTTGCCAGATCAATTAGGAAGTATAGGATTCGACATTTAAAAATTAATAAAGTTGGTGGGAAGTATACTTCCCACGGCCTTATAAAGGGTTAAAAAAAACTTAAATTTTTAAATTCTTACGAAATTTTAATATTAAAATTTTCATAATTTCCAAGACACTACCATAAGTGATTTAATTAATGGATGCTTATTTTGTAGCATTAACCAGGCTAAGAAAATTATAAATATCGAATAACTTAAAAAGTTTTCGAAGTAGAATTTCCGTATTAATGATGCTTATGTCAGTGTTTGAAATAATCTTTTGAAAGTGGTCGGACAAATTTATGATAAAAATATTCCTAAAAATGGACATTTATGCGAAATTTTGCCCTATTCTGTCATATTATGAAATTCGTAAATTTCGAATAGCTTACAAAATTCTTAAAGAAGAATGTTTATAATTATATGATGTTTATACCAGCATCATAATCGATATTCAAAAGCTGGTTTGACATCTTTACGATAACTATTTCTTTTAATGCAGGTTTGAATGAATTTTTGTCTTATTCCTCATGTTAAACCATCCTCTCCGTATAGGATCAAAATTGTGATGGCATACCGTCATCAATGGACAATATCCATTTTCTTGGGTTCGAGGCTAAATCATACCCAGCATGTGACTTATGATTCTCGATTTCCCTATGAATTTCCCTCTAGATACAAATATTTCCCTACGCAATGCAAACATTTCCCCATAAAGCATACATGTAAACATTATAATCCTGCATTTTTCTCTGTAATAGTCACGTGTCAAGGCTTTATTACGTAATGCGGATAAAGTCCATTGCCCACTGCGCAGCACTAATGCGACGTAAAACACAAACAATCAATCAATTAAAACCCATGTTAAAAAACAAAATTGTAAATTTCGTGTAACTTACGAAGTTTTAAGTTAGAATTTTGAAAATGAATATGGTTTTTCCCGTGTCATAAGTGATGTTTTGGAGCTCGCCCGACCTCTTTACAACTATTTGTTTTTGAGATATCGTGTACACAGTATTCGTTCATCAGAATCCGTTTTATTCCTATTTTTAAATGAAAAAATTAACGGTTTTGAAAGAAAAAAATATTCAAGAGCGGCTTTTTTTTTTTTTTTTTTTTTTTTTAATATTTAGTACAATTACTTTAAAAACAAATATGATATTAAGAATGTATTGAAAGTGAAAAAGTAAATAAATAAATAAATAAATAGATGGTTGGTTGGTTGGTTGGGTTTGACATTGCACTAGTGCTGCGCTATAACCCCTTCCCCACCTCAAAAAAAAAGCTTTTTTATACATGTACACGAACAAACAAAAAACAAGAAGAAATAAAAAATACGCACATTTACGAGGCAGCAATTTTCGTTACAAGAAGCAGTTTTAAATAAACAGTTAAAAATAATTTTCATGAGAAGTAAACAATTAAAATAAATTAATATGTAACTAACAGGAATCTAATTAATTGTTAACTTATTTATAACAAACTAGGAAAAATAAAAATAATAAATTGTTTGAATGCCGTTAATAAAAGCTTTAAAGATTCCACGTCTGAACCTCACAGAAGAATTATCAGATTCAGGAATTTATCAACCTCTAAACTGAATACCACTTTTTTGTAAAATAAACTTAAGTAATTTTCTGCAATGCTTTTCTTCGATTAAATAATAGGAAGATGACTATTAAAAAAAAGTGGTATTCAATTGAGGGACCGATTAAAATCTTGCAGGTATTTTGCCAATATATGATTAAGGCCTTAAAGATTAATTTCTTTCTTTTATTTTCTTTTATTTTCTTTTTTTTTATTATAAAGCAAATTCTGATTCATAATATAAAATAGTTCTGAAACTAAACAGATTGGCATTAAAGACATTTTGCAATATTAATTACATAGATTCTAACTTTTCCGTTTTTCCTGGAAGTTTTATTACCACTAATTCTTGACAGAAACTTTTAGTAATAATCTACCAAAAAGTATTTGGACACTTTCGAATTTAGACATTTTGTCAAATATCTTGAAAAGTTCTTTAGGAATCATCTTGAAACTTTGGTAGTGTAAAGAACATGTTAGGCTTCATATATTTAGGCAACAGCTGTGTCCTGGAGAGGAAAAGGGAACTAGTAAAAACTTGTATAAAAACAAAACCTGTACAAAAAAGAAAATGTTTTGGATCACCCTGTAAAAAGTTAATGCTTTAAATGTGTTTTGGTGTACACCTTTTTTTTTTTTTAAATGAAAAAAAAAAAAAAATCATTTTTTTTAAATTATTAGACTTAGAGTATTAGACCCACTACAAAGTTATTTTTAGGAAATTTGGCATACCACATTAGACACAGCATACTGCAATCCAGAATGTAAAAATTTTAATATCTTACGAAATATGAGTATTTTTTATTAAATAATTTTTAATTACGCATGCGCTAGTTTAAAAAAAACTTCATTTGTATAATTTAATAGCCAAAAGTATTGAGCAACTTATGTATAACCTCCAAACAAATATCGTGTAAATTCAAAAAAAGTATGAAAGCCAGAATGAACCGAATTTCAGTTCTCTCAAAATAAAAGCTAAACTTTAAGGGGTTTTACTCACATTTTTATTTTATCAATGGCCAATGGTAATGGAGTTTTCGTTGATAGTAAATAAATATTGATAAACCCCCTATCATCTTCCTTTTTTTTTTAAGATGAACTGAATTCTGTTCATTCCATCTTTCATAACTTTTTTGAATTTACACGATATTTGTTTGGGGTTTTCATATAAGTTGCTCAAAACTTTTGGCTATTAAATTATGCAAATGAATTTTTTTAAAGCTAGCGCATGCGTAATTGAAAATTATTTAGTAAAAATGCTCGTATTTCGTAAGATATTGAAAATTTTTACATTCTGTATTGCAATATGTTGTGTCAAATGTAGTGTACCAAATTTCCTAAAAATGGTTTTGCACTGGGTCTAATACGCTATGTGAAATAATTAAGAGTGAAAATTTCTTTTAAAATAAAAAAAAAAGAAAGAAAGAAACCCTGTTATATCTCTATGATTATATGTGATAACTACATAAAAACCTGAATATATAATGAGAAAAAACCTCATAATCACATGCTACAGCCAAAACCCATTCAAAGCATTACTTTTTTACAGGGTAATCCAAAACATTTTGATTTTTGTTTACTTTTTACTGGTCCTCTTTTCCTCTTCAGGATACAACTTTTGCTGAAATATATATTAGGTATAGCATGTTCATCACACTACCAAAGTTTCAAGGTGACTCCTAAAGAATTTTTCTAGATATTTGACAAAACGTTTAAATTCAAAAGTGCCTAAATATTTATTGGTAGATACTGTTATTTTTTACCAATTGCCTGCTGTTATATGTATTGGAGAATATTATTAGAAAATAATGCTGGGTATTCTTTAAAAAAATAAATTAAAAGTTGGAAACTACGCTTTACAATGTAGCTAGATAATTGTGATGATTTGAATTCTTACGCCTAAATAATTAGGTACTATTTCATAAAACAAATCACTACATTTATTAACCCATTTTATCCCATTGTCCTATTTAAAGGACAGCTGAAAAATAGCATATAGAAATCAGAATTTGCTTGGTGCTAATATTTTGTCAGCTGGAATATATAATGGTATATATAAGCTTCTGCTAGCGTGTTATGTGTCTCACCTCCTCCTCCATCAGGAATCTTTGTTTAATCATTACATTAGGGGGCGTGGTTTATCTTCTCTTTGTGGTTGAAAATTCTTTCTGGAGAACTGTCATGTAAATAAGAAAGTATTATACAGATAAAGCAAAACTTTATACTCGGAAAGCACTTTTCACTATTGAAGAGAACATTAAAACATATAAGTGCAAATTCTATCCTCTTTATTTCAATGTCCTGCGTACAAGGTGGATAAGATTTCTTATACAGAATATATATATATATATATATATATATATATATATATATATATATATATATATTAATTTTGTTGTATTTAGTTTATTTAGGTTTAATTAACCTTAAAAAATATATTTTTTCTCAAATTTGAGCAAAATAAATAAATTGGGATAAAATGGGTTAATGGTTTATAATTTTACACAGACTGTAGTCTAGTAACTTTGACGAACGCTGTTTTAATAAGTTCCAGTTTCAAATAAAAGTCTATTTCAAGTGACTCCGAAACAACATAAACTAAAATGCAATCAATATTCAAAAGAAAAATGTAACAAAAATTAAAAAAAAGAGCTAAAGAAAAATAAAAACAAGCAATAACCGTTATGTAAAATAGCCGGTGATTGCCTTACGGTAAAATTATAATTAGTACTTTTATAAACAGCAAATAAACCAATAAAGTGCAAACGAAAAATCATATTCGAATTGAATCGAAAAAAGGAATAAAAATATACTGAAGAAAAGTTACTGGAAAAAAAAAAAAAAAAAAAAAAATTACAGTTGCAGAAATGGCGTATTAAAAAAAAAAAAAAAAAATAGAATTAGTGGAAGACAGAAGATGTAGATTTAGGGTAAAATATTTTGATTAAAATGAACAAAATGTGTTGAAATGGCGTGATAATTAAGTTGATTACGCGAATGGGAAATGAACGAAGAGGTTTTTATGTGCTAACTTTTTCATAGAAAGTTAGTTCGATTAATAACTGCATAGCTTTAGTAAATGAGTGAAAAAAAAAAAAAAAAAAAGTTATTATTATTTTTTATAATGATATGCACAATTTATTTTTATTTGCTTTATATAAAAAAAAAAAAAAAAATGAAAGTATCAGCAAATAAATGTTGAAAATTAGGTATTTATTGAGATCTATTATTTAAAAAAAAAAGCGTTGTTTGTTTTTGTTTCTTTTATTGTTTTCGTAATGTTAATTTTTTATATGAAATTCAAGAAATAATATTTATGTTATTCACTACATACTGTGCTAATTTATTCATCGTTTCAATTCTAAAAATGGCATATAGTGCTGATAACCGAAAAATATCTGCATACTTTAAGTTAGATGTAATAAAAGAAAGATCTCCTTTTAACGACACGAAAGTTTTTTTTTTCTCTAGATAAAAAGTGATCGCGGAAAAAAAATGACGGCATTTATATAATTATTGTGTTTTGTTAAAATAAATATTGATAAAAAGGACTATTCAGATTATTATTATTATTATTATATTCAATTTCAGTGTAAAAGCTTTCAAGTACAGCACAGCATTTGTCAAAGGGTTTTTCTTCCAAATTTTTAGTCTTCTAATTATTATTATTATTATTATTTAAGTTTTGATATTTGTTATTACAGAAACAGTGTAAACGAATAAATGGATTCTTGAAAATATTACGAAATTTGTTTATGATTTACAGCTGCTACAATCTATAATAAGGGTGGGGAGAATTCTACATGCAAGATAAAGCGAAATAAATAAATAAATAAATAATTCATGCATTAATTATTTGTTTGCGTAATTTCCCGTATTCAATGACATCGTTCGTCAAAAGTTATTTTCCTAATTGTTTATTTTCCAATTATTATTATTATTATTATTATTTCGTTATTTAAATAACTATTATTATATAAGAAACCGCATAAATGAACAAATAGCTTTCTGAGAACATTACGATATTTTCTTTTTTATGATCAATAGTTGCTACAATCTAATTCTTTGAAGAAGGTTTTATCAAATAATTTAAAAAGAAAAGTGTTTTCTTAAATATCTGTAGAAGTTTTAGCATTTTAAAGATCATAAATTAAAAAAAAAAAAAAAAAAAAAAAAAAACACTAAGGGGGGAAAAAAAAAAAATTAAATCTGTAAAAAATATATCAAAAACCATAAGAATTGTTGCCTGAAAATATATTTTATCAAACAAATCAAACATAGTTCAATTTATAAATCTGTACTGATAAGTATAAAGGATTTAAGTCCATATTCTTGATTTTTCAGGAGACGAAAAATGAAGTTAAACTAACTAAAAACTAATCAGAAGAATCGATTAAGAAAAAGGGATTATATTGGTTTATGCGCTTTATACCATCCAATGATTGTCAATCTTTATTTAATAAAGGGAAAAAATTGAATTAAATATTTTATACCAAAGATTAATGCTAAATTTCTGACTTGAATCTTTTTTTTACCAATGGACTTTCTCAAAGACTAAATGACATGGATTTAAATCCTTTATACCAATTGATAGAGAATTTTTTTCCGAGTCTGACTATATACTTAACTCAAAATCGACATTTTTGGACTTAAATCCTTTATACTTATCAGTACAGAAATATTAAATGCATGGAAATTCAAGCTTCTATAAACTATTAATAGTGTAATCTTTCTTCCTAAATTATTTCCGGTATGAAATAAACCCTATTATACGACGCTTGTCACCTCAAATGGCGGACAAAATGTTTGGAAAAAATGTGGTATTTTAATAAATTTAATAAAAAAAAATATACTATAATAATTTCTTTTATTATGTAGAACTAGAACATTTATTAAAATATTTCAGAATAACTTAGAAAATAGCAATAAATAAATAAATAAATAAAATAAATAAATAAATAATTCTGTCAATATATTCTCTTTTTAAGTATTCATCATTTCACATTTGCGTTTTGGTGGATGCCTTTCATCTGTTTTAATGCGCAAATATTTTAACGTAAGACCTAACTGACTTCTTTAATAATAATTTTATAAATCCTATGTGGGTTTTCATATAAATATGAATGAAATTAGTCTAAATAAAGAGAAATTAATTATAGAAATATGAAGTGAAAGAGAACTATAGCTTGATGGTTATTATTTTTAAGTGTTTAATGTTTAAGAATTCATCTACACTACTGGCCATAAAAATTGCTACACTATGAAAGAATGCGAATAACAGAATGATATTTATTGGACAGATACATTACGGGGGGGGATTGATTAAATTTTCAGAAAATTTGGAGGTATATATCCTGAGAAAGCAGTATCTAAGCAAACACCTCTGACAAAAAAAAAAAAAAAAAAAAAAAAACAGCACTTATCCGAGTAGGCATTGAAGCGAACAGCGAGCAAGGAAATGCAAACAAAAGGTGATCGAGACGTGTATTCAATTGCATCTCATACCATCACTCCAGGTGATTGGCCGGTATGATGATGTCGAATGCCAGCTGGCAATGTGCATTATTCACTATGCTGTCAAATACAAATACGGCTATCTTGATGCTGTAAACAGAAATGTGATTCG